>OX596074.1:23767468-24262468 GCA_951394005.1 Protophormia terraenovae | reverse complement strand
ATTCTTAACCTTTTTTTCCCAATAAAATTCATTTACACAGAAAAAATTATTACCATCTTTTTTCAATTAAAATACTTGTTTCATTTTGTATCGAAATTTAATAAATTTATTTAAGCAAAAATGAAATAAAAATAAAGTTTAACTGTACTTTTATATCCAATATACATTTTTAATTCAACCAGTCCAACTACTTGATTGATTTAATTAATTTATTAATTGGAAATTTTTTTTCTGTTTAGTACTTTTTTTTTTACAGTTTTTTGTAATTGATATAATTATTTTGGTGAGAAGTGCTAATTTAAACAAGTTTTTAATTGAATGAATTATTTTCTAACATATTTGTTAATTGGTGACTTTTTTCTGTGTATTTTAACTTTTTGTGAAAGTAATTATTAAGAATTTTCAAAAAAGTTTAAAATATGCGTTTATTATACCCTACACCACCATAGGTGGGGAGGGTATTATGCGTTTGTGCTGATATTTGTAACACCCAAAAATATTGGTCTAAGACCCACCTTAATTTATACCAATCGGCTTAGAATCACTTTCTGAGTCGATTTAACGATGTCCGTCCGTCCGTCTGTCCGTCCATGTAAACCTTGTAATCAAACTACAGGTCGCAATTTTGAACCAAAATTAATGAAATTTGGTACAAAGGTTTCTTATAGTCCAGGGACAAAGCCTATTGAAATTGGTTATGATCTATTCATTATTTTACCTAGCCCCCATACAAATGTCCTCCCGGAAAAGAGTTTAACGAATAATGAAATTTGGTGCATATAAGTTTCACGTAAGTCTAAATAAGTGTACCGATTTTTAAAGTGATCGGTCCATAATAAACCATAGCTCCCATATAAACCCCTTTCAGAAAATCACTTTAACGGGCATAAATCCCATTAAAAGTTAGTATCAAGTTAGTATTCGACACAAATAAGTTTTATATGAACATAAATGATATTGCAAAATTTTACAAAGATCGGTCCATAATTTACCATAGCTCCCATATAAGGCCCTCTTTCGGGAATCACCCACAATTTAATAAATTCATATAAATGTCAGCATCAACGTAATATTCTGTATTCGTATGTTTTATTTTACACTTATGAGTATCGGTCCACATTTGACTCCAAGTCTAATAAAAGACCCCTCCCCGAATTATAATGTACACAATGGTGTAGGGTATCATATGGTCGGGCTTGACCGACTATATCTTTTACTCTCGTTTTTTTTTAGATTTATTGTATTTTTTTTTTTTTACAGATGTAGACTGTGCAAAATAATGTTATGATTGTAATAGAGTTTTAATGTCTAAAAATAAATAGCATTACTAAAAGAAACATTTAATGTGGTGGATTATATAGATAAAGTATTTTTATGCTAATAAATAATAGTATTTTTATAAATTCATATTATCAATAATATTTTAACTTTTTGTAACTTCTTCATCTTTCCATCAATGACGAAACCGACCTAAGTAAAAAAAACACAATCGTTATTAAGAATTAAAAATGTCTTTATGTAATATTACTTACCGATTACAGTTTAGGGATCTTTTAAGTGTTTCACATATCCTTTAGTTTAAAAAAAAAACCATCCAGCAATTACCTTTTAGAATGTATAAATAAATCTGGATTAAGTATGGTCATGCATATATGTTATGGAAGAAAAATGACAACATCTGATACTCCAATCATTTTAACGCTTGCAAACTAATTGTTGTCCATAAAGTTCTTATTGCAGTCTTTTAAAACATTGTCTCAGCTTAAACAATTAACTAAATGAACTTCTTTTCTTAATTAAAATCATCTTCTACAACTTTGAAACTATTAATCACATCAAAAACAATTGTATACAACATTTAAAGATATTATTAGCCAAATTTTTTGCAAATTTAGTTTAGTAAGTTGAGAACTTTTTCTAAAAACTAAAATTTTGTGAAAATGAGCGAATTCACTTAATTGCGAATAAATTCGAAAATAATCAATAGATTTTTATGATCGATATCTCATTTTGTTGCTATTATATGTAGCTTTGCGATAAAGTAATAAATCTGAACAGGTTTTGCCGTTTTCGATTTTTAATGATTTTTTAAAAACAAAAAAAACTTGCTATTTTCACGTAAAAAATATAATTTTTGTTTAATTTTTTTATTATAACTCCGAGACTACTGAGCCGATTGAAACGCAATATATAAAGGGATTAAAGGTTATGAAAATATAATTTTTTCTAAATTTATTTCAATAATGTCGGACTAAAACTTTTTGAGTTATCATTAATTATGTGGAAAAACGCCTAAAAAAAAAATTTGTAATTTTATAAAAAAAAAAAATTAAAAAAAAAATCTCCATAGAATTTTAAATTTTGCCCATTTTTGGTCTACTGGAACCATGCTACATCAAATGTATATAGTAGTTATTGAAGCCTTGTTTTGCTGTTGACCTGTGTAATTTAATTAACAAGATGATATGAAGAGAATAAAACAATACTACTTACATATTTTTTGCGATGTTTGAAGATGAACATACGGACATTGTATATACCATATCTTATGATCTGGAAGAAGAAACAATTATACCAATTAATATACAGTGAACTCTCGATAATGTGAACTAATTAATGTCGGGGTAGTTCATATTTTCGAATTTGTTCACATTTTCGATTGTGATTTTTTTTATATATATTACTAAGTTATTCTTTTTAAAAATCATTTCTGCAAGGAATGAAAATGCAAAGATTACTAAAAAAAACTTTTTGTAATTTATTTGGAACATAAAAAGTTTTTAAAAATCCATTTTATAAAGAGTACATACGTAGTATGTACATAAAAAACAAACAAAATATTACGACAAAAAAATAAATAAAATTTACAATGAAAAAAGATAGGTACATACATATATAATTAAATGTGGAAATAATCGGTTATTATTTTCTGTTTTTTCTTTTGTTCGACCGGCTTATTTACCGCCAATCCCGTGATTTTTTTCAATACTTTAATGTCAGTTTGATCGACCATTTGAAATTCAGCCCATTGGACAGCTTTGTTAAAAATTTCGACAGCTTCTTTGGCTTTAATGATGTTTTCAGGCGCTTCAATAAAACAGTCGTCATCATCGTAGAACTCTTCAATTAAATCATTTTCATCAAATGGCGTGACGTGCTCACAAGGATTATTGATCCAATCTCTAATGTTTACAGCAGTAAATACTTCCTGAGGGCACAATGTCTGTAGAAGATCTGCAGCAGTATTTTCTAAAGATCTAACCTCTGATTGCCATTTTTCTTTTAAAACGCTCAAAGGAACATTAAATTCAGGATCGTTGCCAGAAGACTGTTCCTATAATGAAGTTTGGTGATTTTAATTGCATTTTGATCCATTGGCTGGATCAGAGCCGTTACATTTGGAGGCATGAACATAGCTTCTATCCTCGGATTTAAGGTCGGATTCTGGTGGATGGGATGGGGCATTATCTATTAGGAGTAAAGCTTTTACTGGTAATCCTTTCTTCGTTAAAAAATCTGTCACCTTAGTGAGAAATAAAACAGTAAGAATCCCAATTGAACTATTTTTACATGTTTACTTACCTCTGGCACAAAACAGTTTTGAAACCATTCTTTAAAAATGGAAGAAGTCATCCAAGCAGACTTTGAATTTCTGTAGTTTACGGGACAGATAAAATTTTTAAAACTGCGAGGATTTTTCGATTTTCCTATTACTAAAAGTTTTATATTATGAGATCCTGACGCATTTGCACAGCATAAAAACGTTATCCTTTGCTTTTCCATTTTTGCACCTGGGGCGCTTTTCTCCAATGACGTTACATATGTCTTTTGTGGGAGAAGTTTCCAATATAGACCAGACTCATCGGCATTACACAACTGATCATTGGATAAACCCAAATCTTCTATCTTTGCTTTTAATTTAATTTTAAAAGGATTTACGAACTGAGATTGCGCAGAAAGTTTTTCACCGCTTATCTGAAGGAGCCGAATACCGTATCTCTTTTTAAATTTTTGTAGCCACCCATCGCTAGCATTGAAGTCATTTCCGTTTTCACTTATGTTTTTGTGAATTTGTTTGGCTTTCTCTTTCAACATCAACCCACTTACAGGGAGGTTTTTATTCCGCATGCAAATAAACCACTTATAGAGCGATTTTTCCATTTTTGGAAGCTCTGAAGATCGTAATGTTTTGCGTTTTCCGGGTCCATAAAACGTATTGTTCACATATTTTAAAATATTGTCTTTTTTATTTTTTATTGAACATATCGTTGATTATGCAACTTTATACTTTTTACTTAACACTGTAACACTCGATCCTTTTATTAATAAAATTAATATCTAATAGATATTAATTTTATTATCACAAGGAAACTGTTCTGATATAAAACTTTTTATGAATACGAACTTTTCCATTGGCAGCTTAATAATTTCAAAAATATTAATAAAGTAATTAATTAAATAAATTAACTACATCTATATAATACCGTTAATCGTAAATAAACAAATTTTTACATTTAATGTCATTAAAGGAATGAAATCCATTTTTTTTTTCTTTTATAACTTTATATAATATTATCCTAGCAATTAAGTACTATTACAAAAAAATTAATAAGAATAAAAAATCGTAAATTTTTTTTATCCCCCACTTTACGATATAGTGAAAATTAATTGTAGCAAAAATAGTGAATGACTAAAAAAAAATTTATTACACAAACATTCAACAAGAAAAATGAGTAAAATACATGATGCAAATATAATTGGATTAAAGTATTAAAACAGGAGAATATTTGTTATGTTTTGCATTTGAAAATACAACCACAAAACTGAAAGGACACGCACACACACACACACACACACACACATTCGCACAATTGAATGTTTGCAATGTTGACAACTGTAGAGACACAAAAAAATTCTACAAAGCCGGTTTAAAAATCGTTTCTATAAAAAAATCACGTGCAATTTTTTTCTCTATACTCTACTTTTTTTTTGCATTTGTGAATTACATTGAATTAAACCAAAACACTTTCAAACAAAAACAACAAAAATTCTATGAAAATATTATATTTTAGATGAGGGCAATAGAGGGAACAAAAACGGTAAAAAGTATTATGGTAGAAATGAAAATTGGTCAAAACCAAAAACAACTAACGATTATATGAAGTGTCTGACAACGTGAGTAAAATTCCCAAAAATGAATATGTATTTAAGGTGAACATTTTGGTATTTGAGTGTTGTTGCAGTCTATTGAAGTGCAAGTACAATGTTCAGCTGCAGTTGAACACATTATGGATGGAGGAGACAGAATAGAATATGCAATTGTTTGATTTTTCAAATTTAAGCAAATTTTTTACAATTTTCTAATAATACTTATGTGTTGAATTTGTTAATAGAATTTGAAAATTGTATGTAGAATGAAGAATTAGAAAAATAATGTTTTTGTCATTAGTGATGAACATTAATTTTGGAAATAATGAAATGTTTGTAATGTGAAATTGTTTTGAGACTAAATGTTTAAATTTTTCAGGGCCTAAGTAAAAGACGATATATGTATATTAATTTTTGATAGAAAATAAAAGTAATCACAGATTTACATTCAGATGTCCATATAAAAAGTTTTTTAAGGATCCAGAGTTAATTTAAAAATATCGATTTTTAATAAAAAATCACATTCCTTTTTCAAAATATCAACTTTCGATGGAAAATAAAAGTGAACACCCATTTGTTTCCATTTAAAGTGTTTTTACAAATCTATAGCCAATTAATTTTTCGTACAAAATATCGAACCCGCAAGCAACAACCAAACAAGACTTAAGTCTCAAGACTAAAGTCATGGTGCAGGAATTAATAAATCCAGTCGTCATTCCTCGATCCTGAGTCAATAATTTCTTTGGAAATGGATGCATTTGCGCAATCTAAAAAAAGAAGAAAAAACTGGAACCCAGGGGTTAGGATTTTCAATGTCAACCCAATCTTCAAAGACACACGCAAAGGAAAAATATGGTGAATAGCAACCAAAATCGAGTACTGTCATATTATGGTTGGATTTTATTGTTGTTTGTAAATTATATTATGGTTAGATTTAGCACCATAATATGGTTGAATAACAATAAAAATATTGTTTATCTGCAACCATATTTTTGTTGTATATGTCTTTCATTCATGTATACAGCAATAATATGTTTAAGTCACAATAAAATATTGTTGATCTGCAACCATATTTTTATTGTATATGTCTTGCATTCATGTATTCAGCAATAATATGGTTCAATCACAATAAAAATATTGTTGATCTGCAATCTTACTTTTTTGTATACAGCAATAATATGGTTGAATCAAAATGAGAATACATATAGTGTCGAGAAACAATTATTAAGCCTAAAAATAAATAAAAGCCAATTAATTTATCGAATGGTAGTTTTTATTAAAATTAATTATAATTTAGTTATGTACAATAAATCACTTTGGTGTAAATATTCATCACCGGTGAATGATAAAACCTGTAAAATTTCTTGAATACTCTCGCACTCAGAAGATAACCTATTACGTAGTTTTCTTTGCATACGAGTATTATCCTTTTATTTTAAATTTATTTTAAATAATTCACTTTTTTATTTAAATATACATTCAGTGTATTTCCTAATACGTTTTTAATTTTCCAACAGACAACTAGCTCTATGCAAGAAGCACACTAAACTGAATAAAAATCAGCAAGTATACTTATTGTCAAGTACTAATAATGTATATTATTGTCAATACAAAACAAAAATTTTGTTGTCAATTCAAAATTAAAATTAAAATTCAGGTATTGAAAATAATTTTTTTGCACACGGAATTTTAACACAATAATGTGGTTCTAATTTAAACATATTGCTTATTATGTTGTGCCATTAATATAATTGTGAATTGAGAACATATGTATAATTGCTACAACAAAATTGTTTTTAAAATAAAATTATTCAACAATAAGCATGTTTGCGAAGGAAAAAATTTCTTTGTGATAAAAATAATATTGTTGGGGCAACCATATTGAGAAATGTTTTTTCTCTGCGTGCTGCTGCAGATTCCGAATCTGTCTCTACAGACGAAAGTCAAAATAATATCGTTTTAATTAAAGTTAATGATGATGTCACTAAAATAATAGACGAGGATAGTGAAAGCATTTTAAAACTCACGCCAGTCTGAAAGAATCCACATAAATACGGCTCTAATCAGAATTCTAGTAGTGGAGGAAAGGGTTCTCTGAATATGAAAAACGCGAACACATAATGCTAAAGAGCCACCGTCTTATACAAAAGTGGGTCAATTGATACTGATAGTCCTTCCGGAAACATTTTCCGATAAACGATAGCAGTAGGTAGATGACTTGGCCAACAACAGTGTATTAGAACACATAATAGAACTATTGCAGGGGTCCTGCTATAGAAATAATAAGCTGTGAGCTCAAGAGGGATACCCCAATGTAAAACTGGTATCATAACCAAACAAACGGATAAAGAAGTATTAATCGGTTGCGATGCTAATGAAGTAATTCAATACTACAAAATAGTTCACCGACAAAGTATATTTCCTCGCAGTATGAATTGATATTGAAGGAGCATTGAATTGTGTACGAACCGATACAATTTACCAATTCTTGATTAAGATTATTTGCAATTGATATGAGATAAATCTCAGAGATAATAAACAATGTGGTATGCCAAAAGAGTGCATATTATCACCTCTTCTATGGGTTGTTACAATTTATAGCATCTTAAGCATATAAACCAATAAAAAAAACTTGAAACCTGTCTGTTACGCTTCGTTATGCTTCTAAGGGAAAAAATCCAAATCAATTATCCACAAGTTCGGGAGAAGCTCTCAACAAGCATTGAACTGGGCTTGTCCCAAAGAAATTAATGTAAACTAGAAAAAAAATTCTGTTCATAATGAAAACGAAGATTCCATACTATGAAGATCATCAGTTTATTGATATGAAAATTAAAATATTCAACCAGGAAAAATATTTAGTTTGTTATCCTGGATTGGAAATTTAGATAGCGACAATACAAGGCCACAGTTATTGGTTAATATATAGAAGACCCAAAGGATCTAAATAAAATATTATTCCGAAAAATATACACTGGCTGTACAGGAGTGTAATTATTTCGATCAAATCATCCGTTCCGGTCTAATGGAATCCTCACTCAGATGCCCGTGGGAACTAGTTCATACACACATCATGCTTCCGAATGGCTTTCAAGCGAAGGTACGAGGGATTAGAAAATTGTATATCAATTTGAGTGAAATGGATATCAACATTCTCACAGATAACCTAATGGCAATAAAGCCCAAATTACATTAGTGCGTAGGCAGCAGCAGTGAGTGCTGACACAATCAGCTGATATTTTAGAATGCACTGTTTGTTATGGAGTTGATTACATTTGATCAGCTGCAGTTTGCAGTGCTGTTTTATTTAGCCCTGTTTCTAAATTCACTGCGCTGCTTTCAGCTTTAGAACGAGACAAAGAGAGTGAGCAAAGAAATGGGAGACTCAAATACACAAGTAGAATAAAGCTAGATGGTGGATGTGAATTGTCGCTGCCTACGCTTTTTTTTTCAGATACTGTTGCTGACTATGCGTTAATGTAATTTGGGCTTAAGAGTAGTTGCATTAAAAAACACCGATTAATCCCTTCTCCAAATGATACAGTATTCATACACATTAATTGGATACCTAGTCATTATGAGAGGTTGCAAATGATCTAGCAATTAAACTTTATAAATCCAAATCCATTTGAGACGTTAAAATCCAAAAAAATGGAATAAATTGACTAGTAGAAAACTATGAAATAATTATAAGTGGGCAGAATAACCAAAATATACTTGAACAACTCAGATGAAAATAAAACTATAATTCTGTTAACACTGAATAAAACAGAACTGACCAAGAAGGCACTCCAATCTATAAATGATTTGGTGCAGCAAACTGTAACGAATGCAAAGCCCGTACAGAGAACATGTAATAGACGGAACATTTTCTATATCACTGCTCAGGCTTTGCATGATTCAAGTCCCAAATAATTGGGGATGTAACGTTACCAAGCCTAACATCTTTGGTTAGTGGAATAGAGAAAGGAAATTCATATACAGATTTCCTGTTAATTGTTTATTAATTGGAGAGCGTATTGCTTCAGGTATATACCGACATAGCATGGTATCGGTTAGGACTTCTCCCCTCAACATATTTATCAATCTACCTATCTTAGTACAGAGACGCGATCACCTACTTGTCTGAAAAAAACATTATCACCAAATCGAAAATCATTAAAGTTCTTGGTATTGTTGGCTTCTACATGGTAATTAAAAAAATTGGCTCAATTTTACACGAGTTTTGAATCTTTATATTCGCCAGTTGGTGAGACCATATGACTGTAAAGTCATATGATTCATACCAACCGATTTCTATACTTAGCAAAAGAGCATTTCTCACATGAGAGCACTAACAGCCCAATGCTGCCATGTCAACGCACTTTTGTTTAGATTTATCTAAAGCAACGGTTCTCAAATGGAGGTCCGCGATCCACAAGGGGTCCGAACAAACATTTTAGGGGAGTCGCAAAGACCAGTTTTAAGATCTTTTTAATTGACAAATGTATTTCTTTTTATGTTCCTATTTAATATTATAAAATCAAGTGTGTGTGTATTTATTTGCGGCGCAATCACGAAATCTTTATTAAACTTTAAATATAGATGAACTTTAGGCTGGAAGGAACTATTGGATATAAATTAAAATTTATTTGATAATTTATTTGATAAATATTGAAGTTTTTTGCACTTTAAACTTTTATTAATTTTTTAATAAAACTGGAAGCATTTCGGGAAACATTAATGTTCTATTTTTTAAGTTTTCTAATATTAATCGAAATTCTGTTACTACTGATCATATGATTTATCTTCTGACCACTCTCCAATAATAGTTACGTATTATGGAGCGATGAATATACCTAAATACCCTACAAATACTTTTTATAGGACGAATTGTCATATTCACACTGAGCCTTATCTTCAGTGTGAGGAAGATATAAACAAATTTGCAAACGACTTCACATCGTTAATTGCTTCAGCTTTGGAACATTCTAAGGTTCCAGTTTATAAAAAAAGCTATATGGCTATTTCCAATTCAGATATTGAAAAACTGCTTTTTGAAAAGAGAATACTTAGAAGAGAATGGCAACAAACTAGATCACCTGCTGCAAAGCTGTGGCTGTCCGTTGCAAGCAAAAAACTAAGAAGAGCCCTTCAAATAGAAGAGGATCGCCAAGACAAGAGTTATATTGAAAGTTTGACGAATAATAAATTCACTAACTTCTCCCTATGGAGAGCAGTTATAAGTATTAAGCCACCGGTAGAGGCACAAAGTCCTTTAAGGAAAGCTGATGGTACCTGGGCTCGTAGTGCAGAAGAGAAGGCCAATTTATTTGCACATCATCTAAATACAGTCTTTCAACCAAACCCCCCAACCAATAATTTTGTTTTGGGAGAGACAAATGATATTACATTAAATGATGATGACGTGATAACTATTAGCCCCGATGACATAAATACAATTGTCAAAGAAAATATGAATAAAAAAAAATCACCTGGATATGATCTAATAACACCATCCATGATTAAAAACCTACCGCGTGTGGCAATAATAGTGCTGTCTATACTGTTTAATGCGATCTTAAAACTAGGAGTATTTCCAAAAATTTGGAAAACTTCTTAGATTATAATGATATCAAAGCCAGAAAAGGATTTAACCGTACCAAGAGAGTTAGTATGAAAATAAAAGCTTCCAACCTTCATTGGTTAATAAATAGGCAATCGAAACTCAGCCTTGACAATAGTCATCCTGTATAAAACCGTTTTAAAACCAATTTGGACATATGACATCCAATTGTGGGGAACGGACAAATCACCATGGTATATAAGAAACGAGAACATCCATAATGATTTAAATGTACCCCTTGTCAGGGACGAGTTCAGCAAATCTAAAGTAAAATATATAAAAATGCATAGTCATCCAAACCAACTTGCAAGACAACTAGCAGAAGCCCGATCATATTAAAGGCTTCACAGAAATGATCTAACACCCCGCTAAAAGGAAAGTTTGCAAAAATTAACAAACAGACGGACAGATGGACGGACATCAGAATTCTTTCAAGCAGTTCTTATAGTTCGAAAAATATTTTTTTTCTACTTCTTGATTAATATGAAACTAAATGAAAGTATTAAAATTTTTATATTACCTTTCCCTGAATTAAGTAGAATTTTAGAAACATTTAACTTAAATGTATAGACGGACGGACATTTCCATGCTGCCAAAAAATATTTTAGAATTCTAAAAATGCATTTGTTTCCTAACTCATAAATAGAAAAAATAGAAGGTGATGAAAAATTTGGATATCACCTTTTCTTGAATTAAGCGTCATTTTCTTCCCATTTAACCCAAATGTAAAGACGTAAGGACGGACTTTACCATTCAGCCAAAAAACATCTTATACATAATTCTAAAAATACATTTTTTTACTTACTAATAAATAGAAAAATTAAACGTGATCATTAAAGTGTTGATACCATCCTTCTTTGAATAATGCATAGTTTTCGACACATTTAACTCTAATGTATAGACGGACGGACAGACATTACCGTTCTGCTAAAAAAAAATCCTAAAATTCTAAAACTGATTTTTTAAGTAATAATTAATAAAAAAAAATAAAACGTGATAATTAAAATATTGATATCACCTTTTCCTGAATTAAGCGCCATTTTCGACACCTTTTACCCCAATGTGCGTCGCAATTAAAACTGTTGCCCTTTCTGTTTCCAAAAGTCACATGATATGAATTTATTAAATTGTCTCATTATGTTTATTAATTTGACATATACCGACAAATAATAAAATTTTCGCCTTAACATATGCTTTCATATTTTCACATTTATCAATCTAATTTTTTTTCCAAACTATATACGAAAAAAAACAGTCATAGCAAGCATTGCTTTAAAAATATAAACAATAACAACAATCGAATACAAATATATACAAACTGATTGCATATACAATCTGACTGCATATTCAAACAACAACAACAAGAACAACAATGTTACTCATTATATTACTGCTGTTGCTTACTAAACTACTTGCCCATACAAAAAAAAAAAAAAAACAACAACAACAATGCTCAATAAAAATATTTTTCTGTGTATTTATATTACTAAATTTTTTTTTAGTTTTTGGCTCATAACTCGGTTGTTTATGGACGAATTTAGTTGATTAAAAAAAGCGAAATTTTGTAAAAATATTTATTTATTTTATTTTATTCATTTATTTCAGTAATATAAAGCCTTCAAGGCCAAAAATACATATGACCAACTTGTTCAATAGCAAAACCCGTAGCTTATATAGGAGCTTCAAAAAGTCTAAAAATGTGTTTTGGCCGATATCTGAGATATAGTGGACCAATTTTTTTTTTTAGAAAAAAAATTTGAAGATGATTTTGCATTTTTTGTGCAAAAACGAAGTCGCTAGCTTGTATAGGAGCGGAGAAAAGCCACCAACAAATACGATTTTTTTGGGAGTATCTTCGGTTTTTTGTCGATATCTCAGTTATTTATTAACCGATTTTACTCATTTTTATTTGCGATTTTTTAAGGAATATTTCCTATAATTTTATGTATAAAACATATATATCCGATAACTGGGGCTTTCTAAAAACTGATTTCAACAGACAGACGGACATCTTTATATCGACTCCCCTATCAATAAGGATCCATAATATATATACTTTTTGGGGTCTTAGATGAATATTGTAGAAATTACAAACGGAATGACAAACTTATATATACCCTTTACACCTGTGGTGAAGGGTATAAAAAATAAATCTTGAATTTAGCATGAAAAATTTTTTTTTCGGACACTTAGAATGACTTAAAGCCAATTTTATTCTGCATAATTTGGTGTATTATTTATATAAATCGTGCATACCGTTCTCGAGTTATAGTGAAATATATTCGAGTAATCGGCTTATTTAGGGCGCAATATTAGACACGCCCATAAAAAAATCTCGACCTGATGGAAAAAAACTGAAAGCAAATTCGAGTTTAGCATGCGGAACTCCATCTAGTCCACATATTTTTTTTTTTTTTTTTTTTTGAAGGAGCTCGAAAAAAAATTTTTTTTTGTCGACCAGTGTAATTATTATTTTTAATATTAACATAAACAATTTCTATCTTTTACTTCCTCCTCAAACCCCTTCTTAATCTAAAAATAACTACTGCAGTAATAATTCATTATTTGTTTATCAAAATCCAAAAACTCACAAAAAACTAAACAAACAATCATTTGTATTTAAAACAAAGCAATAAAGTCATGACATAAATTCCAAACACGTATAAAGAAACAGTAGCCTTTTTACATAAAAAAAGAGCAAAATATGTGAAAAAAAGAAAAATTGCATTGTCAGGTTTTTGTGACACATCAATATCAATACTTGAACTTACTTACATATCAAACATGTATTGAATTTTGTTTCATTCGAAAAAAAAAACATGAGACAGCAACTAAATCCCTTTTGCATTCTCAAATTGATTGTGTAAACTAGAAAATAATAAAGATTTTGATGCGTTGGTCGATGTGGCTACATAAAGTGATAAATTTGAAAAGATCTATATTTATAGAGAGAGTATAGATAAATTCTATTTTTGTTTTTTATACATACAATTTTTTAACTTTTTTTTTAGCAATGTGACTACATAGATTTTTTAGTGTAGGAGTTTTTTTGTGCAACACTTTTGACTTTTGGTTGTCAATTTCTCTCTGGAGTTTTTCCTTTAGGAAAAAAGTTTACATTTATTTTTCCATTTGTCAAGGTTTTTGATATACATATAACAATTGGTTTTTTCTTTTGGATTCTTGTTTGCTCTACTTTTTCTAAAAACCAGAAAATATACTTTGGTTTAACAAATAAAGATTGGTAAAGAACACAACTGAAACAAATATTGAAAATATTGTTTTTCGTTTGCAACAAGTATGGTGTACTTAAGTTCTATTGCGGTTGTTATTTTTTTTTTTTTTTTTTTTGTATTGGTTACAGTGGAATCAAATTTCTTTATGGGCACTAAAAGTCCTAGAGCGAAAAGTATGAAATTTTACTTTTCTCATTAAAAGTATCTTTGTTAAGTAAAAATCTGAAATCTTATTTTATAAGGAAACTAAAAGCAAAATTTTTGGTAAAAAATCTTTATCTCCTGAACTACTGGTCGGATCGAATGAAATGTATAGAAGAGATATAGAGAAGGACCTAATCATTCATAAAACTTATCATGTAGTTACCCTGTGATAACACGAGATAAGCTGTAAAAGTACTTTTTAGGTCGAAATCAATAAATAAAGTACAAAACGACATCCTCCTCAATATTGATGCAAAATAACCGACCTATTGCATGTGGGTTTGTAAAGGTTTCCAAAGATGTGGTGTCTGAATTTTAGAATTCTCTTGTAGAAAAACTAAATAGTGCTGGTCCCCCTATAAGGAGCTTCCTAGAATGGAAAAAGGTAGTTTTATTTTAAATGCTATACATTTTTATACATATATAACTTGCAATAGGTATGGATAGATATGTCCGATCAAAAGCTGCCGCTAATTTGAAAAGCCAACGGGGTACAAAAGGTGGGCCAAACCGAACCAAAAGCTTATCAGCGAGCAGTGTATTTAAAAAAGTCCTTCCGTTTTTGGTTACCAGAAAACATTTATGAAAGCAAAAAAAAAATCAAGCAGCAACATCTTCCCATGAACTTAATAATAAAATAAGTCCTGAAGCACCTACCTGTTCAAAACTTTTATCTCTACCACCATTAAACACCACAATAATAGAAGAGTCCAGTGCGAAAAAGGCTTCCACTATAAAACGAAGAAGAATTGAGTCACAGGAAAAATTAACAACTGCTGAACTTATTGCGCTGAAATCTCAGTAAAACTTATGCTCTATAATCGCAAAAATGTGTGAGTCCCTTCAAAATCATAACAAAGAAATGGAAGTTATAATGAAAATGGTATAGGGTTACTTAACAAAAAACTAGGATTTAAAATACAAAAATATAAAAGAGTCAAAAAGTACAAACCTAAATTGTGTAACGATTTCCTATTGTTATTACTAATCATGACTTCAGTAATGCTTTAAAATCAATGCGCTGTTTATCAGCTTGGAAGTAATTAGTTAATGTAATGACATCTAAGCAATGTATAGGGTAAGTAGTTGCCTCTAATGTCATCACCGTGTTAAAATAATGAGTTATTCAGCTAATGTGTATGTAGTGGAGAGCCAATATATTAGCTTCTTAACTCATTACATGGTAACCAAAGTTTTTGCTGGGTAATTACTTTTACTTTCATACATTTGGAATGGCAATCATTCAACAGAGACATGAGCAGGAGTTCTATACGGCGTCAATATCCATGGCTCCGAGGGATATCCGCCGTCTCCTAAAACTTTTGATATCAAATGCATACTGCGCACGAAAAAAACCGTGCATGCTCTTGGGCTTATAACTTTTGGTGTGGTGAAAACTTAATAATTCTGTTAACTTGTTTATATTTTTCATTATGTTCACTAGCCGTTTTTCTTAAAATGGAAATTGAACAAAAAACACCAAAACACTTAATTGAAATTGTTCATGAAATCTTACATCGCACAGTGGGGCAGAATCGAAATTTTTTGGAAATAAATCTGTAACTTCTGATCGGCTGGTTGGATTTGCATGAAATTTTCATTTGGTATAGATATAGTAGAGGAGTGTACAATGTTAAGTTTGGAAGGGGGACCGTACATACCCCTCAGGGGCGGAGCCAAAGGGGCCCAAAGTTGGGTACCTCTGACATACACATTTTTTAATCGCTTGCGAAATTTTTGTTTCTAGTCCAATTTTATACATTATTATAGGCACTGATAAGACCTGCAAAAAAAATGCCTGCATGTCCTATTTATCTCTTATAGGTTTTGAATTATTTGCATTTGAATTTTTAAGTACCTCAATTTTGCATGTTCTTGGTCCAGTTTTTTTCATATATTTCATAGTGTTTCCGACCGATTTCATTTATTTTTTCTATTAAATTATCTATTAAATAAAAAAAACTTGAAGTCGATATCTTTACCGAGTCCAAAAACAAACGATTTTGAATTTGAAAATTGCAAAAATTACGACTTTTTGTGTTTTTTTAGCCGAAAAAGTTTCTACACTCTTTTTTCTCTAAAATAAAATTTTCTTCAACAACATATAATAATTTTATACTTTTCTGAAAGTTATCTTCACAGAAAAGACTTTGAAATAAAAAACAAGCCCAGTAACTCAAATGGCCAAGGTACACACCCTCCCGAATTCGGCCCATTTTATTTGATAGTTTTAAGTATATTTTCTCAAATCCCAAAGCACGACTCGGCAAACGGAATGCAGTTTAAGAATCTGTAATATGTTGTTAAAAGTTTTCAATCAAAATTTACGGGACTTCGGAAAAATGTGGATTTTATAGCCCAAAATGTGAAAAAAAAAAATCCATTTTTGGGATTTTCGGCGTTTTTTTGTGGGATTCTTTTCCCAAAAATTTTAAAATTTTTTCCATTTTCTCATTTTATACGATAAAGTCTACATCCGCTATTGTACATTATTGTAGGCCTTATCAGTGCTTTTTTAACTTACTGGCCAGGAGTTCTATGTTGCATATGCTAGAGGGAATATGGAAGAAATCAAAATTCCCAAGAAAGTTTTTGTTTTGTCAAGCCATATGTATATGCTGAAAAGAAGCACTTGATTTATAAAAAGTGGTTCCTTTTACACAGAAATATACGTGAATGAGTTCATTTGGAAAAGACTTCTCCCTTTCCTAAGAAAATGCAGTGTATCCACTTTTTTCTGGCCTGTTCTCGCTTCTTCTCATTACAGCAACAAAACAATGGAGTGGTAATAAAGAAATTGTTAGTGTTTGTATCGAAAGATGCTAATCCATCATATTGTCCGGAACTCTGAGCAAATTAAAGATATTGGGCTCTAGTAAAAAAAATAATTTAAAGGGTATTAAAAGCTCAGCTTAAAATGAAGCGGAGTTTAAAAATAAGTGGACTTATTCGAGCAAAAAAGTGAACGAAACACAACAGAACCTTTAATTGGAAGAATTCTGGAAAATATAAGATATTTCCTTAAAAACCAGCAGAAACTAATTTATTCTTTTATGTTTAGAACTTGAACATAACAGTCATTAATAAAAATATCACTTTCGCCCACTGGTTTAGTTTGTATAAGCAGATTTCCATGCACGGATTTTTTCGAGTGCAGTCCTTATTTTGATTGAAAATTCTTTACAGCATATTTTAGCAAGTTAACTGACATCTTTTTAACAATCTGCACGCAAAGAAAAAATATGGTTCGGGTGACCATAAACTAAGAGCAACATACTATGATTGTAATATATGATCCCAGGTTACAATAAGTATATTTGTACGTAATAATTTTTCTGATTCCATTTAAACATTTTCTCATCATTAAATGATTCGGTTTAATCATATTTATAACTTTTTTTACAATATTTCTTTCGATTTCACAATTTTTTATCATTTAATAATCCCATTTTATCAGATTATAAACTAATTTTATCATTTATTAATCCCATTTTATCATATATACAAACCAATTTTATCATTTAATATTCCCATTTTACCATATATATAAAGGAATTTAATCATTTAATATTCCCATTTTACCATATATATAAACGAATTTAATCATTTAATAATGCCATTTTATCATGTATAATCATTTAATATTCCCATTTTACCATATATACAAACGAATTTAATCATTTAATAATCCCATTTTATCATGTATATAAACCAATTTTATCATATATATCAATAATTTATCATATATATAATCCCATTTTATCATATATATAATCCCATTTTATTATATATATAATTCCATTTTATTATATATATAATCCCCGAGTTTGCAATACTGAATATATTTAAAATAAAGCAAATTTATCTGAAATTTTTATTTATTTATTTATTTATTGAGAATATTGAAAAAAATGTTCAGGTATAAAAATTTATTAATTTTTAATTATTAAATTATAAGTTATTAATAGTTTTTATATAATATTTATTCTCTACATATTAATTTTTAACATATATTTATATTTATGGTTCAAATATTATTTACATATTATATTTTATAATATTTACATAAGAATTTAATTCAACAGTTTTATGTTTTCTTTGGTAATGCAATGTAGCCAATAAAATTTAATTCTTATGATTTAATAGATATTGAAAAAAAAAAAATCCTCATAATCTACCTGAAAGGCTTGAAAATGTGAGTTAAATCCATGGTTTAAAAACCTTTGACCGCAAAGATAGTAAGATTCATTAGAGCAATATTTGTACGACCAAATAATGGAACGTCATCTTCATACATTTCACTATGGATAACCATTCCTGCATATCTCAGAACAAGACATATTTTTCATTTATTTTTTATTTGTCATTTTTTAAACTTAGAACAGAAATAAATTGAACACTTTTCCAAAAACACACAGCTATACCGTTTGCCTTCTAACAAACTACTGAACTTATACACAAAAATGTGTATTCAATAGTTATGCAGAAAATAAATATGATTAACGATAAAAATACAATAGTTGTGTGAAATCAAATTATAGTCCAAAGCAAATATTTTATATTTGAGAAAAACATAACCATTTTCAAATACAAACATTCAACAGTTGTGCAAAACAAAATATGATTTAAAATCAAATAAAAATATTGGCTAAATCGTTGTAGAATTAACTAAATTTGTAAAATTAACTTAAAGATTGTATAATTAACTAAATAATTGTAGAATTGACTAAATGATTGTATTTATTCATAAATATGATTTCATATAAACATATTTAAATACATATTATAATTCGGTGAACCATATTAAAATTTTGATTGTGGGTAATCATTAAATGATTAAACAGAATCATAAACGTTGCTATCATGAACACAGTATATTTAAATCAACGAGAAAACGGCTATATAATCATTGAATATTTGTGGTGATCATGCTGTAACCATGTTTTTTCTCTGCGTGTGTGATCACTTGTTTTTGATCTTATGAGTTTGTGACGTATGATTATTATTAAATTAATTGTTAATTAATATTACTCATACGTATTGATATAAAATTTAAAATAATGAACTTATTATTGTTAGTTTACAAAAGTTTTACAAATTTTTAAACTTCAGAACAAAACTTTTGAACTATTTTGTTCCTAAAATTACACTGTATTTTATTTTTTCTCCTTTTTTTATGAATTTTTCTTATGTTTTTTTTTTTTAAGTTCTATTATTCCTATGAACATTTTTGTGTGTGTCTTTACATGAAATCAATTTTTATGTTGTCATAAGTGACCCACAAAAGTGACTTTTTGTGGACAATTAATTCATGACATTTCTATTAATTTTTTTTTTTTTTTTTTTTGTTTTTTCTCAATCTCTTATCACTCTAAGACATGCCATTTCTGTGACTTGAACTATTACATACATTTAATCATTCATTTGTTCTTTGAAATATTGACAATATGGTAAAATATTTAGGTTGTGGCAACTACAAAAACAGAAAAGAAAAAGAGAAATAAAATGAAATGAATTCTAAATATAAAATTTGTGAGATTTCAATTGTGATTTCATACTCTAGTTTGTCTTAGTTGGTATTTCCTTAAATGCTTCCAAAAGGAAATGTTTTTTTTTTTTAAGTTTTGCATTTGCATTATTGCTAGATTTGAAATGGGAGTTGGTTGATATTTGAGTCTACATATATCTATTTGCAAGTGTAATTTAGTTTGGTTGGGTATTCCTTTTGTTAAACCAACATAATGGTTTCTTTTGTGGTTAAAATTTAAGTCCCTTTTTCTTTTACTCCTATTGCCTGTTTTTATTAATGCGGTCAATTTTAAAGTAAATTTTTGGTTTTGCTGCACTTTTTGCAAACCAACACAATTGTTCTTTGGTTAGAAATTTCAACAATAAAAGATTTAAACTTTTTTTACAAAAATTAAAATGTGCAGATTGTGTTTATAGAATATATATTTTTTTCTTCCTTTTTTATTATTCTGGCTTTATACATATGTTTTTGGCCTGGTTTATTTTTTTTTTTTTAATCCTTTCTTACATTTGTATGTTCAGCCCAAATGAAATTTTATGTTCTACAAAAAAAAAAAAAAAAATCTTGTTTGTATTTGAGTTTGTGTAAGTATTTATTGTGCTACTTCTGTTTCTGGTTAAAATATAAATTTTCATCCGGAAAATCATTATTTGCATTTAATAAGGCTGCAAGTTTGTTAGTAGCACAATTTTATTATGAACGTATATATTGGCAAAATACAAAAAGGAATTTACATACATAGGAAGCTTTAAATTGTATATACTTTAGGGAAAAGAGGAAGGTAAAAGGCAGTGAAAGTTTGAATATTTTTAAATTTCAGACATAACTTTAAATACTAAAATTTACAAAAATAAATATATTTTTTTTTAAATAAAAGTATTGCACAGGGCAACATAGATTCTATGGCAAGCGATTTCTTAGACAGTTTAGAATCACATAATTTCATAGTTACTCTGTCGTTATAAGACGTGCTTAAAAGTGGTCTTGGACACTGACCACACTCCAAGGAACCTCTGGGATGAAATCTTTCTGTAATCATAAGTAAGTAGTCCAAATCGCCAGGAAATAAAAAAATATATTTTTTATTAATTTTTTTAAAATTTTGTAATACTTTTTAAGGGTGTATCTTTTACTGATGACAGCAGCTAACAGCAAGAAATTGGTACGGGACACAGGCCACTTTCTACAAAACCAATTGGATGGAATCGAGCTTAAATCGACGGTAAGTAGTGCAAATTGCCTGTAAATAAAAGAAAATATAATTTTTTATGAATTTTTTAAACTTTTTTGATACATTTTAAGGGTGTACCTTTTTTTGATGACAGCAGTTTAAAATATGAAATTGGTATGGGACACAGGCTACCTCCTATAACATAAATTGGAAGGAATATTTCTAAATCGATGGTAAGTAGTTTATATCGTCTGGAAATAAAAGAAAATATACATTTTTATTATTATTATTATTTTTTTTTAATTTTTCAATATATTTTAAGGGTTAATCTTTTTGATGATAGGTGCTTTAAATGGCTTTAATAAAACTTGAAAATACAAAAACACTTACCTGGTCAGATCTTCCGGAAATTTGTGGAGTTTGTCCCCCGTTTGGCAACACAACTGAAAAATAAAATATTTTAAGTTAAAAACAATAAAATTAAAGAAAATATTTACTTACATTTTTCTTAAATTTCTTCCAAAGTTTTTTTCGCTGTCACTGATTTTATAACAAAAGGAACAATTTTAATGGTCCTCTTTGAAATGGCGCAAAATATATATTTTTCCGCCAAAATCTTAAATTTTCTCATTTCTGAGCCAATTTTTTGCAAAAATATATTAAAATGTTAACAATTAACACCATCAAATAAAAGAGATAGCCATAAGTTTTTAGTACATTTTGCAATCCCTTTTAAATAATGGTGTTAAATTGAGGCTGCCAACTATGTAGCCACTTCACGGTTTTTTTTAGTGTAGCCACTAGTCGTGTCATATCTATGCCTTATCCATAGTATAATTATGAAGTATACTCGTAAAGACAGCTGTTTTACAATTTTTTCATTGACAAACCTCGCGGAACTGTCAAATTGTTTTTGTGTTCATATGCAAAATTTTCTTCGAGTTTTTTTACCCTTCCTCTTCATCATTCTCTCATTTTCTCTTCATAGCATTTTAACATTATGTGCAGTAGTTTTACACTAACAAAATACAAGCAATTGTTGTTTTTGTAGATGTGCGAGCACTTTCTAATTACGCTATGGCCTTATCTATGATATAAACAATCAATCATCTGTTTATTTTTTGTGTCAATACGGAAATACCATTCATTGTTTCCAATTAAACAGTGTTGTATTTATTAACAACTGCATTATCAATTTATTGCTTTATCATTTTACTACATTACCATTTTACTGCACTATCAATGTACACTGAAGAAAATAAGAAATATAAAATAATTATGTATGGTATTAGTGAAATAAACTGTTTAAATAAAAATTATACTATTGTTTCTGATGATGAAAAATATATCGTTTGCAGGCTATGTCATGGTTTATGTTATTCTTACTGTATTAGTAGCTGATTCTTTAACAAATTACAAAGGACTTCAATGGTGCTGTGGCTGCAGAAAAATTGGCGTTGACTTTTACAGATTTTTCAAGGTACTAAAACACATTTCCTTGAAATTCAAAACCATATTTTTGATTTATCTAATCGTATAAATTCATATGAAAAGTTGTTTGAAGACTATATATATTTAAATTCCTTAAATTCACAAACTCATTCTTCACCAAAATGTTGGAAATCAGCAAGAAACCTTTCCATCTAGTTTCAAATCTTCAAATATTTAAAAAATTAAATTCTAATAAATCTTCTGTAAATACCGATAATACACAATCATCTATAAGTTCAATTTCAGTTTCAAATAAAAACATTACAGTATCTAATGCTTTAGCTTTTAACTTACAATCAGGCACATCGCAAACCCTAATAGTCATATATCTCCTTGTGAACTAAAAATTATTCCTCCAAGAAAATAAATTTTCATATCACGCTTCGCTTTTGATACCACAACCGAAAACATTGATAACTATATAAAATCAAAATTGAACTTCAGTCCAGATATTCTAATTAAGAAATTTACTTATTCTGAGCCGAGAAATGTTACTTCATTTAAGCTAACCGTTCCTAATGATATATTCGAAACAATTATTGATCCTGTATTTTGGCCTAATAATACGTTTGTTCGTGAGTACGTAATAAGGAATAATCCTAGAACGAACAATGTCGTCAGACTTACACCGAATGTTAATAATTATTCAAAAAACTAAATACGTATACCGACAACAATATCAATATTGTTTACCAGAACGTTCGAGGTCTTCAAATTAACTTGATTATTTATTAAAAGTTTTGATTTAAATTCTCATATTATTGTTTTTACTGAAACTTGGCTAAAAGTTAGTATTTATACATATGTAGCTCTCTGAACATTATCAAATTTATAGGACAGATATATGTGACAGTTTAGTTTTCTATATAACTCGAAAAAAAAAACATTAATTCTCAATTTACTTCCAAATCCCATGCTGCAATATAACTGTTACCCAGTGTTATCTGCACGCAGAGAAAAAACATGGTTACAGCATGATCACCACAAATATTCAATGATTATATAGCCGTTTTCTCGTTGATTTAAATATACTGTGATCATCATAGCAACGTTTATGATTCTGTTTTATCATTTAATGATTACCCACAATCAAAAAATGGTTCACTGAATTATAATATGTTTTTAAATATGTTTATATGAAATCATATTTATGAATAAATACAATCATTTAAATACAATTATTTAGTTAATTCTATAATCATTAAGTTAATTTTACAAATTTAGTCAATTTTACAACCATTTAGCTAATATTTTTATTTGATTTTAAGTCATATTTTGTTTTGCACAACTGTTGAATGTTTGTATTTGAAAATTTTTATTTTTTTCTCAAATATAAAATATTTGTTTTTGACTATAATTTGATTTCATACAACTATTGTATTTTTATCGTTAATCATATTTATTTTCTACATAACTATTGAATACACATTTTTATATATAAGTTCAGTAGTTTGTTAGAAGGCAAACGGTATAGCTGTGTGTTTTTAGAAAAGTGTTCAATTTATTTGTGTTCTAAGTTTAAAAAATTGTGAAATAAAACAACAAAATAAAAAAATAAATGAAAAATATGTCCTGTTCTGAGATATACAGGAATGGTTTTCCATATTGAAATGTATGAAAGTGACGTTCCATTATTTGGTCATATAAACCACATATATTGCTCTAATGAATCTTACTATCTTTGCGGTCAAAGGCTTTCAAACCATGGATTTAACTCACATTTTCAAGCCTTTCAGCAGGATAATGCAGATTTTTATTTTTTAATATCTATTCTATAGCCAATATAATTTTATAATCAAATCTTATTGGCTATATTTGCATTACCAAAGAAAACATAAAACTGTTGATTTAAATTCTTATGTAAATATTATAAAATATAACATGTAAATAATATTTAAACAATGAATATGTAAATATATGTTAAAAATTAATATGTAGAGTATAAATATTATATAAAAAACTATTAATAACTTATAATTTTATAATTAAAAATTATTCAAATTTTGTTCAATATTCTCAATAAATAAATAAAAATTTCAGATAAATGTGCTTTATTTTAAATATATTCAGTATTATAAAAAGGGGGTTATATATATGATAAAAGGGGATTATATATATGATAAAAGGGGATTATATATATGATAAAATGGGATTATACACATGATAAAATGGAATTATTAAATGATTAAATTCGTTTATATATATGGTAAAATGGGAATATTAAATGATTACATTCTTTTATATATATGATAAAATGGGATTATTAAATGATAAAATTGGTTTATATATATGATAAAATGGGATTATTAAATGATAAAAAAATTGAGAAATCGGAAGAAATATTATAAAAAAAAGTTATAAATATGATTAAACCGAATCATTAAATGATGAGAAAATGATTAAATGGAATCAGAAAAATGATTACGTACAAATATACTTATTGTAACCTGGGAACATATATTACAATCATAGTATGTTGCCTTAGTTTATGGTCATCCGAACCATATTTTTTCTTTGCGTGTGGGTATTTAAATTTGCCTTGAATACATTATTTAAAAACTTTAAATATTTTTTTGCTTATTATTATATATGTAGTTTACAAAATTCCATGTAACAAAAACTAAAACTTTGTTATTTAGTATCTAATGACAGAAACTAAATATGCGGTTACATTAAAATTTTGTAATAATAATAAAAGTATTTATATATTATTTGTTCGTATTTCAAGGTTGGCATTACTTGTAACATTTTTAGCATACATATATTAAACATTATTTTCATTTTATAGTCGAACATTTTTAGATAATGAAGCGCCATTTCTTAGTATTTATATTTTTCATTAATATAATTTTAATAGAAAATTTATTATATACTTAATAGAAAAACTGTACTAAAACATAAGACTTAAAAAAACATTATATTTTCCTCCTCCTAAAACATGATACTAGCCTGCACAGAAAAAATTAAATTTCGTATTCTATTACTAAAATTTGTAAAACCAAATTTATTTTTTTACTGAAATCGAACCTATTACTGAATTAGTAAAATCAAACATTAAAATTCGTAAATATTTTATTGAAAAAAAATATTTTTTTATACCCATCATCAAAAAGATGGGGGGTCATTCCATGTCGAAAGAATCATATATAAGGTGAATCCCATATAAGGTAAAATTGTGTTCAAATAGTTCAAGGACCAATGTAAACTCGTAAACAAAAAATAGACGTGGTCCGCCCACTTTGCCGCCCACCTCCCATATAACGTAAAATTTTAAAAAGTTGATGGTGGGTATATAGATTCGGCCGAGCCGAATATAATATTCGCGCTTGTTTTTATTAAAATTTTTCAAAAAGATGGGGGGTATATTGATTTTGTCATTCCGTGTGTAACATGTTGAAGGAATCATTTAAGACCCCACAAAGTATATATTTTCTTGGTCCTGGTTAGATTCTGAGTCGATCTAGCTATGTCCGTCCGTCTGTCCGTCTGTTGAAAGCAGGATAGGGCTCGAACGGGACAACGTAGAGGGACGAAATTTGGCACAAATATTTGTCTTATATAAGGTTTGTTTGGGACTGAAAATGGACAAAATCGGTTAATACACAAAAAAGTTATGGGCTAAAAACTAGAAACACAGAGTGTCCGTTTCATACTTTTCTGCTTATATTTCTTCAACAAAAGCATGTACGATGACGAAATTTTGTACGTATAGTTCGGGGGTCGATATAAACTCGGAAACAAAAAAAGGGCGTGGTCAGCCCACTTTACTGCCCACTTTACGCCCACCTCCCATATAACGTAAAATTTTAAAAAGTTGATGGTGGTTATATAGATTCGGCCGGGCCGAATATAACATTCACGCTTGTTAATATTTATAAATTTGAATGTTTGAAATTTCTAACAAATTTCTGAAACCTTTTTTTTTAAAAAACAATAAAAATATTTGGTTTTTAACACATTTTCGAACAATATTTAAGTTTGAAACAATAAAATATTTAATAAGATTTATTAAAAAAAAATATATCGTCCATTCCATGAAAGAACGCCCAAAAAATTACCAACTGTCTTTCTATTTTCATAAAATTTTGCACGTAAATGGTCCTTGTATGTCTTGATTTTATTTCGCTTTTTCACTTTCTAAAAAGTTTAAAAAATCTCAAAAGTACACAACTTCAAACAACAATATTTCTAGGAGGGATTTGTGGAAATCAATGATTTAAACGTTCGACGTTTAAATTGTAATTATATCAGCTTCCACACATATATTTTACAATTAAAAAATATTTTTTAAAAATGCATTTAAATGCAATTGCATTTTTTAAATGCATTTTTCGTTAAATATGCTATTAAATTTTTTTAATTTTTTAACTTATTTAGAAAGTATGGAATCTTTACATTAATATAAAAATCTCAAATTTTTGGAACGCACACATATACTATGCAAAATTTCGATTTTTCTTCATCCAATTAAATTTTTTTCATACAAAAAGTTTATTTTTCTGGTATTATTTTTAAAATACGGGTAGGTTTTCATATTTTGTTGAAAAAAATGTGTTACTTTTTAGAAATTCTTTTAAAATCATAGCTGTTCTTTGTGAATATTTTCATTCAAAATATTTATTAAAAATAAATTATTTTTATATTTTATTTATATTTTTAGAAATAAAATTGTTTCAAATTAATTTATACTCTTTGTAATATGATTTTCAATTACTTGAAATTAATTTGAATAAAAACTATTTAAATATTATTCCATTTGTTAATAAGTTAAATAAAATAAAATTTCCACAAAAGTATTCGAATATGAATTTATAAAATATAAATCAAATTCCAAAGTCTTAAACTAATTTGAAAATATATTTTATTTTTTTAACTTGAACACAATTGCTCTTTATTTTATTTTCTATTTTAAAAATAAAATCTGTTTTAAAACATTAAATTTAATGGACGATAATTTAATTCTATGGAATGGACGATATAGAAAATTTTTGAATATATTTATTCAACATGAATTCATTAAATGTTATAAAATAAAACGTTATTCCTTTGAGCCGTCTTTCTCAATACACCAATGACCTAATTGATCTAAAAGAATGTATGTTTATTAAAATTTAAATAGTTCTTTTTGAATGTAAATGAAAATATGACTGATCCGTGAATCTTTTAGCTTTGAATACCGACTCTACCAAGCGTATATCTGTAAGTACGAATAAATAAATCTATAAAAAATGCATACGTATGCATAATACCATGTTAAAATTTTATGGAATTAATGCACTATAATGTGACTCCGGTATGTGGGCTTTATATGGGAGGTATGGTCAATCACATATATGGCTACCAGTTTTGAGTAATTTGTTATAAACAGTTTTATTTATATATAAAACGTTTAAACTCTTTTCCAAGTGAATATATGTATGTGCACTAGATCAATAAACATACCATGCCAAAATCACCAAAACATATTTAAGATTGCGAACTGACTATATCTTTCTAATTAGATGGAAAGATATATATCCTAATTCTATAACTTTCCGTACGTTCTGTTTTTGTATAGAAACGAAACCGATAACAGTAAATTTTTGTATTCTGTATCATTCGTTACGTATAACATTTCTAAATTATGTTAATATTACATTGATTTCGTTTTGTCATTTAAAAAACCTTACACAATTGCCAGTTATTTTACGGTTTCAGGGGTAATTTTAGGTGTTTTATTTAAAAAAATACATATCTTTTTAAATCTGGCACAATATTAAAAATTGATATTAAATGGCAATTGTTATTATTGTGTAAACAAAAATAAATAAAATTTGTTAAAAAATAGAAATGTTTTAAAGTGTGGGTTTCGTTAATATGGAAGAGGTAAGCATCGAAAAAATAATATTAAGGGAATATTATAATCCTTTAGATCTTCCTGAATTTGAGTAAGTACACTTAGCATACATGTAGCTTCCAAAACTAATTTGTATTTACAGATTTGTCAAACACTTTCGAGTAAATAAAGAAATCTTTGTACATCTCTTGGAAAGAATTTCATCACTACTCAGAGAAAGCGCAAAACACGGATATCTTCAATAATAAAGGTTGCTGTTTTTCTAAATTTTTTGGGAACTGGAAGCTACCAGAATGGATTGGGAAGTAGCTAGATCAATGCTCTATCTCAGCCAATGGTTTCACGTATAGTTAACGAACTATTGGATGTATTTCAGCAGCAGTTATGTACGATGTATATTCGCCTGGAAGATTCAGAATACGAGGAAAAAGTGGCAAAAGAATTTTTCTTTCAAAAATATAATCTACCCGGAGTTGTAGGAAGTATTAATGGTACTCACGTAAAAATAATGTCTCTTCCATTTGACCAAAAGCATCACTACTATAACAGAAAAGGATACTACAGCCTTAATGTGATGCTTGTAAGTATTGTCTTATATTAATTCTGCTACAACTTTTATATAAAGACAAATAATTATAGATCTGTGATCATTCGTTAAAAATTAAATATGTGGATGCTCGGTACCCAGGAGCAAATCAAGGCAAAAGAAACACATGGCTTCTTGGTATCTATCTATCTATCTATCTATCTATCTATCTATCTATCTATCTATCTATCTATTTATCTATCTATCTATCTATCTATCTATCTATCTATCTATCTATCTATTTATCTATCTATCTATTTATCTATCTATCTATATATTTATTTATCTATCTATCTAGCTATCTATCTCTTAATTCTTAAACGTAATTTTCAGGAGACCCCCTGAGAGCCTTTTTTGATGACTCCAAATCGAAATCCATCCAAACCTGAGGAAGTTCTTTATAACCAAATTCATGCGAAAGCGAGAAATGGTATTGAAAGATGCAATGGAGTGTTGAAGAATAGATTTCGATCTATACTTTCAGAAAGAGGCTTACACTACAAGCCACAAAAAGCAACACAAATAATTAATGCGTGTTGTGCCTTGCAAAACATTTGCATCAATTTTAACTATAATCTCGAGGATTTTTTGGATTCAGCTTTGGAAACTGTGAGAAATGACGAAACCACTTTATTTGATTCAAACAATGATTTGAGTACAAGCTCAGTAGCAATTAATACAAGAAATTGTATAGCCAATTCGCTGTTTAATAATAAATAAACTATTTTGATATTTCCATTATTTAATGTCTATTTATTTTAATTTTTCTTTAAGAACATTTACCAAATCTAAAAGTATATTATTTTGGTTGTTGAGAATATTGTTTTGAGATGTTATAGTATGAATCAGTTTCTTTTGATTATTTACTTGCTCTTCGAGGAGGCTTATAGTTTAATGTTTTCTTTTTTTCGGTAGAACGGAAGACTTTTGTGGGTGTTGAGGTGTAGAAGATTGTAAATTGTTGTATGGTAGACTAACAGTGGGGTTTTGAATTGTTGAGTTTGCTTGTTTCAGAGAAAGGCCAAACGCTGATCCTTCTGGAGATGAACTAGTTTTCATCGAAAGCAAGGATTCAACACTTTCTTCATAACCATTCAGTTTTATTTGGGAAAATGATCCACCTTCGGTTTTCTGCAATAAATATTTGTTTTCGGCCGACTTTCTTTTAGTTCTTAACTTTAAGTCGGACCAAACCTATAAAGATACGATTGAATATTTGTTAACGAAAACTACTGAAACTAGTGTCTTACTTTTTTCCACTCTGAAGCAGATCTTGTAGGGGGTCCAATGGCATTAAGTTTGAATGCTGTCTTTTCCCAGAATTAATCAACTTGAACTTTGCTGGACCCAAAAACTGGTACCCCACGACCTACCGATGGGTTCTTACTAATTTCTAAGACCAATATCTCAAATTGTTCGGTTGTAGTTTTTTTATTCTTTAAAATAGGTATCAACATGTACAAATATAACCAAAATAATTAATTTACCATTTCTTTTTGCAAAATCGTTTCAAGTTTTTGAAAATAATTCTTTATCACCTTAGAATAGCTATCGTTAGAATTGACAAATAATTTTTTTTTAACATTGCTTATGAAATATTATCGACCAAATGTGTCCACAATCGGGAAAATTATGCGCAAATTTCAGCAAACTAGGTCTGTAGCAAATGTGAAAATACCTATGAATGCTTGCTTGGTTTGTTTTGCGAAAAACATTGATGTTGTTCGCTATAGTGTGGCAGAAGGGCCGTCAACCTCGTCTCGTCGTCGTGTGATGATAACGGACTTCTTGTGGCCAGAAATTGAGGATATAGACCTGGATGATATGTGGTTCCAACAGGATGGTGCCGCTTGCCTTACAGCCAACGAAACAATGGCTGCGTGCGTTTTGATTGGGCTACCCTTTACAATTTAAGTTGACCGCTAGACTAAGGGCTATGTATATGAACGGATATAGTTAAATCAATTCCTAGACGAATATATTGGTATAGAGTATAAAAAAAATTAAAAAATTTACTTACGTTTATTATGTATATTAATTATTGCATTTGGATAATCTTTAATAAATTGTATATAATTTACCTCTGGACGTCTGCGAATATTGTTTTTGTATACATATTCATTTTATTATTTTAGTATTTTCTTAATTTTGTAATTATTTTTACTCAACTTGTCAAAACACATAAAATTGTTTTTGTTTTTTTATATTGGCTTTGAAAATTTTATAATCAATAAAATAAAATATTAAAACCAAATATTATTTTTTCTAAAATTTAATTTAAATCCAAAAAATTTTACTTATATTTACTTCATTCAAACAAAAAAAATATATAAAAATGCAATTAACCTTGTTATGGTGCAGATAGTCACTTGAATTAATTGTGGCTGCCATGTTGCAATAGCGTCGACAACTGCTAAAAAATTATAAAAAATAAAATAAGAAACATTGTCTTTTATGTGTTTATTTTCTTTATTGTATTACAAAAATAAAAATCGAGCTTAAAATTCAAAGAAGTAAAATTTTTAAAATTTATTCAAGTTGAAGTTAACTTTTGGATGTTTTTTTTTTACAAAACTAAAAGTGACAAGCTAGAAGAAAAGAAACTTAACAAAGAAGCATTCATTCAAAAATTTTCGAACAATTCGCATCCGAACAGTTCAGCATTAGATGGCAGATCTAGTTTCGTCAAGTTTTAGATCACCGTTTGATATTGCAATGCCTAGAGCATGACAAAGAATCGTCCTCTTAACTATTGGTGGAATTTTGATATCAATAATCTTAGAGATGTGTATTTAAGAGCTAGAAGACGAACCAAAAGAACTATAGGTCGACCACAGTTCGAGAACACGTGTCGTGAATACCAATATGCAAGGCATGAATTCCAACATGCAATCAAAAGTAGTAAAAGGAACACTTTCAGACAGATATGTCCAGAAGCAGACTCAGACCCATAGGGGAAGACTTAACGAGTAGTACCCTCGAGGATTAAAGGCAAAAAATCACCCCAACCTAGCTGTGCAATTCTACTAGGAAATATAGTGAAAACTTTGTTTCCAGAATACAGAAGTTTAGTAGTTGATATAAGAAGTATGACTCCAATGGAAAATATACCGTTGGCATCAAAGGAAGAAATAATTCAAATCGTGGAGAAAATTGTAGATAACTAAGCATACCGAACTATGTGCTTAAGCTTGCGGTTAAAAGATCAACTAAAACATTCGTAGATCGTTTGAATCAATGCCTTAAAGATCTATTTAATCAGTGCCTTAAATAAGGAGTTTTTCTAAATCTTTGAAAGAAACAAACACTAATGTTAATCCCTAAGCTCAATTAACCCACGGGAGATCCTTCGGCATATAGATCAATATGCTTTCTTGACACAAACGGTAAAATACTCGAAAATGTTATTTATAACAGACTTCTAACAATGGTAAAACAAAGTAATGAATTGTCAAACCGACAATATGGGTTTCGGAAGGCAAGTTCAACCATCGATGCAATAAGTAAAGTGATAGAAACATCCCGATCGGCAATAGAAGACAGAGGAGCAAAGAAGAAGTATTGTGCGATTATTACACTCGATGTAAAAAGCGCAAGGACATTAGAACGTCTTAGCATACCAAACTATTTAACGAGAATAATATGCTGTTACTTCTCAGGGAGAAAAATGTGCTATCATACTGAAGAAGGGCTAAAAACGTACAAAATCACCGCAGGACTGCCGCAAGGTTCGGTGTTAGGCCCGTTATTATGGAACATTATATATAATGAAGACCTTATGCTTAACATACCAAAAGAAGCAAATATAATAGGATTTGCAGACGATATAGTAGTAACAGAATCAGCAAGACACATAGAGGAAATGGAACTTATCTCCAACGAAGTGGTATGGACAATAATAAATTGGAGGGAAAATGCTGGGTTAGAGCTAGCAGAACAAAAGACCGAAGTAGTCGATAAAAAATAGAATTCATGGGGTTAGTTTTTGGCAAACATCAGCTAATGTCGAAAACTCACCTTAAATATCTCGGAGTAATGCAAGATTGAATTTTAAGGCACATATCGGGTATATCCACATCAAGGCATCAAATGTTAGAGCGGCTCTCGAGAAAATGAAGCCGAACACAAGTGATCCAAAGCCATATAAGAAATGATTCCAATAGATATATTGGCAGACGAAGCAAAACTTCTACATGAGTTTAGTAGAAATGCCCGCCAAATAAGTACTCATATTCGCAGACTTAACAAGAAGCGGCAATAAGAGTATGCTAAAATAAGTGGGAGGAAAGCCGCAAAGGAAGATGGACTTTTAGGTTAGTACCAAAAATAAACGTCTGGGTGAATAGAAAATATGGCCAAGTGAATTACCACCTGAAACAGTTCCTCTCAGGACACGGCGGATACAGAAAATATCTTTAACAATTTGGACTGAACGACTCCCCACATTGTCCTCACTGCCCCAACCAGGACGAAGACCCGGAACATGTTGTATTTCACAGCCCACATTTTTCTCAACATCGAGAGCAGGATGAACAAGAGATAGGAAAACAATTGAACATTGAAAACCTTATCGATGTTTTATTACATGACAAAGAAAACTGAGAAATAATATGTGGAATAATTAAAAGCATTCATAACAAGCTGAGCATTGAGGAAAAACAGGGAAATCTCAAATAGCTGAAGCAGCCCAGATAAGGTTTTTCTGCATTGCGATGCAATATCTTTGTAAACAGTTCCGCAGGGTTGCTGAATGACTTAGAAGGTGGTTTTAGTCGGTAGGAATCCGATATATCTCATGGGCGATTAAGAACCATGGGAATCTTATGAGAGATTTACACCTCCTAATGAAAAAATAAAACAAATAGACTAAAATATAGTCTAGACTATAAAATATAATATAGTCAAGACTATAAAATATAATATAGTCAAGACTATGGAATATATTATAGTCTAGGCTATAGACTATATTATAGGCTAGACTAAAGACTATATTATAGTCTAGACTAAAGATTATAATATAGTCTAGACTAAATACTATATTATAGTCTAGACTAAGGATTATATTAAAGTCTATTATAGTCTAGACATAAGACTATATTACAGTCTAGACTATAGCGTATATTATAGTCTAGACTATAGCATATAATATAGTCTAGACTATAAACTATTATATAGTCTAGACTATAGACTATAATATAGTATAGACTATAGACTATAATATAGTCTAGACTATAGGCTATAATATAGTCTAGACTAAAGACTATACTATAGACTATATTATAGTCTAGACTAAAGACTATATTATAGTCTAGACTAAAGACTATATTATAGTCTAGACTAAAGACTATATTATAGTCTAGACTAAAGACTATATTATAGTCTAGACTAAAGACTATATTATAGTCTAGACTAAAGACTATATTATAGTCTAGACTAAAGACTATATTATAGTCTAGACTAAAGACTATATTATAGTCTAGACTAAAGACTATATTATAGTCTAGACTAAAGACTATATTATAGTCTAGACTAAAGACTATATTATAGTCTAGACTATAGCCTATAATATTGTCTAGACTATAGACTATAATATAGTCTAGACTATAATATAGTCTATGGACTATAAACTAAATTATAGACTATAATATAGACTAGACAAAAGTCTCCAATGAAAAATATACCGTTGACATCAGAGGAAGAAATAATTCAAATCGTGAAGAAAATCGTAGATAACAAAGCATCTGGTACAGATGTCTTAGACTATAATATAGTCTAGACTGTAGACTATAATATAGTCTATAGACTATAAACTATTATATAGTCTATAGACTATAAACTAAATTATATTCTATAGACTATAATATAGTCTAGACTGAAGACTATAATATAGTCTAGACTGAAGATTATAACATAGTCTAGACTGAAGACTATAACATAGTCTAGACTGAAGACTATAACATAGTCTAGACTTAAGACTATAATATAGTCTAGACTATAGACTACAATATAGTCTAGAATAAAATAAATCTGTAAATTTTAAACTAGACTACAGTTAGTGCTGTAGACTCGAACTTGACTAGAGTTACTGATGTTAAAATATATCATGCATTTAGTTCGTCTGGCTGATTTTACTGGCTTTCGTTATACATAACGTGACCAGACGTCCCGCTTTTAAAACTTCGATCCCGCCTAAAATATTTTTCCCGCTTTTTAAGTATTTTGTATTTGAAATTTTTCAATATTTAAAACAGAGTTTACAAAGTAACATTAAGAATTGAGCTATTTTCCTGAAAAAAATAAGTGAAAGCCAAATCTTTGTTGGAGTTTAAAATAAAAAAAGAAAAGAGTGTAAGTAGTGCTTTCGGGGTAGATTCGGCGTTTTAAATCGGGGAAGATTCGGCATAGGTTGAATGTACGATGTTGTGCGTGGTGTTAAGACTCCAACGTCCGCCGCTAGAAATTACAATATTAAACGCAAAACAATTGAATCGCACATAAAAAACCAGACAGTTATTTAATAAGAAATATTATGGTGTTTCGTTTTAAGGGTTAAAGAAATATGTTTATTTTTCATTATTTTTATCCAGATAATAAATGAATACTTAGTTGGCTCATAACCAACACCTATTTCTATCTTTAAATGAATTTTTAATATCCTATTATCTGTAATAACATGATAGACGAAAGTGCCCCGTTAAATGCCGAAGCTACCCCGGGGTGGGGCACATTCAGCAAAAATGACTTTTTCTACTAAAAAGTCAAAAAGGTAACAGTATATCGGATTATTTTTATAACGGTTTTTTAGAGGTAACGGTATTTTTTTAGTTATTTTTGGTAACGGTATCAATTTGTATTTGAATTCAATCTAGAAATTTAACTAGGAATATTTCTCAATTCAAGTCGTTCTCAATTTGTAACGTCTCAATTGGGTCGTGAACTAAATGCTTGCGAGAGAATAGCTGATTTAGATATAAAAAGAAAATTCCTCTTTTTTTACAAAACTTTTTGACAAAAACCCTCTGGTCACGTTAGTTATACAATACAAATGGAATCTTTTTTTTTTTTTCCTTTTTGCTTTTTCTTTCTTTTTTCCTCTATTACATGTATTTTGTTATTTTTATATTGTTCTTTTTTTTAGCTTTATGACCATCTTGCATAGTTAAACTTCAATTTTATTTTTAAAAGTCAAGTGCATTTCACCCAAAAAAAAATGTCAACAACATACAAAGACTTTCAATAAGTAAGTTCAAATTAATAGTTTTTTTTTTTTCTTATTTTCTTGAAGTCTACAGCAAGTGTACTGCCACTTTTATGTTGCTATTTTTGAGGGGGCAAAATATAATTTTTTAATAAAACATCCCACACTTAAATTTTACCATAAATTTTTTTTTATTTCTTAGAAATAATAAAATGTTTCTTTTGACAGTTTTTGGTCAATACATGTTCATTCATTGTAGTGGCCATGTTTTTTATTATACATATTTTTATATAACTTCCTATTTTGAGCTCTAACCAATAAATGATGTTGAAAATTTTATTTATTTTTTGTTTAACTAAAATGTCTTTTCTTTGGTATTGAAAATTTATATTTATTTTCAAGTGAAATACATAGAAAAGACTTTAGGCGAAGGGAAAGTTTATTTGAGGTTAGTTGTAACGATACTAATGCAAAGTAAGTATTATTTAGGTACTCTACAAGAGGCAATTTTAATATTAATTGTGGTACAAATAAGAAAAAATGTTCTAAATTGCATGATTTTAAAGATTCCTATTCATTGTTATAGACATTTTAAAACTTTATGCTGGCTTTTTTTAAACTCTTTATGAAAGTTTTAATAGTTTTTTAATAGCGCTTTAACAGGTCACTTTTTTCCTTCTTTTATTTTTCTCCTCAATTTGCTCTTTTATTTTCTATACAGGAAGTGTTGGTAAACATATATTTTCTTTCAAAAAATATACATTAAAATAAATTTATAGCACAACTTATAAAAAGATAAATTAAATAAATATCTTAAATTTAAGGACAAAGTTTTTTAAAACTGCATAAAATACAAAAATAAATTTATTTCTAAAAAAGTATATTAAAACAATTATTGTGGTTTTCTTTTGAATAAAAGAATTTAATAAATAGATTAAATAACAATACAAAAATAAATCTATTTTACATATGAAATATACATTTTGCAAATAAATATTGAAATTTTTCTTCAAACATTGATATCAACTAAACAAATATAAAGAAAATATTAGCATGAAGATTTTAAGTTATTTTATGGATTTTTAATTTTCTCAGAATATGTTTTAGTTATATTTATTTGTAATAATATTAAGTTTATATAAGAATATTTAGTTTATTGTTATTTTATATATAATTTATTTTATTCTACATGACTTTTGTGTTCAAGTTTAAATTTGATTTTTCTGCATAATATATTTTCTTGAATAATTGCCAATATTTGTTTAAACAAACACGAGTTCATAAAATACATATGTAAATGTTATTGAGTGATGTAAAAATAATAAATCTGAAATCTGTTTAAAAAACATAAATATATGAAATGCTTTATGCTTAAATCATTAAAAATATAAAAGAAATTTATTTTTTTTTTAAATTATTAAATAAAGTTTTAATTCATCCGGCTTTAAACCAAATCATCATTAAACAAGCGCGAATGTTATATTTGGCTCGACCGAATCCATATACCCACCATAAACTTTTTAAAATTTTTCGTTATATGGGCGGTAAAGTGGGCAGACCACGCCCATTTTTTGTTTCCGAGTTTACATTGGTCTTTGAACTATTTGTACAAAATTTCGTTGACGTTTTACCTTATATGAGGGGTGGGCGGTAAAGTGGGCGGACCACTGCCATTTTTGGTTTCCAAGTTTATATCAATCTCCGAACTACCCGTGCAAGATTTCGTTGTCGTATATGCTTTTGTTTAAGAGATATCAGCAGAAAAGTATGAAATGAAGCTACAACGGATTTTAACCGATTTTGCCCATTTTCAATGCCAAACAAACTTTATATAAGATAAATATTAGAACCAAATTTCGTCCCCCTAAGTTGTCTCGTTCGAGCCCTATCCTGCTTTCAACAGAGAGGCAGACGGACGGACATAGCTAGATCGACTCAGAATCGAACCAGGGCCCACAAAATATATGCTTTATGGGGTCTTAAATGATTTTTTTAATATGTTCCCCATCTTTTTGATGGTGGGTATAAAGATATTCCTATAATAAAATTTAACTGAATTTTATATAAATTTAAATAAAAATTTTAAATGCAGCTACTTCTCAATCAATTCAGCTAATAAAACTTTTATTTATCTAAACTATAATATGACTTAACAAAACATTGTATAGCTTTTGTTAGAAATTTAAATAAAATACATCAATTCAGCTAGTTTTACTATTATTCATCTAACAAAATATTATTTAAATATAAAAAATTTCCTTGAAATGTATGTAAATGATTAAGAAATTCTCAATTCAGCTGCTTTAAAAGTAATTCAGCTAGTAAATTTTCAATACTTTTAAAAATGTTTCCTTAATTTTTGTAAATGGCCTTTTAGAATTGAAATTCAGCTAATAAAATTTTAATTCAGCAAAAGTGATACAGAATAAATATAACTTATTGAAGTATAAATTAAAAGTTTTGATATAAATCATTAATTCAGCTTCTTAAAAAACTATTCAGCTAATAAAATATAAACTAAAATTTTAAAATTTACTTGAATGCTTAAAAAAATAGACATTAAACTTCATTTCAGCCACTTTAAATGATATTTCAGCTAATTAAAATGATATTCAGCTAGACAAATATATACAAAATTTTAAAAATTATCTTAAATATACATAAATTTCTTAATCTAATTTTAACTCAAACTTATTTAAAAAAATATATTTAAATTATTAAAAATTCCTATGAATTATTAAGTAAGAATGCAATTCAGCTTCAAAAAAAGCTATTCAGCAAAGAAAAATCTGTTTTATTACAAAATTTTTCATTTATTTTATTTTAAAATTTTATACCAATTTTCAATTCAGCTTTTTTTAACTATTCAGCTAACTAAATGTATATTAAAATTAAATACAAGTCTTAGAAAACTATTAGAAATATTTAATATTTAATGCTTTAAATATAATTCAGCTGACATAATCAATATTTTAATATTTTAATTATTTTTACAAATTTTGAAATAAGTTAAATGAACAACATAAAATTTTAATTATTCTTTTGAAATTAGGTAAATTAGTTAACATAATATCAATTCAGCTAATTGAAAATTTATTCAGCAAAGTGAAAATTATCAAAAACATAAAACAAATTGAAAATTATTTTTAAATATTAATATATATAATTAGTCTGATTTTAAAATTTTACTGGATTTTATATAAATTTAAATAAAAATCTAAAATTCAGCAACATAAAACACCATTCACCTTACAAAAATCGGCTAGAATTTCATAATAGTTTTAGAAAAATCTTGAGAAATGTTGAACTTATCTATTTTTGAAGTAATTAAGCAAATTAAACTATAATTCAGCTTAATTAGATTAAAGAATATTAAAACTTCTTTATGTATTTATATTAAATTTGATTAAAAATCATCAATTCAGCTAGTTTCATTGATATTCAGCTAAAAAAAAAAATATGACATAAAAATAAAAATAAAAATTTCTATAAAATGTAAGAGAATTCTTAAGAAATTCTCAATTCAGCTGCTTTAAAAGTAATTTTAATAATTTTTTAAAAATTTTCCAAATATATGTAAATTGGCTTTTAAATTTAAAATTCAGCTGATAAAATTTTAATTCAAATATAACATATTGATGTATTTATTAAACAATTTTATAGAAATCAATAATTCAGCTTCTTGAAAAGCTATTTAGCTAACAAAATTTGAGCTTAAATATTACAATTTATTTATTTATGTAAAAAATAGACATTAAACTTCAATTCAGCTAGTTTAAATGCTATTCAGCTAGCAAAATATTTACAAAATTTTAAAACTTTTATTAAATTTATACAAATTCTTTATTCAGCTTACGAAATTTAAGCTAAAGTATTAGAATTAAATTGAATATGCAGAAAAATATACATTAAACTTCAATTCAGCTTCTTTAAATGCTATCCAGCCAGAAAAATATTTACAAAATTTTAAAAGTGTTCTTAAATTTATATAAATTATTTATTCAGCTAACAAAATTTAAGCTAAAATGTTGGAATTTTATTAAATATGTAGAGATATAGACATTAAGCTTCAATTCAGCTAGTTTAAATGCTATTCAGCTAGTAAAGTACTTACAAAATTTTAAAAATGTACATTTTTTATTTAGCTAACTCTAAATTGAAGCAAAATTGTTAGAATTTTTTAAATATGTAGAAAAATATACATTAAACTTCAATTCAGCTCCCTTAAATACTATTCAGCTAGCAAAATATTTAGAAAATTTAAAAATTTTTGTTTAATTTTTATAAATTCTTTAATCAGCTAACAAAATTTAAGCTAAAATAATAAAATTTAATAAAATATGTAGAAATATAGAATTTAAACTTCAATTCAGCTACTTTAAATATCATTCAGCTGGCAAAGTATTTAAAAAATTTTAAAAATGTTCTTAAATTTATATAAAATTTTTTATTCAGCTAACAAAATTTGAGCTAAAATATTAGAATTTATTTAAATATGTAGAAAAATAGACTTTAACTTCAATTCAGCTACTTTAACTACCATTCAGCTGGCAAAGTATTTACAAAATTTTAAAAATGTTCTTAAATTTATATAAAATTTTTTATTCAGCTAACAAAATTTAAGCTAAAATATTAGAATTTATTTAAATATGTAGAAAAATAGACTTTAACTTCAATTCAGCTACCTTAAATACCATTCAGCTGGCAAAGTATTTACAAAATTTTAAAAATGTTCTTAAATTTATATAAAATTTTTTATTCAGCTAACAAAATTTAAACTAAAATATTGGAATTTTATTAAATATGTAGAAAAATAGACTTTAACTTCAATTCAGCTACTTTAAATACCATTCAGCTAGCAAAATATTTACACAATTTTAAAAATTTTCTTAAATTTATATAAATTATTTATTCAGCTAACAAAATTTAAGCTAAAATGTTGGAATTTTATTAAATATGTAGAAATATAGACATTAAACTTCAATTCAGCTATTTTAAATGCTATTCAGCTCCCTTAAATGCTATTCAGCTAGCAAAATATTTACAAAATTTTAAAAAAAATTTTAAATTTATATAAATTTTTTTGCCAAATTGCAATTCAGCTTACAAAAAATTAAATTCAGCTAAACTCAATTTAAGAAATATAATAAAATAAGTGGAAATTCCTTTAAATTATTAAGTAAAATTGTAATACAGCATCCAAAAATTAAATTCAGCTAAGTAAAATAAATCAGTTTTATTAAAAAAAAATTATTTTTCTTGATTTGTTAAATTTTAACACACTGTAGCCGGTTTCCTATCATAACATGGCCATTATGATATATTTTTTCTTAAAGCTAGATCATTCTGTTCATCTTAAGTATAAATGTATGTGTTTTCGATCGGATTATTAGTTTAGGAGATAAGTACATCCACATACATACTACATATATTATAAATTTTTAATAAAGATATTGTAAACTAAAGCATATGATTATTTTTAACATACATATAAATTAATCCTTCATATTGTTTATAATAATTTAAAAATTAACAACTTTATTACATTTAATTACTAACTGAACGGAACACAAAATTTTTGCATTTAACAAACTCATTTAAAAAAAAAAAAATATTCAAAAGCTCTTATAACGGATATTTAATAATCCTGTATTGCAATAGGGCGTTGTAAAATTGCATTCAGCATGCTATAAATTTGTATTACATTTAATTGCTACTAAACGAGCAACACTTCAACGAGTTAAGTGATTGATGTTCTGGTATTAAACGTTCAATAAATCAACTCACACATATAAAACAATATTTTGCAAATAGAAAGGATTTTTTATTAAATGAAAAATTGTTAATTTTTTCAAATAAATATTTAATTAAGTTTATAAAATGTAAACGTAATAGAACAAATTGAAAACTCTTACTATGTATTAAGGGATTTAAAACAAATATCGTTTTATAAAAAAATCAAATTAAATAATTAGAACTAAGTTAATATTTTTATTTTTTTGTACAATTTCGTATGACATGACGTTCTTTAAATACGTTTACTTTTTGCCTTTAATTCCGTTAATACTACCATTTGGTTTAACATGCATTTACCATCTAAATTGTTTTTAACCAAGTTCAAATACTTTAGCTTCAACATAACCAAACAAATTCACCACTGGTCATGTTAAAACTAACAGTAACTTTGTTTATATGTTAAAGATTTAACATTATGTTAAGATTCAATGTTAATCTATTACTGGAGTATGCGCGCCAAAGACCAATAACATATCTTTTAATTGTACAATTTATAAAGTGGGTTGTATTTAATTAAATGGAGTGTAGGTAGAACTAAGGTAGTTGGAAGTTAAGAGAATAAATATTTTTACTTTAAAAGAGAAATTTCAAAATATTTATTAGTAAAGACAATGATAAAAATCCCAACAAACCAAATGATATCGTAATGATATCATTACGATATCATTTCAGTGATATAGAAGCCCGAGAATGATATCATTTATAATTCTAAAATGATATAGGTTGCTTTCTAAAAGGTACACTCGAAAATGATATCATAATTTTTGAAAATAACGATATTAGTAATGATATCATTAAATTTAAGCAGCGCGATAGTTTAGCAATATATTGCAAAATATATACACAAATATATGCTAAGATTGGATCAATATATAATATTATAAATATGTTTTCAAAAATTAATAAAATAGCCATAATAAACCAATGTTCATACAGCTCCAAATCATTTTGCATGTAATACGAAACTTTTGCAATCCGAATACAAGTCCCCCTTTAAATCCGGGCTGATATTGGTTTCTTCATCTTATACGCGTTAATTTTTTGCAATTACACAAATTTTAGCTGTAAAAATTCAATTCGCATATAAAACATAACATAAAATATTTTTTTGATACAAAAATTTTCAATTTAATTTAATTTTCCTGAAAATGTTTGAAGTTTTTTTCTAAGGAAAATATAATTTCGATATTTTATCATATAATTTTAAAATTATGATATCATAAATGATACTGTATCGTTTCTTGGTTTGTTGGGATATTATATTGTTGTTAACGTAATAACTAAAGTAAAGTTTTGTGTTCTGCATTTACGATATTTTCGCGGTTAGGGCTCGATACTTCAATATACTTCTTCCTTTTATCAAAATAATTATTTGTACCAAATTACATTAAGATATGTATTTTAAAAACCAGACAGAAAAACATCTTCGAAAAGTCATTCTGAATGGAATGGTATACTTTAAGATAAGAAAAAGACTTATTTTTAATTTTTTTAAAAATGTAAATTTTTATAAAAAAAAAAAAATACAAATTAAAAAAATAATAAACTTTTAAAAATAGTACCTACATACATACAAGATCTTGATCAAGGCGTATTAAAAAGGTGAAGTTGTTAACACAGCTGATTATACTCTACACCACCATAGGTGGGGAGGGTCTGACCGTCTGTCCGTCCATGTAAACCTTGTAATCAAACTACAGGTCGCAATTTTTAACCAAAATGTATGAAATTTGGTACACAGGTTTCCTTTGGTCCAGAGACGAAGCCTATTGAAATTGGTTATGATCGGTCCATTATTTCACCTATCCCCCATACAAATGTCCTCCCGGAAAAGGGTTTAACGATCATATATCCTTTAAATATAGCAATATTTTAATGAAATTTGGCACATATAAGTTTCATATAAGTCCAAATAAGTGTGGCGATTTTTAAAAATCGGTCCATAATTACCAATAGTTCCCATATAAACCCCTTTTCAGAAAATCACTTAACGGGCATAAATCCCATTAAAATTTTAGTATCAAGTTAATATTCGACACAAATAAGTTTTATATGAACATAAATGATAGTGCCAAATTTTATAAATATTGGTTCATAATTTACCATAGCTCCCATATAAGGCCCTATTTCGGAAATCACCCAAAAGTGAATAATTTCATGTAAATGTCAGCATCAACGTAATATTCTGAATTCGTATGTTTTATTTTACATTTATGAGTATCGGTCCACATTTGACTCCAAGTCTAATAAAGAACCCCTCCCCGAATTATACCGTACACAATGGTGTAGGGTATCATATGGTCGGGCTTGACCGACTATATCTTTTTCTCTCGTTTTTGTTTAGATTTTTCGAAAAGTAAATTTTTCATTAGTGTGCGTGTATAAAAATAAACAAATTAAAAAATTAATTTTTGTGAAAAAATATAATATTAATTTTTTATATTATTATTGCGTTTGTGGTATTAAATCCATTATTTAAAGATAATTCGCGATTTTTTATCAAGTATTTGTATGGAATGGTAGTGCGATATAAACAAAAATATAAATTGAAACACATACATACATTTAAAATTTTCATATATTTTCTTTTATCTACGAGTACAACATTTACTTTTAACAGTCCCAAATTTTTTAAGTTGGGTTGTTGTGTTTATTGCCTTAATGCCTTAACCTGATATATGAGCCTTGTTCTTGATTTTAATAAATAATTAAACAAATTTATTAAAATTTTGTGTTTAAAAAATACCAATTAAATAAAATAAAAAATAAATAAATTGGTAATTTCCGCTCCCTGATAGAAAAATTTGATTCCGTTAGGATTTGTAGGATGAACATTTAGAGTGTTCCGAGGAAAGCCTTTTTCGAGATTTCGTTGTAGAAAGACCTCTCAAACGATGTGTAAAAATTAGCTTAATACCGAAAAATTATTTAAAAAATTTTTAAAGTTCCCTACCAGCGATTGAAAAATCATGGCTTCCATACAATTTGGTCAAAAAAAGTTTAGATTTTTTAATCGAAATGGGTATCAAAAATTCTTAACTTTATGCTGGTTGTGGAAAAAATATTTAAAAAAATTCTTCCCATGGGATTTTGTTTCACTAGAAAAAGAAGAAAAAAAATTGAAAAATTATATATTATCAGTATTACTTCCCAGCAAAAAAACAATCAAGATCTTCCAAAAAAATAAAATTTTCATTACTCCAAAAGTGGAAGAAAGTGCATATTTTGAACTTTTTGGAAGTTCTTAATAATTACTTCCAAAAAAGTGAAAATAAGTGAATTTTTAACGGAAAAAAAGGTTAATAATTTCTAAGAAAATTAAAATTTTAAAGCATTTTTATTACCTTTTATAGTTTTAAGGGAAGTACTTCAAAAGAGATGAACAAGAAGTATTAAAGAAGAACATCATACCAATGACAACCATGGGTTAAAAAAAGAACTTCTGCAGATCTTTTTCACCATTAAGTAATTCCTTCCAATGACAACACAATGTTAAATTCATGACTTTTTTAGCTCTTTTTCAGTTCCTTTTTCGCTGGGTTACTACAATGCATATATATATATATATATATATATATATATATATATATATATATATATATATATATATATATATATATATATATATATATATATATATATATATATATATATATATATATATATATATATATATATATATATATATATATATATATATATATATATATATATATATATATATATATATATATATATATATATATTAATATTAATATTTTAGCCATAAAGGGAAAAAAATTATTAATTTCTTATCCTTTTTTTTAAGAAAAATATATTTTTTTTTTTTTGCTTATTGTACTAAGAAACAGATGGTTTATGGACCAAAATTTTTTAAAATATTTATTTTATAATTGGCTAAAAATTATCAATACTATTTTTTGGACAAAATATTGTAGACCCGTGACTTTCAATCGCTGGTAGGGAACTGTAGATCAATTTTAAAAATTTGTTTAATATTTTTCCCATATTAAGCTAATTTTTATGCATCGTTTGAAGGGTCTTCGTACAAAATTGTTGTCTACGGGACACTAATTAATATATTTATAAGTAAGCCTATTTTTAGATTTTGACCACGCCTGGGAGCTTCAAAAAGCTCTGGAAAGAGAAAAAATTAAAAAAAAAAACACATGAATCCGATTATCTCTGCTCCCTGATAAAAATTTCAAATTTGTAGGACAAACACACAGAAAAAATTATTACCGTCTTTTTTTCAATTAACTCAGTTGTTTAATTTTGCAGCAAAATTTAATAAATATATTCAAGAAAAAATAAAATAAAAATAAATTTTGGTATGATTTTATTTCCTATAGACATTTTTAATTCATTCAATCATCTACTTGATTGATTTAATTAATTTGTTAATTGGGAATTTTTTTCTGTTTTGTATTTTTTATAGTTTTTAGTAATTGATATAATCATTCTGGTGTGAGGTGCAAATTTAAACAAGTTTATAATTGAATGAATTATTTTCATATATATTTGTTAATTGGTGACTTTTTTCTGTGCAGTTTTATAAGTAAGCCAAATTTTAATTTTCTACGATGTCTGGGAGCTTCAGAAAGCTCCGAAAAGAGAAAAAAGGCTTCGGAAATTATAAATATATAAACCAACGTATCTCCGCTCCCTGGCTCCGTTAGGATTTGTAGGACGAAAAGCTTTATAAATAAGCCGAATTTCAAAATAATTAAGCTGCGATAAACAAAATATTAATAATTTTAATATTGTGCTAATAGTCGCGATCGTTACTTTGAATAAATTCACAATTTATTTGTTGGGGGAAGCTAGTTCCTATGCGCATTATTATTATTTCGCCGGTTGCTTAAGCCAGCTCATCAGGACACCTTTCCCAATTTCTTTAGAAAAACTAAAGATATATTAGAGTGTAAACTTTATAAACTCAATAGAATTAAAAGTTCTACACTAAAAAATATCAAATCAAACAAATTTAATTTACTACCATATCTGGACGCTTTACAAAGCTCTGGAAAGAGAAAAAAATGCTTGTTTTAGTCAAAATTTGTCAAAAATTATTATTTTGCAAAGTTTTATGTTTCGCATTTTAGATTTTTTACATTTCGTTATATTTTTTATAGCTTTTATATGAATACTTTCTTTAAATTTTAATTCCAGAAAATTTTACTACCCATTCTTTAAATATAATTCCTTTCTATTTTCAAACTAATAAACTTCTTACAATTTACCATAAAAAGTGTCCTCAAGTTAAAGTCTTGACAATGAAATCTTTTAAGGACTTTATTCTTCATACTTTGTCTTCCTGTTTAAATTACAAAAAGTGGAGAACAAGAAAAAGTATAAAACTTTCACTTGTTGCTTAAAATCAAATACATATAAATGAAATATGTATTCAAGTCTATAAAAAAAGAAATAAAATAAGAAATGCAATCAAACGACTTAATAATGACCACTAGACAACAATGTTCCTTTTACTGTTTACAGCAAAAAGTTTGTTGCTTTGTTTCTCCAGCCTTCAGACAATACGTCACAATCACATTTTTCCGAGGTGTAGGGGGGTGTTACAATGTTAGTAATTTTATTGATATAATAATAAGAGGCTTTATAAAGGCCGGCACATTATTTAACAACTTCCGCAATCGCTAGCATAAGCGTCAGAAGGATATAAACAACTTAAGAATTTAATTTCAAAGAACAACAAGTTAAGAATTTTATATGATTGTTTTTATGGGAAAAATAGAATTAAATAGTATTAAGTACTATATTAAAGTCTAAAAGATAACGAAAGTCTTATGAGCTATTTACTTTAAATTGAGTGGCAGGAAACTTTAGGAAGAATACAAACGTTTTAACAAGCCCTTAAAACCTACATTCTCTTACAATGTAAAAGTTGTAACACTTGTAGATAACATTAAAATTTCTAGATAAAAATAAACACTCGTTAGATTGATTTTAAAACCTACAAGTACATATTATTTCTTGTCAGTTTTTTTTTTCAATAAAACTTTTATTTCTTAAATAAATAACAATAAATGTCCTTGTTCATAACAGTTTCACATAAGTCAAGTTTAAGGATTTCTTTGCTTTTTTTTTTAGACTCTCAACCATATACACAGAAAAAATTATTACGGTCTTTTTTTCAATTAACTAGTTGTTTCATTTTGCATTGAAATTTAATAAATTTATTCAAGCAAAAATTAAATAAAAATAAAATTTAACTATACTTTTATATCATATTTACATTTTTAATTCATCCAATCAACTACTTGATTGATTTAATTAATTTATTAATTGGGAATTTTTTTTCTGTTTTGTATTTTTTACAGTTTTTAGTAATTGATATAATAATTTTGGTGAGAAGTGCAAGTTTAAACAAGTTTATAATTGAATGAATTATTTTCATATATATTTGTTAATTGGTGACTTTTTTCTGTGTAGTTCTCATCAAATTTATAACTATTATATGATATAAAGTTTATAACAAATACTTAATCCTCTGTATTAGTTCTTTCTTATATTTTGTTATATATTGGTTTCATGGCTTAAACATTGTTCTGCATTTTTTTTTCTGGCCATCATGTGATTATGTAAATCTTTTAAATGTTTTACTTTTTATTACTGCTGTCGTTTTTTTTTTCCATTCTTGTGCTATATTTAATTATTCATTTAATCCTAGCTTGATTGCAAATCTACTTTGTTTTAGTATGTGTGTGTTTTTGTGTTATTGAAACATTTTTTGTATACCCACCATCCAAAACGTGGGGAAGAGGGTATATTAAGTTTGTCATTCCATTTGTAACATATCGAAAATTCGAGGTCCTAGTGAAATTCTAAAAAGATCCAGCTATGTCTGTCCTTCTGTCTGCTAAAAAACTGGATAGGTATTCGCCAAATTTCGTCCTCCTAGATAATCCACCCTCTACTGAGACGAAGATTGACTCAAATATTTTTCTCATATAAGGTTTGTTTGAAAATGGGAAAGATTGATTTATAAAAAATAAAGTTATTGGCTAAATACTAGAAAAACAAGGCGTCTACCTTAAATCCAGTACATACTTTTTTCCGCTGAGCTCTTAAAAAAAATGCTTGTACGAAACAAAATTTTATAGAAATAGTTCAAGGGTCTATATAAACTCAGAAACAAAAAATGGACATGATATGTTCACTTTACCGCCCACTGCCTATATACTATATAGTATATAAGGTAAAATTTTAAATAAAAGCTCCGTTACTCTACTGTAAATGTAAATGTAGCGAATCAGCTGACACGTTTTGCTTATGAGAGTTATGTGTATATGTGTACTCAAAAACGTAAATGTAACGTAGTAACCTAATCAAATTAGGTCGCTCTACGTTTTTACGTGACAGCTGAAAGGACAGTGTTGACATCTTTTTATTTCAATATACTAAATCTGCGTAAAAAATCGATATAATAAGTTTATCAACTGAACAATTTGTTTTGCTGTTTTCTTCGGAAAAAACTTGTTAAAATAATTTAAATAAAGTGCGGAGTTTAATCAATAAATTAAAATTTAAAAATTTTGCAATAAAAGCACAAATTTCGTTTTGTATACAAGTCGCTAAAACACAAACCAATAAATCTAGCGATTTTTAAACTGAATTTGATTTACTGAAAAAATGTGTAATTTACATCACTGATGTTGATGTGAACAACACAACAACAAAGTACTGGCTACATTTACGTTTTTTGAGTAAGCACCCACTTACGTTTCCAGTTACATTTACGTTTTTACATTTACATTTACGGTAGAGTAATGGAGCCTTTAGGTCGCTCTACGTTTTTACGTGACAGCTGGAAGAACAGTGTTGACAGCTTTTTATTTTAATATACCAAATCTGCGTAAAAAATCGCTGTAAAAAGTTTATCAATTGAACAATTTGTTTTGCTGTTTTTTTTTTTTTTTAAGTAAAAAATTATTAAAATAATTTAAATAAAGTGCGGAGTTGAATCAATAAATTTTTGTCATAAAAGCACAAATATCGTTTTGTATACAAATCGCTAAAATACAAAGCAATAAATCTACCGATTTTCAAACTGTATTTGATTTACTGGAAATATGTTGATGTGTACAAAACATCAACAAAGTACTACATTTTACGTTTTTTGAGTAACTATCTACTTACGTACCGTTTACATTTACATTTACGGTAGAGTAACGGAGCCTTAAGGGTGACACAAAATGCTGCAGATAATGGGTATAATACATTCGACCAAGCCGATTATCACATTCTCACTTGTTTTTTTTTGTTTTTTTTTTTTTTTTTTGGTGTACTCTTTTTGTCGTTTCTTTTCTTTATTGAATTTTGTTTGCATAAATCTTATGTAGCCGTTTTTAATTCTATTGTTTAAGGTCAGGGTTCTTTTTTGTATTTAGGTGACCAATAGTTTGTTATGAATATTCATAGTTAAATAAAAACATGAAAGGGTACACAGTGGAGCTAATAGCAAAAGATATTTAAACTTGATTTTATTAACTTTGATATTGTAACATTATCCCATTTGTGATACTAATTGTTATGTTTTTGCTTTTCAAAAACTTTGTTCTAGTTCCTTTGAATAAACCAGGAGTTCTTTTACTTGCAAATGACACTGGTCAACAAAAAAAAATCCTCCCCCAAAACCAAATAGTTGGAATTGATGGATTTCAGTTTTTTTCATCAGTTCTTTAAGATTTTTTTAAATAAAATTTCATTTGATAAATGAAAACATTAAAAATTTTATCATCTTTATCTTAAAGCTGGTAATGCTATAAATTAAATAAGGTATGCTTCATTAAAATTGTTGCAAAAATCTTAATATTATTCGCAGTTAAGTGAAAATACCCATGCTACTTAAAGCCAATTTTATTCCGCATATTTTGGTCTAGCATTTATATAAATCGTGCACACCGAGTTATAGTGAAATATACTCGAGTAATCGGCTTATTAAGAGAGAAATATTAGACACGCCCTTAAAAAAATATCGACCTGATGGGAAAAACTGAAAGCAGGTTTTTTTTTTTGAAGGAGGACTACAATTTTTTAGTAAACTCAAGAACAATATAACGGCTCGCTTATAACAAACCTACCCAGCCGGAAAAAGAAGAACTAATAGACATTCTAAAATTCTTTATTTATCAGCCACAAGGCATGCCACTCGCATTTCAACATTACTTTTACTTTACACGGCGTGCCATTGGAGGCAAAGCCTTCCCTTCTCTCTTCCAAAAAAAAGCTAGAAGGTAAGGACTCTTAAATGTGAAATGCTATTACAAAAGAGTCTAAAATTTAATTAAAAAGAAAAAGGACATGCGGACTACCTTCATTAACGTAGGTCTCGCAATGAAAATAGTTCTGTCTGTAATGTGAAAGTTAATAAGTCAGTAGTGATACACTTGAATTTTCATAGAAGGCAGAGTGAAATGTGTTTAAAAGGCATTTAAAGGTGTGGAAAGGCATTTACTAAGGCCTGCAGTAGGGTGGTCCGAAATTCCTTTTCGCGAGATACAATTAAACGTACCTGAAATTATGAAAGGAAATGTTATTTAGAACAACTTGGAAAAATTCAACTTCCTACTATCATTGGAACATAGTGCTACTTCGATAATCCTAGAACAAGTTTTCAAATTGTTTTTTCTCACCAATATTAATCATTTATACAATAAATGATAGCTAAGGAAATATAAATATATCCATATTTTTTAATTTTTAAAAAATAGCTTACATGAAGGATAAAATCGTCATTTAAAAAAAAAAAAAATAACTCATATTAAAAAATTACGTAGAAATAAAAAATAAAACTACATATAATTTTACATAAAATGTCATTTTCTTTTTTCTTTTTTTCTGTAAAAACGAGAGAGACTGGTGTAGGGTATCATATGGTCTGTGGCTAATTGTACACCAACACTTTTACTCAATGTAAAATAAATTATACAAATACAGAACAATGCATTGATACTAACACCTATATGATTTTATGCCCTTTAGGGCGATTCCCGGAAGTGGGTTTATATGGGAGCTATGGTAAATTATGGACCGATTCTAATAAATTTTGGCAATGTTGTTTCTACTTATAAAATCTTACTTGTGTTGAATATTAACTTGATACTATCATTCGTATGGGATTTATGCACGTTAAAGTGATTTTCGGAAGAGGGGATTTATATTTGAGCTATGGTCAATTATGGACCGATCTGGATGAAATTTAGCACATAGATTAACACTTATACAAAACTTCTTTGTACCATTGAAATATTGCTTTATTTACGGCATTTATGATCGTTAAACCCCTATTCCGGGAGGACATTTGTATGGGGGCTAGGTGAAATAATGGACCGATCATAACCAATTTCAATAGGCTTCGTCCTTGTGTCGAAATAACTATTTGTTCCAAATTTGATCAAGATATCTTTAAAATTGCGACCTGTACTTTGTTCACAAGGTTTACATGGACAGCCAGCCAGTCAGCCGACCAGACGGACGGACATCGTTAAATCGGCTCAGAAAGTGATTCTGAGTCGAACGGTATACTTTAAGGTGGGGGTCCGATAATTTTTTCTGTGCGTTGCAAACATCAGCACAAACGCATTATACCCCTACCTATGGTGGTGTAGGGTATAAATACGAAATCATTTTTCATTATCTATCCTATTATCTTTAATATCTCACTACAGCTTATTTTATTTCAATAAATTTCATACTATACTAAATGTCGCTAGATCTGGCAACAGTGATTGTTATTATTTTTTTAGAAATGCCTAAAAGTGTGCTATTCTTTTTGTTCAGATAATTTTTACGTATTTTTAAATTTAACAGAAATATACTAAATGTTACATTAGGTTTGTTTAATGACTAAATAGAAGAATTTACATTACGATTAAAAACAACCGGAAAATTTAAAATAATTTCGCTTCAGTAGTGGGCATTGATAGAGAAAATGGGAAATGTAATGAATCTTCGAACGTTGGGGTAAAATGTGTCAAAAGTGGCGATTAATTGAATTTTGAATTTTTTTCTGTACACAGAAAAAAGTATTACCGTCTTTTTTACAATTAACTCAGTTGTTTAATTTTTCATCAAAATTTAATAAATATGTTCAAGAAAAAATAAAATAAGAAATAAATTTTGGTATGATTTTTTTTTTTCTATACACATTTTTAATTCAATCATCTACTTGATTGATTTAATTAATTTATTAATTGGGAATTTTTTTCTGTTTTGTATTTTTTTATAGTTTTTAATAATTGATATAATCATTTTTGTGAGAGGTGCAAATTTAAACAAGTTTATAAATGAATGAATTATTTTCATATATATTTGTTAATTGGTGACTTTTCTCTGTGTAGTTGAGTTCGTTAGACATTGAACATTTTGAAAATAAATCTGTAATTTCTAATCGGCTGGTTGGATTTACATAAAATTTCACATACGCTTTCGTTCCTTACCCGATTTTAAAGATTTTATTTCACCTTAAAGCTCTTGATAAATATATTTTCGAGTTATATGCATTTTTTATTTCAACTATCTTAATTTTGCAAGATCTTGGTTAAGTGTTTTCCTTATATAGCCCAGCATATTTTATCGATTTTACTGTATTTTTTTTTTTTTTTTTTTTTTTTTGTGATTAGTTAAAAAATGAAATTGTCTTTTGGATAAAGGAAAATTGAAGACGATATCTTAATTGAGTCCAAAAATGAGATATTTTCAATAGGAAAATTTAAAAAAATTAACAATTAGACGGACGGAAGGACAGACATCAGAATTCTCTCAAGAAAAATATTTTAACTTCCAAAAATACGTTTTTTTTTTTAATTTTTGACCAATATAAAAACCAAATATAAAAATATTGATGTCACCTTTCCTTCAATTAACCGCCAAATTCGACCCATTTAACTCCAATATATAGACGTGCGGACCGACATTACCATTCTGACAAAAAAAAATATAATTCTAAAAACAAATTTTTTTATGGGGGGTATATTGATTTTGTCAGGGGATTATATTGACATGTCGAAAAAATCATTTAAGACCCCATAAAGTAAATGTATATTTTCTGGCTTCTGGTTAGATTCTGAGTCAATCTAGCTATATCCGTCCGTCTGTTGAAAGCAGGATAGGGCTCGAACGGGACAATCTAGGAAAACGAAACTTGGCTCAAATATTTATCTAATGAGCAAAATCGGTTAATAAACAAAAAAGTTATGGGCAAATTACTAGAAACACAGGATGTCCGTTGTAGCTTCATTTTATACATTTCTGCTGATATCTCTTAAACAAAAGCATGTACGACAACAAAATTTTGTACAAATAGTTCAAGGGTCAATATAAACCTGGAGACTAAAAAAAGGCGTGGTCCGCCCACTTTACCTCCCACCTCCCATATAAGGTGAAACTTCAACGAAATTGTGTACAAATTATTCAAGGACCAATGTAAACTCGGAAACAAAAAATGAGCTTGGTCCGCCCACTTTACCGCCCCTCTCCCATATTACGTAAAATTTGAAAAACTTGATGGTGGGTATATAGATTCGGCCGAGCCGAATATAACATTCCCGCTTGTTTTACTTAAGGACCGCGCACGAAAAAATCCGTACATACATATCTGCTTATAGAAATTAAAACAAAGAACGATTTTTTTTTTTAAGTAATATTTTTATTAATGACTGTTATGTTCAAGTTCTACACATAGAAGAATAAATTATTTCCTGTTGACTTTTAAGGAAATATCTGATATTTTCCAGAATTCTTCTTATTAAAGGTTTTATTGTGTTTCAGTCACTATTTTACTCGAATAAGTGCACTTATTTTTAAACTCCGTTTCATTTTATGCTAAGCTTTTAATAACCTTTAAGCGTGAATTAGTTGGTTGTTTATGTGATGTTTCCTCCCACGAAGGAAACAGCTGATCAGTTATATTACATGTATTGTAATGGTAACAATTATAAAAACTTCAGGTTGATGTGATGTCTGATTCTGTTGAAAACAGAATTTTCTTGCGTTATTCCGTGACAGCTGTTAGCAGTGTTGCCAAACAATAACTTTTTTCTTACAAATAAACAAATGCTTAACGAAATAAAAAGGAAAAACAACTAAATAAACAATGAAATAAATGAACAAAAATAATTAAATGCGCAAACAATTAAATAGATAAATATTTGGCATGTTTAATTTTAAACAGATTTGCATTTTTAGGCTTTTTCTAGTAAATAATATATGGTAACTCTGTGTTTTTTGATAACAAATGTCACAAACATATGTCACGTTATTAATTTTGGATAATTGCACAAAATTCTTCCAGTAAATAAACGGAACATCAACATCACATAAACAACCAACTAACCCGGTCTATATCTTACTCTATATCTTACAATTGCACGGAATTTCGGACAATTTGATGGATTAACGTATTTCTGTACAAACACTAACAATTTATTTATTACCACTCCATTGTTTTGTTGCTGTAATGAGAAAAAGCGAGAACATGCTAGAAAAGAACGGATACACTGTATTTTCTTAGTCTCTTCCAAATGCACTCATTCACGTATATTTCTATGTTAATTTGAATCATTTTTTGATGAATGAAGTGCTTCTTTACCGCATATGCACATGGATTCCCAAATCAAAAACATTCTTGGGAATTTTGATTTCTTTGATACACGATATTTTTCTGCTACATTCCATCTAGCATCTGCAACATAGAATTCCTGGCAAGGAAGTTGAAAAAAGTCAGTCTGTACGAACGTTTCATCGTCTATTATACACTAATCATAATCAGGGCAAGTTTAAATATGCATGAAAAAAAAATTTAAATATGCGCTTGAAAAAGCACGAAAAAATGGAATAATATGCACAAAAATATGCATGAATATGCATAGAAAAACAGACGTATTTATGCGTTTTTATATAGTGATATGTAAAAAATATGCATTTTTTAACATTCAATCTCTGATAGATTTCGATTTTTATAAAAATATATTAATTTTAAAAGACATATTTGACGCGTCTGAATTTTTTTCTATAAAATTTTTACAGTGTACCCAAAATACTCACATAAAAAAATTTTAGAAATCATTTGATCCAAAAAATTAAAAAAAAAAAAATGGAGTTTTTGTTAAGAAAACTAATTTTTATTTCCATTATTTGCAAATTTATGCCAATATTTATAAAACAAGCATTTTTGTAAAATACTTTCAAAATATGCAAATGCTTACTTTCCAAGCGAAAAGCTTGAAAAACTTGCCCTGATCATAATTATAAATAAAATTCGTCTGAAGTACTTTCAGTTAATTTTTTTATCTCCAAATTCTTGCTTGCATTTCTATTAGGACTTTTTTTGTATTTTATACGTCTTCTTGCTATATTTCCTTTCAACTTTTCTGATAAAGATTCAAAGTAATTAACTTTTTGTAACACTTTTCTCCCAGAGATGAGGGAATTTTCTCTCAAAATCCTTTTTATTCTGTCTCTGACCCGCAGCCTGAAGAAACTATTTTTCTTCCACTACCAGTTTTCCATTCACTGACCATGACTTCTTTGTATAATATTATAACTCAAGAAACTGTATTTTGTGACATAACTGCCTGCCTAGCAATTGTTTTATATGACCGATGCACAGTGTGCGATTCAAAAAATGAAATGGAAATAATTATGAAACTTCGGAACGGCTGCTCCGATTTCCAAGTAGGCGAGTTTAAGTATTGAGCTTGGACCATATAGACCTACAGGGGGCGAGTCCACAGGGTCCTAAAGCTGGACACCTCGGGTATACAATTTATTAAAAACGATTCTGATTCCTTATATCTGAACCGATTTCAAAGATTTTTATATGGGAGGATTCTGCTTGTCGATATCTACAAAAAACATCGTCGTATGCATATATTATTTCTTTTTGTTTAAGAGATATTAAGCTTCTAGGCTAGTGACCATAATGACAAATGTAAACCAGTTAACTGATTTATTGATTTTATTTATTTATGCTCGGATTTTTTCGTGCGCAGTCCTTACTAATAGTGGAAGGCCAATGTACGCGTCACGTGGTAGTGAGCGGAAGCGTTATTACCTTCTTAAAAGTCAATCAATTGTTTACAGAAAACTGACAAAGGAAAATTTTAAAACACTGACATAAAATTAATTTGGCAATGCTGTGTCAGGCAGTCGCGCGTCAAAGTTGAATTTGTTTAAATTTTTTTTATATGGATCGCAAAGCGCGTGAGAAAATATGGTCAGCTGATTGCCGCTTGCGCAGCATACATTGACCTTCAATTATAATAAATAAAAAATAAAACGTATCGCCTTTTCCTGAATTTTAACTCCATTTATCCCAATGTGCTTTAACTTTCAGTTGATCTGCCACCAATGGAGAAATATTTAAATCTGCTAAAAGACTTCGAATGGATACAGCAGTTGTTTCTCAAATGCCAGAGACATTTAAACCTCAATATTATACAGTTATACTTCCCAGTGAACTGTAAAAATTGTCCCCTTTTATTAATAAAAACTATTACAAATTTATACTTCACAATATAACGCTCCTTTTTTACTTTAAAATTAAATTAAGAAAAAAATTAAATAAAATTTTATAAAATTAAGTGTAAAATGCTATGAACATCTGAAGAAAATTAAAAGAATACTATAAATATTTATCAAACAAAATACTAAAAAATTAAAATTAATTTTTAGTCTTCTTCCTCTACATCCAAATTTAAACAATTAATCCAAAAATGATCCATAGTATTATACAAATGTGGCAAGAAATTCCCAATGGAATGATTTTCATCGGTATAAGTCTGGAAAGCAAAAAAAGAAGGAAGTAATTTAATATTTAATTTATTAAAAAAATAGAGAAATTAATTGTTTACTCACCATTTCCTCAAATAAAATATCATGGGCCTGCAAAACCTTGGCCAACATTAAAGACTGTTGATAGTGGACATTATCATCTCCCGAACCGTGTATTAACATAAAATCATGATTACGGAAATTTTCAACTTGTTCCAAAACACTAGTATCTAAATATTTTTCCAAATTGTCCATAGGCAAACCCATATACCGTTCTGTATAAATGGTATCATAATAAAACCAGGAAGTCACGGGAGCTACTGAAATACCACATTGGAACACTCTATAAGTATCATTAGCCAGAGTGCGGGCAGTCATATAACCACCATAACTCCAACCCCAAATGCCACAACGTTCTTTGTCAATGAAAGGTTTTTTACTTTGTAAATATTTAGTCACATAAATTTGATCTTCGACCTCAAATTCTCCCAAATGATTGTTGACTGAGAAGAGAAGATCTTTGCCTTTATTGGCCGTACCACGGCCATCAATTTGTACATAAATAACCTCACGATTGGTGGTCATATAGGCATCGAAACCTACACCAAAACCATTAGTAACTCTTACGGAATTAGGGCCACCATAGACATAAACAATCATGGGATATTTTTTGTTGACATCCAAATTGGGAGGATATTGTAATTTGGCTATACCCATGGAACCATCAGCCAAGGGTACCTTCATATACTCAATATTAGGTCTCAATTTTGTGGCCAACATGGCACGGAAGTTGGTATTAGCTTCCCAATCTTTCACCTCCGTATTGGTTTTGGTTTGGAAAATTTTGGTAAAACTAGGATTAGGACCACTGCAAGAGACAGTGTAATAAGAATAGCTCTTGCTAAAAGCGGCGGCAGCAGAACGGCAAAAAACACCCTCAACATCTTGTAAGTTGCAAGTCAAGCAATCTTTATTACTAAAGACATGATAAATGGAGGGATCAGTACTCAAGGTAGCCTGGTAGTAACTGCAAGCAAAAGAGAAAAAGAAAACATTTAATAAAAAGCTTAAAGTTTAAGCCAAACTTTTAAAAAATCTATTACTCACAGTTTATTATTAAGTTCATCATAACCATATACTTTCAATACGGTAAATTCTCCCAAAGAATTCCAAACATTTTCACCAGTTTTCAAATCTAAATTCCATACCTGATACCAATTATCAATCCAATAGGTAAATAGACAATTTTCAGTATTCTTCAAACACATAGGATTTCCTATGGTTACCCAACCCTTAGGCTCTTCTATGCGTTTTACTTCTTGACATTCGCCCGCTACACTGCACAATTGCAAACTGGCAATATTTTGACGTCTATTTAACCAGGTAATCAATAATTTGCGATCACTAGTCCAGGCTACACTTTGTAAAATATGATCCTGACTTACCACCTCTACGGGTGCCTTAATAGTCACATAATTAGGATTAATACTCAAATCGAATACTCTTAAAGCCACTACTGGATTATTTGTGCCTGGTTTGGGATATTTCAAATCTACTTCTTTGGGATATTGAAATTGTGGATCTTCTGCCTCACCATAGAGGAAGTATTTAAAAGTTTCCACATTGGTATCATTGAAAACACCCACAGCCAAATAATTACCATCATCTGACCACCACATGGCTGAACCACTGCTCAACACTTCTTCCTCGTAGACCCAATCGGGTATGCCATTATAGAAGACACCCTCTATACCATCTGATGTAATGGGTACTTCGAAATTTTCACCAAAATGTATGTAAACATTATTGTTGTAAACATAGGCTAAACGATCCTTTATGGGAGACCAGGCACAATATTGTAATTTGGCACCATCATGTATGTGTATAACTTTTTGGGTGGCGATATCGAAGACATCGTATTTGGCTATAAAAGAATGTCTAAAGATTTCTTCAACATCATAGCGCACCAAGATTTTGGTGTTGTCTGGTGATAACTTAAAAGAACTGCTTCTGTTGTAAATATTCTGGCAAGAGAAGAAAAAATAATAAAGAAATTAATAGAGAGTTTGAAATAAATTAGAGCAGAAATCTTACCAAAAAATCAGAGGTAACAAAAATGGAGTCACTACCAGTGGCAGCATTAAATTTGTGAATTGATCTATCGGTGGCGGTATAATAAAATTCATCATCTGAAATTAAGATATGGAAGATGGAGGATTATAATCAAATTTAAATTTTGAAAAAAAAAATAATAAAAATAGTTTTTTTCTTTAATTTAACAAACACGAAAGAAATATAGTCAATTAAAAGATTTATGAAAAATAAACATTATTTCAATTACTCTTTTAATTGTATCAATTACACATGTTAACAAAATTAATAAATTTTTTATTGATCGTATTAAAAAATAATAATTCGGATTTTTTGAAATTTTATTGAACTAAATAGAATAAGTCGTTCACGAGATAATCTTTAATTTTCCAAATAGAGATTTATCACGAGAACTAGAGTCGTGTCGTAGAATTATTAAGAAAAATTTTGGGAAGTACTTTATATAGACACTGTGGTATAGTGTGGATCAATTTCTTTGAAATTTGGTAAAGTAATTTACGGTTACCAAACATGTAGCATTGCTACATTTTCCGGAAATATCTTTGTATAGGAGCTAGGTGAAAATATAGACCGATCATAACAAATTTTAGTAAGAATTTTGCTTGTATCCAAAAAAAAAAAAACATTCATACCAAATTTCATTAAATTACACTGGTCAACAAAAAAAATCCTCCCCCATAGACGAATAGTTGGAATTGATGTATTTTTATGTGCTAAACACGAATCTGCTTTCATCTATTTTTTTATTTAAGACGAAAAAAAATTTTTTTTGCCCACTTAGCTATAGGTATGCATGGGCATCCAAACTTAACTGTGAATCCAATCAAGATTTGTGCATCAATATTTATGATGACTTTATTTACTCGTTGTTTTGCCAGCTTTGAGATAAAGGTGATAAACTTTAATATTTTTGATGTTTTCACTTTAAAAAAAAAGTTTTAGTAAAAAAAAGAAATCTTGAATTTTGCATGAAAAATTTTTTTTCCGTCACTTTTTTAGAAATATCTCCTAAACTATTGAGCGGATAAAAATTTGATAGTAAAGCGATTTAAAACTAATTTCATTCTGCATATCTTGGTATATCATTTATATAAATCGAGCATACCGCTCTCAAGTAATAGTGAAATATACTCGAGTAATCGGCATATTTAGGGCACAATATTAGACACGCCCATAAAAAAAATCCCGACCTGATGGAAAAAAACTGAAAGCAGATTCGAGTTTAGCATACGGAATTCCATCTAGTCTAAATATTTTTTTTAAAGAGCTCGAAAAAAAAATTTTTTGTCGACCAGTGTTATTATTGTTAAAATTGTGAGCTACAGGTCTAAAAAATTCAATGATCCATCAAACGTTTCAAAATAGTTTAAAATTCGCAAAATGTTAAAGCAGATTATTCTAATCTTGAAGGTGTATGTTAATGCTATGGATAATTCTGGATATTTATTTTGCTTTTATACCTTCAAAATTTGTAAAACTAAAAAAAATAGTTGTTTAGGTTTCAACGAAACCGAAATGGATAAGACACCACGAATGCTGATGAAGTGTGTAGCGGCACAGAAAATACGTATTCCATTCTGCTGGTGTCTAATTATAGTGCACAAACTCTGCTTTGGTACCGCCAAACAGAGACAACAAGCCAATTTACGATTGCAAACTTGTTTATGGTCCTTCGAGCCGGATGTCGGCTTACTACACTATGTAACCACATCTTAAACAGCGTTTACGACGCTAGGTTCAACCTCTTTTTTACTTGCCCCAAACGCCTGGCGCTGCTAACTGAGTCCCTCAAAATTGCACCCAGTGCAAGGCGGGCGACATGTTTAGGTTTCAACGAAACCGAAATGGATAAGACACCACGAATGCTGATGAAGTGTGTAGCGGCACAGAAAATACGTATTCCATTCTGCTAGTGTCTAATTATAGTCCACAAACTCTGCTTTGGTACCGCCAAACAGAGACAACAATGCAATTTACGATTGCAAACTTGTTTAACAGTAATTATACTATTTTGATAAATTGTCAATTTGTCCACTTGATGGCTGCAATTTATGCAATATTTTTTACACTTATTCTTAACAAAATTTTCCATCATAAATTGTAAAAAATCTTTATTTCTTTTATAATGTCAGATGATATTTTTTGACTCTAATGTATACCAAATGAAAATAAAGAAAAAAAATATTAATTTAAAAGTATTCAATTTTTCTTTCCCTTTGGACAAACATTGTGTAGACAAATTTCCTCTTTAATATAGAAATTTTATCAAAAAACGCATTTTTATTTTTGAAGAATGAAAAATTCCTGAAAGGGTCCGCGAAGTAAACTATTGTGGGAACCCCTGAACTAGATTATCATGAAATGCATTTTACATTATTGATTACTAATTTGGCAATTTTTTTTTTTTAATGGAAGTTTTTTTTTCTATTTCAACTTTTTATTTTTGAAAATTTCTTTTTATATTTTAGTGATTCTTAAAATATTTGTAACAGCGATTTATTTTTTTTTATTCCTAATAATTTTTTTTATTTCAAATATTATATTTTTTAATTTAATTTTTATTTGAAAACTTTTGAAATTTTAAGCAGGGACCGTAAATAACGATTATTAACAATTTTTAAACTAAACAAAATCAGAATGATCTAAAAATTTTAGAAATATGTTGTAGAACACTTTTATTATTTTTTTTGATCGCGCTTTTGAATTATGCAATAAACTTTTATTTTTTGATTTTTATAAAAAAATCTATAAATAACAATTATTTTTGATTTTATTTTTTGCTCAAAATAAATTGATTATTTTTCGACTTTTATTTTTTGCTCAAAAAAAAATTTTTTTTTTGATTTTTATTTTTCGCTCAAAAAATAACTTTTATTTTTGACTTCTATTTTTTTGCTCAAAAAATAACTCTTATTTTTGATTTTTATTTTTTTGCTCAAAAATTTCGATCATTTTTTGAGATTATTTTAATTATTTTATTTTTATGACGTATTGGGAGAACAAAAAATATGCATATTGTATTTATATTAGATAGCAGAAGTGTTACATATTGTACACGCTATCCATGTAAGCGTAAATAGAGCGTTTAAAATTGATTTTGAGTGACTTCAGATATAATATGTTTTCTGATACTTTGTTAAAATCTTTATTTGTTAATGTAAATTAAAATCTCATATATACAATTATTAAATGTAAATTTGATATTTTTTTAATTATATACACGTAAAAAATAAAAATTTTAAATAATTTAAATTTTTTCTTAATAGTATTAGAAGTCAAAAAATAATTATTATAATTTGAGCAAAAAATAAAAATCAAAAATAAAAGTTATTTTCTGAGCAAAAAATAAAAGCCGAAAAATAATCAATTTATTTTGAGCAAAAAATAAAAATCAAAAATAATTGTTATTTTTTGAGCAAAAAACTAAAAGTCAAAAAATAATCTTTAAATCATGATTTTATTTATAAAACTCATAATCGTTACGGTCCCTGATTTTAAGTTTTTATTGTAATTTAACGCTTTTTATTAATAGAGCGATTTTTTCAAGTTTATGGTTTTTTTACTAATTTGCATGCATTTTGGAAAATTTGCGAAAATTTCCAGTGTCAGGAAATATATTATAATAACAAAAATATGCACAAACAAATCCTAAAATCTTAAAAAAAAAATATATATATATATACGAACAACATTTTGACGCTTTTCCTATCCATAATCGAAGTTAAAGATTTGAAGCTCTTAGAATCTGATGGAATAATAGTGATTAAAGTATTGTTAGTACTTTTTAAAACCAAAAAAATCGAAATGTAAAATCAGTTTTCGATATAATTTGGACAGCAAACAATGACTAAAGCAAATCAAAATTTCTTAAAACCAAACAAGACCTCAAAAAAATACATAAAAAAATTAAGAAAAAAATATAATTGCGTATCTCCGCTCGCTGATAGAAAAATCTGGTTTCGTTAGGATGAACAGATTTATAAGTAAGACGATTTTTAGATTTTTACCACGTCTGGGAGCTTCAAAAAGCCCTGGAAAGAGGAAAAAATTAAAAAAAAGACACGTAAATCCGATTATCTTCGCTCCCTGATAGAAGTTTCAAAATCTTAATTTTTTACATTGTCTGGAAACTTCAGAAAGCTCCGAAAAGAGAAAAAATGCTTAGCAAACGAATTATATATGGGAAATTCTTCAAACTCGTTTACTTTTGGTGTTCAAAAAAATATCGAAAAATTTTTAATGGCACATCAACGATATTTAGTACCAATATTCCTTGGCTCTTGTGGAACATAAATCTGTTCGCGTGAATGAACAGATCTGTCAATGTTATGGAGGTTAAAGATACAAATTTATAAAAAAAAATTGCCAAAATTAAATTATTTATAGTCCTAAATCAAAAATTATTACATAAATATTACATAAATACTCTACAATTGTTATCTTAAATACAAATTAAAAATATCGCGATTTAATAATTATTAAACCTTCTTATCAAATTTCCAAAGATCTGTTTTTAGTGATGTAGTCTTGTTCCTATTCATTAGGGTATCCAATCGATTAACCATTATTCGGTTATACGGTTAATTTCGGTCGATAAACTGTCCTAATAATTTAAAACTGTATATTTTCGAATAACGAATAAACCGAATTACTTGTGTGGAATAACCGGTTAATCGAAATGTAGTTTTCTTTAGTTATAAATTATAATTTTTTTATTTTTATGATAAATTTATAACTACATCTTTTTTATGATGTCTGTAACATCCCAGTAAAAATGAATAAAATTTATTTTTAGTGAGTTACTTTTTCTTGTGCTTAAGAAGTAATAAAAAAATACATTTAAATTTATTTTTCTGTTATAGAACATTGATATTCGGTTGGAATTTTTCGAAATACTTGTTACTAAAAAACTGTGTGAAATAAATAAAAAATAATGTTATGCATATTTTTTTATTAAAAAATGTTGGTTTATTAAAATTCAAACTAATTTTCTTGCGCCGCACAGTGGGGTCTAACGCAATTTTTTGGTAATAAATCTGTATCTCCTAAACTACTGCTTGGATTAAATTAAAATGTATGGACGAGTTGTAGAGGAGGACTTAAACTTTGAGAAAAATCATCTTGCAGTCACCCTGTGGTAACACAAGAAAATCTACAGGGTGTCAAAATTGACTACCTCGAGTATGTAAAAGTTTAAAAAAATCTTAATTTATACAAATGATGTCCGATTTAAAAGATTTTTATATTTCTGTAAAGTGCTTGGGAAGATAAAGAAAAAATAAGCTTAGTCACACAAGTTATCCCTTACAGTTAAAGGTATATTTACACTTTAATTTTGAATTTTTGATTTTTTGCCTCAACTTTCTTTCGTTTTTCGGGAATAAGTCCTGAGGTATATGAGGTAAAAATTTTTTAAAAATATTTTGTAATTTGCTATATATTTCAAAATAACACGCTGAACGAATTTTTGGATTATCTCACTGCGTCTAGACGTGAAAAATATTCAAAGTCAGCACTCTGAAATTAGTATGAAAAATGGAAATTTTTTACAAAAATATACTTAGTATAATTCTTTCACTTTTTTCTCAAAGTTCCGTTAAGGAAAAAATTTTTTCTTTATATATTTCAAAAGACAAGGCTTCACAAATGGCTAATGTAGAAATTTTGAACTGATTTAGGCTTGCACCCTACACCAGGCATTGGTCGAAAATTTTGGAATTTTGGAAAAAGTTAAATTTTGTATCGATTAATAAAAAAAAAATGTCACGCGAGCTTGTTAAATTTTTTTGACGATATTTCATCAAAAAATTGATTTAGAACGATTTTGACACTAAACTGCTTCCCGCCGGCCAAAAACGTTCAAATCGTTCTAAATCTATTTTTTGATGAAATATTGTCAAAAAATTTAAAAAATCGAAAAAGGGTACAAGCCTAAATCAGTTCAAAATTTCTACATTAGCCATTTGTGAAGAATTGTCTTTTGAAATATATAAAGAAAATTTTTTTTCTCTAACGGAACTTTGAGAAAAAAGTGAAAGAATTGTACTATATTTTTGTAAAAAATTTCCATTTTTCTTAACAATTTCAGAGTGCTGATATATACTTTTAACTGTAAGAGATAACTTGTGTGACTAAGCTTATTTTTTCTTTATCTTGCCAAGCACTTTACAGAAATATAAAAATCTTTAAAATCGGACATCATTTGTATAAGTTACGAATTTTTTAAACTTTTACATACTCGAGGTAGTCAATTTTGACACCCTGTAGATTTTCTTGTGTTATCACAGGGTGACTGCAAGATGATTTTTCTTAAAGCTTAAGTCCTACTCTACAACTCGTCCACGCATTTCAATTTAATCCAACCAGTAGTTTAGGAAATACAGATTTATTACCAAAAAATTTTCGTTTGACCCCACTGTGGCGCCGTTAAACATTGCAATTTTGGATAAAATCGTCAAAAAAATTTAATTTCCGACTCCAAAATGTACGCAAAAAATATCAATATTAAGCTGACTCTTTAAACAAAAATAACATTCTTACACAGAAAATAGACTTACATGAAAAATTCATTAAATAAAGCGGAATTAGTATTAGCTATTTATAGCCTACACCACCAAAGGTGGTTGGGGTATTATGTGTTTGTGCAGAAGTTGTAACGCAGAGAAAAAACTTCGGACCCCCACAGTAAAGAATACCGTTCGACTCAGAATCATTTTCTGAGTCGATTTAACGATGTCCGTCCGTCTGGCTGGCTGGCTGTCCATGTAAAGCTTGTGCGCAAAGTACAGGTCGCAATTTTGAAGATAATTTGATGAAATTTGGTACATATGGACGAAGCCTATTGAATTTGGTTATGATCGGCCCATTATTTCACCTAGCCCCCATACAAATGTCCTCCCGGAATAGAGTTTTAACACTTATAGGTGGCTTAAAAATAGGAATATTTTAATGAAATTTAGTACAAATAAGTTTTATATCAGCAAAAATCTGTCTGCCAAATTTCATGAAGATCGGTCCATAACTGACCATAGCTCCCATATAAACTCCTCTCCAGAAAATCACTAACGTGCATAAATCCCATACAAATGTTAGTATTATGTTAATATTTAACACAAGTAAGTTGTATATACATAAAAGAAAATTATGTGGATCGAAATGGTGTAGGGTATCATATAGTCGGGCTTGACCGACTATATCTTCTCTAGTTTTTTCATACAAATAGGTTGAAAAGTTTATAAAATGTGAAAGATTTTGATCTACATTATATTTCTAAGTAACTATTTCAATAGATTAAACGTTATAATTAGTGTAGTTTATATGTTTTATATGTATAACAAAGATTATTCGGTTAATCGAATAATTTACCAATAATCGGTTATTAACCGATCAGCTTTTAACCTCGAATAATTATTTGTCGAATAAACCGAATAATATGAAAACCCGAACAATTGGATACCCTACTATTCATTCATTTATAGCAAAATTCGTTTTTTTTAAATAAGTCATAGGACAATTTCATTTATATACTTTTTTTATTTGCACTTAATTAAATCTCTAAAGTTGCATTAAATGCAAAATCGTACTTTTTTTCAAACGCCATATTGATTTTGATATAGGGTATTAAAGTAGCTACAGATTGACATATATCAAGGCCAATTTTAATTAGCGTCTTAGATGTGCCTCGACGATTAATGTTGTTGAATATTTTCAGTGAAATCATATTTTTTGCGTAAGTAAAACTTATCACCAGAATTTACTTCAGATTAAAATTGACTTATAACGCCAAAATCCGCTATAGCAAAATATGCAAAATTTCTGATTTTATTAAAATACGCTTCTCGCAAATTAATACTTTAAAATGTAATTTGGAAACCTTCTTTGATAACTCGATACTCTAGCTTCACTGAAATAACATTGCGAGTGTATCTTGCGAAAAAGGCTCCTCTTGGAGTTATTCACATTGTTTCTCTCCAAAATTGGGTACCTCCTACAACATTTCTGTTGAGGGCACATTAACGTGATATACAGTTAGGGACAAAACTATTTTTACACCCATGCATTTCGTATATCTTCAATAATTTATAAAGAATAAAAAATTATTATATGTAGTTTTAATTCAGGTCCATTTTTATTGAATTATTTGATAAAAAATAAATTAATATATAACACATTGTTAAAAAAAGTACAATTTAAGTAAAAATCTTTGGGACAAAAGTATTTGTACATCAGTACTTTGTACAATTATTTGTACTTTGGACTCTTGTATGATGATTTTTTTTTTAAATACCGTTATATTTTCTTCGTTAATCGAGTTTTATTTTACAAAATAAGAAGTTGGTTTTAACGTTTTGAATAATAAGCACATCAAAAATGGGAAAGCGAAAAGAGTTGAGTTTGGATATTAAAAATTTAATTATTGATGAACATAAAAAAGGAAAATCTCTCCGGAATATAAGTAATTTAGTAAATTTGCAACATTCCACAGTACAATACTTTGTAAGCAAGTATAAAAACAGCGGATCTGTTGAAAATGTGCGTGAAGGTATACGAAATATATGAGGTGTACAAATAGTTTTGTCCCTAACTGTATGTCAAATGAGGCATAATTTCAAGAGCTATTAGGCTCTATTTTGAATTTTGCAATACCCGAAACGGCGTAAAATCCTTAGTAAAAATAAAATGCAAAATTTTAATTTTTTAATTTGGTTTCACGACTTTTGCACAACAAAATTTAACACTGGTTAAAGGCACGCTAACTAAATCCATGTTGGCCTTTTTCTACAAGTGTTTATAGCCACATTAGAAAAATTGGAAACTTCTTCTAAAATCTGCGATTAAAGCAATCAAAGGGAAGAAAAAAACTTGTTAGTTTCAAACACTTTATTTAGATTTTTTGACTTTGAGTGCTTGCCGGTACCACATGGAACCGTTTCAGGTCTTGAATTTTTGTTTTGTTATACCACCAAGTGTTGTTAACATAATTCCAACAAAAGATATTAAAAAAAAAAATCAGAAGATAAATATTTGAGGTTGAAGGTCGGTTTCATAAAGTTAAAAGTAAAATGAGAATTGCCCATATATCAAATTAAAATAAAAAAAAATATTAATTTAAAAGTATTAAATTTTTCTTTCACTTTGGACTTCAGTCACTACCACAAATTAGCGTTGACTACAAATGTTGGAACAAACATTGTGACATAGTTGCCCTTATGTGGATTGTTATGAAGCGGTTAGAATTCAAAAAGATGGGAGTTCATAGCTTAGGATGGACAATACTTTGAATAAAATATAAGTGAGATTTTTTTCAATTTTGTGATTTTTTTACCAATTTGCATTACTTTTCGAAAATTTGATATTTTTTTAATTTAGCTATTATTAAACTTCTTATTTTATTTTATCTTTTTTTATGTTTTTATTTTATTATTATTGTTTTAATAATTTTTTAAATTTAAAAATTTATTTTTAAATTAACGGGTTTTATAACGACTTTTTTATTATTTCTTTATTTTTTAATTTCTACTTTAGGATAAATTATTTTTTTTTTTTTTTTTTTTTTGTAATTTGGGAATTATTTGCATTTTAGTAAAATTTTTAAATTTTATTTTGCATTTTAAATTTTATAATTATAAATTATTTTGTAATTAATTGTGTTTTATTTAAAATTTGTAAATGTTTTTAATTTAACGATTTTTTTAAGTTTGGAGATTTTTTTGTTTAAATGGCGTTTTTTTGTTATTAAGCGATTTTTTTCAATTTGCTTTTCTTTCTATAATTTTCCGTTTTTTAAATTTGTTAATTATCTATAATTTAGGTGATTTAAAATTGCTTATATTTTTTATTTGAACTTTTTAAATTTCATTGATGTTTGGCCAACTTCCATATACAAACATTTTTCAAATTTTGTAAAAAAAATCTAATAAAACTATAATAAAGTAGTTAACAAAGAATTTAAAAATGCATTGTACTGAATTTCAGAGTTATAGAGCAATAACTCAAAAATTGTAAATTAAAATGCTGAAATCAAATATTTCTGAAAAAATAACAGATAATTCACTATGTTATTTAATACCAACTATTTTTCATCGTGTATTGTAGACTAATGTTCTAAATATGTTTATAACAATAAGATATTTAAGGAATTTGTCAACCCATTTGATTTTTTTTTTTTTCATAAAAATCATTTGTAATAGCTTTAAACTTTCATAAATTCTTATTTTATTTATTTAATAATCTTAACTTTCTCTTTAATACAAATTTTCCTACAAGGTACTTAACTGTAAACAACATTTATCTTTTCTTCTATTATTTAACTTTGTCGCTATTATTTTCTACTTTTCCGCCTCAAATAAATAAATATTGTGTTTTTCTTTTTGTAAAACCAATTAAATCTTACGGATTAATAGTGTTCGTCTCTACGCATTATTTATATTATACATATTGTTAAAATCATAACTGATGTATAAAATTGTATTAAGAAAGTTAAGTAAGAGTTTTGTTAACAATTCTTAAACAAAATACCTTTTTCCGGCTTGGGTAAAAGCCACTTTATAATTGACGTTAAAATTTAATTGACATTGTTAAACTAATAAATAATTTTGATATTTTTACGAGTATGAGTACAATTTATAACGACTATTTTATATATGTAGTATTAAACGATAAGATGTACTTAATTTTGGCAGGTATTTAGATATCGGAGTATATAACACTATAATATAGTTTAAAATTATGTATATAGTATAGAATTTTAATGATTTTAGTTTTATTTAGGTAAAATGTATTGAATTTTTTAATACATTTAGATTAGATTTAAAATTTTATTGAAAACAAATACTTTTTATGATAAGATCTGTTTATAAAATGGAAAAGAACATAAAAGGTCTTAAAGAATCTTATCTTAAGTTGCTTGAGGAGTAAAAAATATTTTTAATGAATTGTTAAAAAATATTTAGTCTAAAAAGTCTGGTATTTGTAAAGGAAATAAATCACTTATTAAGAAAAAAAATGCCGTTTTTATATTAATATTTATGTAAAAAACAATATACATTTGAAATATTTTTTTTTTTTTACTATTTAAAACTATTTCTTCACAATCCATTATTTAACCTACATATATCTTATATAAAATGAGAGAAGAGGATATAGTCGGTATACCCTACACCATTTCGATCCACTTATATACAACTTACTTGTGTTAAATATTAACATAATACTAACATTTATATGGGATTTATGCACGTTAGTGATTTTCAGGAGAGGAGTTTATATGGGAGCTATGGTCAGTTATATACCGATCTATATATAAAAAACTTATTGGTGCTAAATTTCATTAAAATATTCCTATTTTTAAGCCTATAAGTGTTAAAACTCTATTCCGGGAAGAAATTTTATGGCGGCTAGGTGAAATAATGGGCCGATCATAACAAAATTGCGACCTGTACTTTGCGCACAAGCTTTAGATGGACAGCCAGCCAGCCGAAATAAAGTGATTCTAAGTCGAACGGTATAGATTTTTTCTCTGCGTTACAACTTCTGCACAAACACATACACAGAAAAAAGTAAAAATGGACTTCAATTACGAAATTTGCAATATTAATTAATTTTTAATTGATATTGCTCCAATCATCAAAATGGTAATATTAATAACTAGAATAATTGATATTATTATTACTTCTTTTCCTTAAATAGATGCAATGAGCTGAAAATTTTTGAAAATTTACTTAAATTTATTTTATTTCTATACTTTTAAAGACAAATATTTAATTTTTCTTTATATTTTATTAACAGCTCTGAATTTTATAAAAAGCAAAACTGAAAACCAATTAGAAAATTAATTATATTAATAAATCATATAATTTAATTCCAATATAAAGTTAATTAATAATTTTATTAAAAAATTATTTGAAATATTTTTTTCTGTGTAATACCCCATCCACCTATGGTGGTGTAGGGTATAATTAATTATCCCACATACAGTTAAAAAAAATCTTCCTTAAAAAAAATACGAATATTTAAGTCTTCAGTAGGCGAATACTATTATTTGATGAAGTGTATAAAGTTGTTAAGTATGCAATTCGTTATACAGAAAAAAATATTTCAAATAATTTTTTAATAAAATTATTAATTAACTTTATATTGGAATTTAATTATATGATTTATTAATATAATTAACTTTCTAATTGGTTTATAGTTTTGTTTTTTAATAAATTATCAGCTGTTAATAAAATATAAAGAAACATTAAATATTTGTCTATAAAAGTACAGAAATAAAAAAAATTTAAGTAAATTTTCAAAAATGTTCAGCTCAGTGCATCTATTTAAGGAAAAGAAGTAATAATATCAATTATTCTAGTTATTAATATTATCATTTTGATGATTAGAGCAAAATCAATTAAAAATTAATTAATATTACAAATTTCGTAATTGAAGTTCATTTTTACTTTTTTCTGTGTTAGAATTAATTTTTCTATAATAAAATTAAAGAATTCTAACATTTTATTATGTACTGAGAACTAATAAATATGTCTGCGTTACTTCATAGTAAAAGTCACCAACACAATTCATTCAGTTAAAAATTGTTTAAATTTGCACCTTTCACCAAATTTATTATATCAAAAAGAAAAATTTGTCCAATTAAAAAAATTATTAAATGAATTAAGTAGATGATTGAATGAATTAAAAATTTAAATGAGACAAAGCAAATAGTTGAATTTTATTTCTAATATTTCATTTAATTTTATTTTTGTTTGAATAATTAATTAAATTTTAATGTAAACACTATGTTAATTGAATAATATAAGGTATAATTATATTATAATTTTCATCATTGCATAGAATATTGCACCTAACAAAATTTTACTAAATAATAATAGTTTGACGTGAAAAACTACGTTAGAAAATTCACAATGAATGTGGATATCCTAACAATTTATTATCGTTCGCTAATAATTTTATAAAGTTATAACCAGGGCAAGTTTTTATATGCACAAAAAAAATTGAAATATGCGCTTGAAAAAGCACGAAAACATGAATATGTATATAAAAACCAACGAATTTATGCATTCTTATATATTAATGTGTAGAAAATATGCACAAATATGCATTTTTTAACTTTCAATCTCTAATAGATTTCGATATTTATAAAAATATAACTATTTTAATTTCAAGTATCATATTTGACGCTTCTGAGTTTTTTTCTTTACAATATTTACAATGTACTCAAAATACTCACAAAAAAAAATTTTAGAAATCATTTGATTGAACTCGAAAAAAATCACAAAAAAGTGTGTTTTTGTTAAGAAAACTAACTTTTATATCCATTATATGCAAATTTATGCAAAGATTTAAAATATAAGCATTTTTTGTGAAATTCTTTTGAAATATGCAAATGCTTACTTTCCAAGCGAAAAGCTTGAAAAACTTGCCCTGATCATTACATCTTAATAAATATAAATTTAGAAGCCAAGAATGGGGTTTGGAAATTAAAACCAAATTTCATACAAAAATTCTCATGTTGTATAATGGACAACGAAACGTATGTGTTAGCAGAACTTTCGCAGCCTCTGATTCAAAATGTAATGTAACTTATAAACGGTTGTTTGGATTTACATAAAATTTCTTATAGAGGATCCTACATACATTTCAGGAGCGGATCTATAGGGGCTCAAAATAGGGTACTAATGACATAGAAAATGTTTAACCACTAGACAATTTTTGTTCCTTATCCAATTTCAAAGATGTGTATTTGAAATTTCAACAATCACAATTTTGCAAGATTTTGGAAAAAAAAATTATTCTTTTTTTGTAATTAACTAAATAAGAGAATTATCTATCGAATAAAGGAAATTTGAAGTCAACAGTATTATTGAGTCCAAAAATAAACTATATTGAATTGTAAAATTTGCAAAATAGCAGGCTTTCGGCCGAGTAGTATTTAAAACTCCGACTTCGTTAAGTGAAGTTTTTCTTAATAGCCGGGTTTTCTGTATTTTTCGAAAAACTGCAATGCAGAAAGTTTTAGCGAAGCCGGTATTTTAAATAACACAGAGGTGATAACCCTTGACCCGGTCAAAGATAAAAAATCCAATAAAACTGAAAGAAGTACTAAACGAAATTAAATAATTCCCATTTAAAAAAGGACATGAAATAACTTCCAACAAAATTTCGTTAGAAGTTATTTCATTATAAAATACTTCCTATAGAAAAAAAATTAAAGAAATTCCAACCCACTGGATATTATTTCATAATGAAATAAAACCCAATTTAGTATGGAAAAAATTTGAGTGTTATTTTATCTTTTTGCTAAAACTTATTTCATTTAAGAGTTATTTCACGGTATCTTTAAACACTGATGCTCTTCAAATAAGAAACAAAAAATCGCAAAAGTTTTATATTTTTCAAAACTGTCGGTATTCTTTTTTTAAAATAATATCCTTTCATTACTTCTATCAAATGATTCTGTCAAATTCAGCCGGTTTTTAATAAATATTTTTCATAAGGATAAAGAAGGAATGGTCTTAACCATATTTATAGAATTTTAAATATTTATTTTTAAATCACACTTAATGCGAAATATACATGGTATGAAATTGATGTTAACGCTCTGGAACCTTCCGTGGCCAAATAAATCCCCTGCGTGGGGTAATTTAAAATCAAACAAACATAATAGGAAAAGTGGGGTTTATAATTCTAAGAAAGTTGAATTGAAATTAATTATTTATATCAAAATAATTTTAGTATAACGTTTGAAAAAAAAAAAACAAATTTCAAATAAGATCATGAATAAAATATACTACCAACTTTAATTAAAACAAATGCTAACATTTAACTAAAAAAATTCCTTAAGCTTTATTAAATATTAAATAATGTCAAACACTCTTTGATTTCTTTTCGTTGACCTTAACCGACTTGTTTCAAAGTATGTATTTTATATGCATTTTTAATTATAACAAAATTTTAAAAACAAACTAAACTTTTATAACTTTAAAGTAATTAATTTTTTAATACTTATTAAAATATATAATATATAAAAAAATTCCATACTTATTATTTAAATTTATGCTTTACTATACAAAGTCTTTTTAGATTTTATTTCTAAATTATAAAAACCACCCACCTGTTATCCAAGTACCATTAAAGCCACGAATTTGGGAAGTTGCTCTAATAGCTTCTATTAATTCCCAGGGCTTTTTATCAACACGTTGTTGATATTGAAGGGGTTTAACAACGGCCGCTTGTGTAACACTTAAACCATAAATGGCAATAAATGCCAAAATTATATTGAAATGCATGTTGACGTCTAAAGATGTAGCAACAAATAGATACAAAATTTTAATAAATTATTTTAGCTATTAATTGTTTTATAAATTAACACATTTAAGAATTAAGGAATATTTTATTATTATTAAAATTTTATTTAAAGTTTTATTTAATATGTAAATTAATTTTTTTTAATTTGATTTTTTATTTAAAGATTTTAAATTAAAAAATTATTTATTAAATTATTAAAAAAGTTTTTTATATGTTAATAAAACGATCTTCAAACTCTTTATTTAATTATAGTGTTTGTAGTCTTACGTACCGCCCACTAACTGAAAAAATACGATCTTAACAGTGCGACGTTGCTTAACAGACTAACGCAACTCATGAATACTTAAGTGTGAGCGTAAAGTGTTAGATATTTAGATATAAAAAGAAACTCATTGAAACATTTGTTCGGAGGTTTATCAAGTCGGCAATTAAGAAATACCATATGATACTTTTTTAGGTACTTTTTGAACAAAAAAAAAACTAACATATATAAATAAAAAAAAACCGTAAGCAAATATAAATTATTTGCTAAATATAAATTACCTGGCTCTAATTTCAATTTTACATAAATAATTCATATTTAATTATAACTTTTAGAAAATTTTAAAACAACTTAAACTCATTATGTTCAAATTATACCTTTTAGTGTCTTAAAATTACTTTTCAAACCCTATTTTAGTACCAAAATTAATTTCCGTTATTTCTAAAGATTTTCAAATTTCTCTTCCTTTATTAAAAAAAAATATTATTAAATATTAATAGTATTTCCCTTTTAAAAATAGTTTTTTTTTTATTTGTTCAGTACCATTTAAAATTTGTTTATCTCATCCCTATTCAAAATTTTCAAGCGCATCTACTACATATGTATATTCATCCGATTTTGTTTACTTTTTTGCACGAATACAATAACATACATACATACCTATGTTTATTAGTTGATTTCTTATCAATTTCTCTCTAAAATCAATGCTCTCTGTTTTTATTATTGTTATTTTTAAACATATGTTTATAATTACATACATATTTTAAATTTCATAGTATCTCAAATACAAAACTCTTGTTAAGTTAATACACTGAAATCTTGATTGTTCTTAAAATTTTAGAAGAAGAAATGTCAGTTAAAGATAAATATTCATCATTACAAAGTAATTACTATTTAAATAGTTAACAAACAAAAATAAATATGATTAATTTTTTTGTAATTTAATTTTAAAAATAAAAATTATTAAATTATTGGTATTTTTTTGCAAATTCCACCTTTTTTAAAACTTTGACATTTTTTTTTTTTTTTTTTGAAAAATGAAATGTTTTTCATTTTATACGAAAGTCTTTAAATATATGTATGTATATTCAGTGCCTTAAATTGAAAAATATTCGCGATTGTTAGAATTAAAAAAAAAAAAAAAAAAAAAAAACTTGAGAATATATGCATGTCTGTCCGTCTGTATGTTGAAATCGTTTTTTGAAGCTCATAGTACAATAAAAAAAAAATTCTCTTTCAACACATATATCACATATTGTGTCGAAAATCATGGTATTCAAATTCAGGGAAATCCGTTTAGGAATGTCGAAGTTATAAACGATTTTCTTGAACAATCTTAAACATTTTTCCAATTTTTTTTGGACAAATTTAATATTTTCTATTTCACATGCAATAACATGTTAATGATTTTTTATTAAAAGTTGTGAAATTAAATAGTCTAGAGGAAGTTAAGTCTAGGTTCGTATCTCCAGACTCCTTGTAAATTTTTGTTCTTCTTTAATAAATATATATAAAAATTTTCCTTATTAAACAAGCGCGAATGTTATATTCGGCTCGGCCCATTTTTTGTTTCCGAGTTTACATTGGTGCTTGAACTATTTGTACACAATTTCGTTGAAGTTTCACCTTATATAGGAGGTGGGCGGTAAAGTAGGCGGGCCACGCCCATTTTTGTTTCCAAGTTTATTTCGACCCTCAAACTATTTATACAAAATTTCGTTGTCGTACATGCTTTTTTAAAGAGATATCAGCAGAAAAGTATGAAACGGACACCCTGTGTTTCGAAATTTCGTCCCCCTACGTCCCACAGTGCTTTGTTCCATAGACAAAAATCAAAATAAAAACATTTTTCACATTGAATTGAAATATACGTTTTTGGAAAGTTAACAATATAGATCATATAATTTAAAAAGATTTTTTTGTATAAAGTTATTTTGGTGGCTACTTGAGAGCGCTAAAGTTTGAGAATTTAAAGCCAATATTAATGAAACAAAAAGCTGATTTTAAACTGTTTTAAGAAAAAATTCGTCAAAAATTAATTTTCTGATAAAATGAGTCGAACTTTTATTTTTCCAATACCTCAGAATATTGGTAGATTAAAACTATTATTATCTTTTAAATATAGTGTTTCGAATACATATATATTATTGCTAAAATTCACACATATTTTTTACTTAAAACCTAAAAATTCCTTAAATTTGGTGAAGGATATAAAAAAATTATAAAATTTTTTTTTTTTTACGGTTTATGTAAGTTTTTACAGTTATTTAATAGATTAAAAAATAGTTAGAGCCTATTTTTTGCCACAACTTTAAAAAAAAAGTTTAATTGAAAAAGTTTCTTATTTTCCGTTTTTACTACAATTTTAAAGTGTTCTCAATGTTGACGTAATGTATTTTGCTAAATTAAAATAAAATAATTATAAAAATTATTCCGAAATTTAAAAAACAACTAAGAAATAGAAAAATATATTTTTTGGACCTAAAACATTACGTTAAAAATCCTCCAGATGGCGCTCATTATGGAGCATTTTTAAATTTTATTACAAAAATTACATGAGTTCGATGGAGTATTAAAAAAAATTATAAAACATCATACAATTTTTTTTGCTTAATTCTAATATTTAGTATTGTTTTTATAATATATATAGAAGAAGAATTGCGTCCTATTTTTTCCCACAACTAAAAAAAAATAATAATTCAAAAAATTTATAAATTTACTTTTATTACACAAAATTGATGTTAAGCTTTTATAAAAACACAAAAGTCAAAAAATTCGTTATGTTGAAATATTTCGTGTTGTTAAATCGACATTGCTTTAAAATTTAATAAAATATTGAAAACTAATAAAAAAAAAATGTTGGACCGGAAATCGGGCGAAATTAGGCAAATTAATGATTTACTGAACATAAAATGTGGGCGCAAAAATTAAAATAATATTTAAAAATTATAGGCCTTGGGGGAGTTAGGTATGCCCTTGCTCCTATTAAATATAATATTGTCTGACCCATAAAAAACCCATTTCCAATAGCTATCGTAAACTTTGATGCTGTTTTGACCAGTATTTTGGAAGAAAATGCGTTTACACATTTCAGAATATATACACAACTTTGTATATATTTACTTTGGGTCTAAAGTAATATATGTGCCAAGTTTCAATTTTCTGCGGCACCTCCTTCTATTTTTAGAAAATTAAAAACGATGTGTTAGCCAGAAATCCGTTTTTTAGTTTCAGGATATATGGCAGGTGGGCGTGTCCTTGCTCCGATTGAAAAATAAATTGGAAGACGTGTAAGCAATCTATTTTTAATGGCTGCTACAAATTTTGGTAAAGTTCAGATCAGTATTTTAGAAAAAAATTAGTTTTTTAACTTCAGGATATATGGGAGGTAGGCGTGTCCTTGCGCCAATTTTTTCAAAACATCGTATTTATTCATTCTAAGCCTAAAGTAATATGTGTACCAAGTTCCAATTTGCTATTTTTGTCCCATCGTTGTATGGGATCAAAGCACTGTGCGTCCCGTTCGACGAACAGACGGACGGACAAAGCTAGATCGACTCAGAATCTAAGCAGGACCCAGAAAATATATACTTTGTGGGTTCTTAAATGATTGTCGAATCACACGGAATGACAAAATTAATATACCCCCATCTTTTTATGGTGGGTATAAAAAAAATTTATTTCGTAAGGATTTCTTTGCATATTTTGTGAGTTTTTTATAAAAGCTTAACATCAATGTAACAGTATGATTTCGATTCTTGTCTAAAACTTCGAAAAATTGTTATTTATTTATTTATTTATTTATTTATTTATTTATTTATTTATTTATTTATTTATTTATTTATTTATTTATTTATTTATTTATTTATTTATTTATTTATTTATTTATTTATTTATTTATTTATTTATTTATTTATTTATTTATTTATTTATTTATTTATTTATTTATTTATTTATTTATTTATTTATTTATTTATTTATTTATTTATTTATTTATTTATTTATTTATTTATTTATTTATTTATTTATTTATTTATTTATTTATTTATTTATTTATTTATGTAGGGTACAATGTAGCCGCTAGATGTTCTTAAATCATTCCTACTTGTTTTTTACAAATTGAATTTGTTAAAAGGCTTAAAAGGTGTATGTTTTTATAATTAATTATAAAACAAATAACATTTTACTTTTTAATTTCGAATTTAAACGTGTTTTAATGAAATAATAAAGAAAAGGGGAACACGACCTTGAATAATAAGTTTAATTTAAACAAATTTCTCTTTCATTTGGTAATAAATGCGGTAAATACTTTAAAAATTAGTTAAAATGTTACAATAACAGCAAGGGAGAGATACAAATATGATAGAGAGGGAAAAGCGACCAAACTGCAATACAAAACTGTTAATTAAATTCGATAGATATAAAATTTAAAGATCGTTGTTTTCTCTATTTCAACCAACCAAAAAATTCATTCATCTCTATGCATTATTTATTTAGCTTATAAAATTGAAAATTAATTTTTGTTTATCTTTAGACTATAAAGAACTCTCAAAGCCGACAAATTATCTTATTTTATGTTTTTTTTTTTTTTTATTGCATTTTAAATAACAACAAAATAATTTCCTTATTTCAATAAAATATTACATAGACCTATTAATTTAAGATTTAATGTCATTGACATTTATTAAAAATCTATGTATCAACATATTTATAAAAAAATAAATAAATTAAATCATCATAAATACCATTAATAGAGAAAACAAATTAAATAAACTGATAAGCATGATTGATCGATCGATCGTTTTATTGTAAGCAAATGCTGATGAAGATGAATGACATTGGTTACTTAAAGTGAGTAATAAGTAATTTGACAGACAGACAATGGACATGAGAATTTTACTTTTTATTTACAGCTGAGTTAAAGTAGGTATTTACGCAGAGACAGTTCTATTAAAATTATAATTAAATAAGCAGATAAAAAAAAGATAGATACCGAAATGCAAATAAAACAATCTAGAAATAAATTACAAAAAGATTTTTAATCGAAATTAAACAAATACATTATAATAAGAATTATTGAAGCGTAAGAAATCTATGAACATAGTTAATTTTGAGCGAAATTTTAAGATCATTGGAAACATTTAATTTTTACCAAAAGTACTTAAAGAAGTACCATTTTTTTAAAAAAAAGTTAAATTTTCCAAAAAACTATTAATTTTAAAGAAGTATCATTTAAAAAATAAAATAAATAAATAAATTTACAAAAGCAAAAATTGCTAAAAATTCAAAGTTATTTATCCTTATTTATTTATTTATTTATTTATTTATTTATTTATGTATTTATTTTTTCTTTTATATTATATTAAAACTTATTTCTAAATGAATAGAAAAACTTAAAATAAAACTATTAGGTATACATTTAACTATGAATTTTAAGACTAAATCGGTTTTTTGATAAAGAGACTTAGACCACTTTCCAAATAAACTTTCCATTATGCAAAAGAAAAGTACTAACAGATTTTCTACATATTCGCTCCTGACACTCTGTTTTACTTATTTATTTTTAGTTGGAGATTTTTGTTTATTTACATTATAATTGTATACGTTTTTAGTTTTCCCTTTTTTCTATTATAGAAATGAAATATAGTCAATTACTATAAAAACAATTTACTAACATTCCCTTCCAATCTTAAGGAAATAGTTAAAATTAATTGCTGTCTGACTAAAGATTTTTTTATACCAAAAAGTAAATTCTCATTAACTCACCTCCTTTCTCTTAAGTAACAAATAAAACCCTTATAAAAAGAAAATAATCAAACAAAAATAAAAAATATTCATATATATTATTTCAATGGTCAATAATTACAAATTCATCCATCATTGCAAGATACCTACCCACCAGTCATTGACTTTACAAACAAATTGCGAAAAAAAAAAATTTCAAAAAAATGATGCGAATAATAAAAAACAACATTTAATGAAAACGTGACTTACATTTATACTTTATTAAGATAATTTTCTTTCATTTTATTTTATTATTTTTTTTTACAAATTACACAAAATCAAGGAATATATATTTTGCTTAAAAAAACAACATGATCTTTTTTACTTTTACTTGTTAAAGGGCGGGTTGGAGTTTGGATTGGTATAAGTATTTATAGATAAAGTAAAAAAATAAGTGGTTAAGTGATTTACACGTGTCTACCATAATGAAAAATAAGGAATAAATGTTTAATAATAATTAGACTGAAATAAAAGAAAACTTGTGAATACTTTTGTGGAAAGTTTTTATGTTTAAAATTAGTTTGTAGTAATGAAATAACTATAATAATATAATTACTTACTAAAGTTTAGTAATTTTGAATCTTTGTTTTTAAACAAATTTATAGCAATATTGCATATTTTATATTAAAATTAAATTAACATTTGTTACGAGAACCTTAATTAGATATATGAATATTAAAGTAATAAAAGAAGGTAAATTTAATTATTTTCAATAATACAGGAAATAAGATTTTGTAGCTAAAAAACTAAGTTTATGTTTTTAAATAATAACAAGAAATTTTGAATTTATGAATAGCAGTTTAAAATATTGAATATAATAGATTTTAAAATTTTTAAGTTTCTTCTCAAAAAGTTATAGTTATTTATTTTTAGACAAACTTGAGAAATTTATTGAAATCTTCAATGTATTAAATCAAAAATACCTTTTTTTATTATTATTTTTTATTAGCAAATATTTATAGATCAAATAGAAATATGTTATTAATAAAAGTTTAAACTAAAAATAAACAAATAATAAACAAAAAACAAATTTAATACACAAAACTATATGTTAAGAAATTGCAATAAAATAAAACTTCTTTTAAAAAAACTATTGATGACAAGTTTAGATTATGAATTTTTATTCAACACGCTTTGTAGGATAAAATTGGGCATGTTGAATTCATAGATTTAAAATTTCAAGCACAGATGAGTAGAGACGACGCCAATATTTAGTGCAAAATTCTGAAACCGAGCAGATCTCTAACAAAACCTCAACAGAAATAAAACAATAGCTGAACTAACACAGATCTAAAACGGATCTAGAAGTGAACAAGAGCGAAAGTAGAACAGAACTGAAATAGAACTGAACTAAAACTGAACTAGAATTGAATTACAACTGAACTAGAACTGAATCAGAACTGAACTAGAACTAAACTAGAACTGAACTAGAATTGAACTAGAATTGAACTAGAACTGAACTAGAACTTAACTGAACTAGAACTAGAACTAGAACTGAACTAGAATTGAACTAGAACTGAACTAGAACTGAACTAGAACTGAATTAGAATTGAACTAGAACTTAACTAGAACTGAACTAGAACTAGAACTGAACTAGAACTGAACTAGAACTAAACTATAACTAAACTAGAACTGAATTAGAAATGAACTACTGAGCTAGTTCATTTTATTTAATTCTGCAGAAAACTATAATCGGTTTTTAGTTTTGCACGGTTTAATTTACTTGCGTGTAATTGGTAAATTTTATATTTGAAAGGTTATTCTCAATTATTATTCCAATTATTAATAAAATATGTAATTTGTTTATCTAAAATTATTTTCCTTTTATTTTTAATCTTAAACTAAAAATGGGATTTTATTTTACTAAAACTATTGTTTTCTTTTTTCTTTTTTTTTAACTTTAAATAATTTATATAAAATGTTTAATGTTTTGTATGTAATCGTTAACGTATTCTGCTATAGAAACTTATAGCATTGTGTATGATACAATATAACTACTGAAAAGAAACTTTTACTTAATGGTTTTTATTATTTGTTGTTAAAGGAGTATAAAATCTCTTGTTAATTACTGATATTTAGCATAATATAATTTTTGTGTTTGTATAATTGTTATTTTTATTAAACTTAAACTAAAGTTAAGGGTATTTTTTGTCCTATAACATCTTACTCTTGTTTCTGCATTTTTCGCTCTCCACAATTTTTTTCTGTTTTATTAAAACTTAACAAATTGTTGTTTTTGCTGTGGTTTGTTTTTTATACTGCTTAATTTTTTAATTTGATATTTCCGTTGTTGTTTTTGTAACACTGTCCAATTTTTGCAATATTTCCTGTTGAAGATTCATAAATTTAGGGAAAAATTCCTCCATTAGCTTAACTTTGCGTTCTTCTAAACGTAAACGTTTACGATTTATTTCTCCTTGCTCGACAAGTAGAACATTCTTTTTTCGCACCTCTTCCAAATATAGAGTTTCCAAAGTTTCGGTCGTCATAGGTGTAACTGCTGCACTTATGGACGATGAACGATTACGTTTACGGGGTGAAGCTGCTACAGCCACTGCACGTGGTGGCTGCATAGCTGCTGTATTATTAAGGTTGGCATGATTGTTAAAATTGACAATGCCATCGGCTGCTGCAATATTGTTATTATGATTTTGTACAATACGATTTTGTATTAATAGCGAATTTGGATTAGTACTATGTATTTGTACATGTTCCGAATTTAATGAATTTTCTGTCGATGCTGCATGAGGAACTTGTGGAGGTTGAGATGGCTTGGTTAATTGTTGATGTAATTGTGATTGATTATCAAGGGATGATGGGTGTTCAATATTATTCGCTGATCCATCTGATGTAAGATCATTGGTATTTTGTTCATTTGTTCCCGTTATTGTTAATTCAGTGAAACCTTCACGTTTTAAGTCATTTTCAATTTCTTGTTTGATTTCCAATTGATCGCTGCCAAATAATTCGGTACTGAAGCTGTTGCCCGATTGTGAATTGTTGCAAATAAGATTTTGATCAGATAATGATGTCTGCAAAGAAGTTAATAGAATTGTAAATTAAATATTTATAAAGGCATTTTTAAGAAAAAAAGAAAACTGAACTAGAACTAAAATAAAAATTTTCAAAAACTGAAATAGAACTGTACTAGAACTAAAGAAGAAATGATCTTGAACTGAACTAGAAATGATCTAGAACTGAACTAGAATTAAACTAAATTTGAAATAGAATTGAACTAGAAATCAACTAGACTAGTTCAGGCGTAGTTAGTTTCATGTTCTGTTCTATTTCAGTTTTAGTTTAATTTGATTTCAGTAATAGTTCAGCTCTAGTACAGTTCAAGTTCAATTCTATTTCAGTTTTTGATCATTTTTAGTTTAGTTCTAGTTGCACCCTGTTCTAGTTCACTTCTAATTCAGTTCTAGTTTAGTTCTAGTTCAGTTATAGTCACTTCTAGTTTAGTTCTAGATCATTTCTAGTTCAATTATAGCTCAGTTCAAGTTCAGTTCCAATTCTGTTTTAGTTTAGTTCTACATCATATCTAGTTCAGTTCCAGTTTAGTTCTAGTTAAGTTCTAGTACAGTGGTGTACTTGTAAAACTGAACTATAATTGTACTAGAACTGACCTAAACTGAATCAAAGGAAAACTACTATTGCATTTAAAAAACTTTAATCATTTTAACAAATTATTTATACTTACACAGCTCATATTAACCTCATCCGTTAGCTGATGATCGGTAGTCTGAGATTGACTTAAGTTTATATTCTGTTCTGGTATATTAGACATGTTAGACGTACTGTTGGGCGATGATGGTTGTGTTGCACAATTGTATAATTCTGTTGGAGAAACATCACGATTATTTTCCATAGCTTCCGGCGGTACTGGTTCATCATCCTTCGAACGATATTGATTTTTTAAGATTTTCTCTACAATATCATATTTTTTCCATTTGACAGCATTTTTATCAGATTCCAAAAGTTTTTTAACTTGTCTGCAACATAAAACATAAAAATTTATTACTTGGAATTATAAGGAAAAAAAAGAGCATTCCCCTCTATAATATTTACCTAAACTTGGCTCTTGTCTGATTAACTTTACATTGTACTTCTTCGGGCTTGACATCAATATTAAAACGTTCCTTCATCTCATCCGACCATTTGGCAAAGAATATCGTGTTTTTTCCATGTCTGGTTAAACGCCAATTTTCTCTACCCCATATTTCATAGAATTTCTCCTCTTCCTTGGGCGTCCAATAGCGCCTGTGTTTGGTTTTCGATTCAGCATCTGTATTGGTTTCCAATTCATTCAATGGATTGAGCGTCCCTTCACTATTTTGTTGCTGCTGTTCATTTTGTGGCGGCTGTGGTGGTGGCTCCGGTGCAGCTGCCGCTGCCGCCGCTACCTCCGTTTTAATTTCTTCTGTATTTTCTTTATCTTCTTTGGGTTTTTCATTTTCTGTATTTTCTTCTTTTTTAACTTCCAACATTTTTGGGTTTTTCTTAGTGTTATTTATGCGATATTTTATGTATAATTTTGCACAATTTTATTGTAGGTAAGATAATTAAAAGTTTTTTTTATTGCAGCCGTAGCGGCGAAAAAATTTTGTATTTTTGTGCTGCACTAAAAAACTCACGTACGAATTCTTCTTCTTGCTGAAATGACATTCACGGGGATATTAAATAAACAAGGTGTTGCCAATTGGATTGTTTGAAAAAAAATTTAACGAAAATTTATCTTAAGCCCAAATTACAATTGCGCGTAGTCAGCAGCAGTGTGTGCTGCCATAATCAGCTGATAATTTAGAAAGCACTGTTTGTTATGGTGTTGATTACATTTGGTCAGCAGCAGTTTGCAGTGCTGTTTCATTTAGCCCTGTTTCTAAATTCACTGCGCTGCATTCAGATTGAGAGCGAGACAAAGAGAGTGAGCAAATAAATGAGAGGCTAAAATACGCAAGTAGAATAAAGTAAGATGATGGTTGTAAATTGTGGTTGCCTACGCTGAATTGTAATTATAACGGCAGCAACATATTGTGCTGACAGTGATCAGCTGATAATTTTTGCTGATACTGTTTTTAAATCTTTATTAATGTGAAAAAAACATATAATAATTTTAAGTGTGCTTGTAATCTTGATTTGTTCACTTTTTAATGCATAATCCTGCCATTTATTAAATAAGTACAGTTATACTTCATATATAAAAATTATAATATACAAATCTATTTCTAAATTTTATACAATGTACTAATTTTCCTAACATCTGGCATCTCGTCATTTAAAATACAACTCTGTCTTTCGTTAAGTAAGCGTGTTGTTGTTGTTCGGAAAAATTTTGCACCCCATTTGTTTTGTTTATATTATTTTTCGGTGATTCCTGTAAAAAAAATATATATTTTTCTTTGGAATTTCATAAATTTTATCATAAAGTTTCGGTCTTTTCATCCCTTTTAAAATAAAATGAACACTGTGCAACCGAATGGAGAACCTAAAAAAATATTTCTCACCAAACCGCCAGAAACTCCCAACACGACAACAAATGAAACACCAACGACGTCCTCTACACCACAATGGAGATCTTTAAGAAGTTGCTCGGGAGATCTAGTACGTATACCACCCAGACGCCACCCGCCACCAGTGGATAAAAATGGCGAAGAACATTTAACTAATCATAAGAAACAACGTTACTGGAACTCGTGGGAAGAGTTATATCTGGTGGAGTTGTGGCGCCGTTATAAAGACGAAATTACTATAATCAATGTACCCCTGCCGGTATATCGTAAAATTATGGTAGCTATGCGTAACCGTAATATGTTGGTAACGGCTCAAGACTGTAGACGCAAGATAAATACTTTAAATACCAGATATAAGTGAGTGATGAGCTACAAAATGACTTACTTATGGTTTGAGGTTATCTATAATATGCTTATTGTGTTTATTAATTTCCAGGCAAGAATTGGCAAAAGTAGAGTCTACCGGCTGTAAATCAGAATGGCGTTTATTTCCTTTAATACACTGTGTTATGCAACCGAAAATAAAAGAATTTGATCCTTGGCATGAAAATGTGGTAAGTAGCTAAAACTTTCAAATATAACTTCAAAGAGCATTAAATTCATTTTATTTGTTTCTACTTATTTTTAAAGATTATTAAAAAACTATTAGATAAAATACCTAAACCAGTTGAAATCCAAGTGCCAGCACCTATCATCAGCAATACAAACAATCATTATACTGCTCCTCAGACGCAAAATGTCTCTACACATCAATTACGTTCTTCTTATCAAACTTCCTCTCCTAATATTACCCAACCTCTACCTTCTGCCATTTACTCGGATCCTAATTCACCAAACAATCGACTTTCTTCATCCCAAGGTCGTTTTGAAAAATCCTCCATTCTTCCCTTCCGCAATATAACAATCGAAAAAATCGAACAATTGCGCCAGGATAATAATCGTTTGGCCGAACAACGTGATGCTGATCTTAAATGTTTGCACATGGAAGAAGCAAATTTCCAAAATTTTGAAACATTTATACGCATATGGACAGAACAAAAAGAAGCTGAATTACGACGCGTACAACTAATGTCTGAACAAAATGTGGTTAGCATAGAAAATGAGGAGAATCATAATGCGGAGCAACATTTGCAGGAAGCCGTAGTAGCTCAATGATATAAATATTTAGTTAATAGAGATTTTAATTATATTTTAGTTATTTTAATGACTTGTTAGATTTTATTTGTAACTCTTTGGGAGTGAGATAATATTCTTTGTGTGTTTTTTGTAGAAATAAATTATTTTTTTAAATAAATGAATGACTTGATTCTTAAAATTTATAATTATGTATGTTTTTGGTAACTGAAACATTTTTTGCAAAAAATATGACATAAAAAATTTGTCTGACATATTTTCTGTATAGAAAATTTACATGTCACCGGCGGACATATTCTCTGTATAGACAATTTTTTTTGCCACAGTCGTGACATATTTTCGGTATAGAAAATTTTCATGTCAGAGAGTCTGACATTTTCTGTATAATAATTTTCATGACAGTCGGACTGTTTTCTGCATAATTTGTGTTCCATTATTTAAATAATTAAAATCTTTTACGTTTTTATTTTCAATAAAAATCTCTTTTATTTTGTTTACGTTTTCTTCATCAATTTTAAAATTCCATTTAACATTTTGCTCTTTAGTTAAATCTTTCTTTATAATGTTAACTTAAATAAACTTAATAACTAATTACACAAAATAAAGAAGTGAAAGAAATCGAATTTTAGTTTTATTTTATAAGATAAAATTATATATTTTTTAACCAAACAAAGAAGTTTTAAACCAAAGAATGTTTAAAGCAAAAAGGGAAATCACTTAAAATTAACTATTTAATTAAAATTTATATTTATATAAATATAGAGAGAAATATTATTAAAGGCATGTTAAATATTGGTTAAATATTAATTACAATTATTTGTGAAGGGAGAATAATATTTAAAATCATTTTTATATATTGTTTATTATGTATTGATATTTAACAAATTAATACAAATATTTTGTTGTTAGTAATATTTTTTTACGCTTTTGTTTCTAAATTTAACTAAATTTTAATTTTCGATTAACGTTTAAATAAAAATTCATTTTTTAAATGTTTTTAAAACTTTTTTTAATATTTGTTTTATTAATGATTTTATTTAGTTCTTATATTTATGTATTTATTTGTTGTTTTTGTATAAGAATTCGTTAGTTTTATAAATGCCTAGTTAATTTAATTTTTTATTTATTAAATTATTGTATTTGTTTGTTTAAATTTTTTATTTATTTAATTATTGATACTGTACGCCTGTGTCTGTTTTATTATAAATATTTTCGTTTATTTTGCATTTAGTTGCAGGGTTAAATTTGTTTTTTTTTTTTTTTTTTTTTTATTTCCTAAAGGCCTAAATATGAGCATAGAGTAAATGCGCCAAAAAGCACCAAAACTATGAGCATTATAGCTAACCAAGCGGGCATGGTGCCTGTGAATGAAAATAAGTTTAAAAAAAGGTTCATCGAGTTATTGGTTTCAAATACTTACGTCTATGTTGCAAACTGTGTATGCACACTTTATTGTCTACTGATATAGATAGAACTGCAGCTTCCGTATCACTAGATATGGGAGGCCCTTCTTCATTAGTTACAGGCAAGAATTGAAGACCAGTCACGAACATTGAGTGAGCATTGGGTATGTGTAGAACACGCTAATAAAGATATATCAAAAAAATATAATCAGATAAAATAAAGAATATTTATGTTGTAATGAGAAACAATACAAAATAAAAAAACAAAGAATTTGTCTACACAAAAAATATATCCAACCGACTGACACGAAAATTTTCATACAGAAAATATTTCATAACAGACAGATATGAACATATTCTATACATAAAAAGGTGTCAGCTGAAATTTTTCATAACGTCTGACATGAAAATTTTATATACAGAAAATATGTCAGGCCGTCTGACATGGATATTTTCTATACTAAAAATATATTACTGACAAACATAAAAATAAATTCTTTTAAAAATCTTCATTTAGATATTAAAATATATATATTTTTTTTAAATCTCTAATATTATTCCAAAACTCACCTGTAAACTAAAGCCAATATACATGGAAACACTACCCGAAAACATGGTACCAACGGCCACAAATCTACCATCATCTCTAACAGCCAACGAGGCTAAACTTTCATCTATGGCCACGGCTAAGCGTAATTTTCCAGTCGTACAGTCCCACTGTTGTAGGAAACCTTTTTGTTTACCCACTTTACCCAAAGGATTTGTAATAGTAAACAAACGATATTTATCTCGTTGGGCTTCTATAGTACCATAACGACAACGTTTAAATAGATATTTAGCACCCTCGGGTGTGTCCCATTTCAAGTCATATACTTTTTTTGAAGTGGCTACATCCCATACTATGCCTTGGCCATCTTTAGCTATAGTAATAATAAATTTCGAATCAGGACTTATGTCAATATCATCAATTTCCTTCGTATGAGCTCTGTAATTAAATTAAATTTATATAAAAAATTTAAATAAATAAAAAATAAAAAAAACTCACTCTATATCGGCCGATTTTATCATTTGCGGAAATGACCATACTCTTAAATGACCATCAGTACCTCCTGTACACATAACATGACCATTGGGTGAAATTCTTACTACTCTTTGCAAGGGATCTGCTGTTAGAAAGTCAGTTTGTATAGAATCCGCCGCCTTAATATCAAATTTTAAAATACGTTTGAGATTGGCATTTTGATCTTGGGGTGAAGACTTTGTTTCCGCCGCACCACCTGCAGCATGACCATTGGGTAGGTCTTCTACTCCTGATACAGTAGGATGACGTTGTCTAATACCATTTTCATTGACATGAATATCAGCCGGAGATTTGTGTGACTTTTCTTCTTGAGTTACAGAAATTTCCTCCTTACCATCCTCACTCACTACTCGAGGATTGACAAAGTACATTTGACAGTGAGACTCTTGACCCGCACACAAATAAGAACGCCGGCCATCATTGCGTACAGCAAAATTCATAACAACATTGGCTCCCGTTTCATGTCTAACCACCTCTTGGGCACAAAAATGTTGACCATTATGGAAAATTTCATAAATTTCCTGAAAACCCCAAAAAAAAAAATATACAAAATTATTACTTTGTTATTTAAATATTTTGTTCTCTATAACTTACAAAACCATTTGCTACTCCTGTTTTACTGGCTCCCCCTCCTCCCGCCACCAAAACATGTCGACTTGTCAACATTTCCACTGCATATAGAGGAAAATTAACTCTGGCCAAAAGACCATCACTTGGTTTTCTGGTTGGTGCCATGTCTTTTTTTTTCTTGGTTTTCTTATCTGTTTCTCTTATGCCGTCTTTGACCTTTTCCCCTCTTTGTTAACAAATTTGTATTGTTTTATTTATTAGTTATTGGTTTTATCAGCTGCTATTGTTACCATCAAATTCAAGTTTTTCTAGTATTAAAACAAATTTTGTCAGCAATTTATTTTTCAGTCAGGGTCTCGCCTCTTTTTCTTTGTATATTTTATAATTTTCTTATATTTTGTTTTTCCTTTTAATTTTATTGATAATTCTAGTTATAATATAATTTATGGCCTTAATTTTATTTATATTAAATTATTTTGTTAGTTTATTAAACAAAAATTCAATTTTTTATACATTTTTTCTAGTTTTTTTTGTTGAGAAAGTTCCACGTACGTACTGTGGCCGCTGTTTTCTTTAATAAATTTGTTACGGCATTATCGTCTTGCAGAAATGTTTGTCATAAGTTATGATAATGCAGTACCGATAACAAAAGGTAGTGAGTTATCGTTAGTGACAAACAGCTGTTAGTGATTACAAATGGTGTTGCCAATGTTAGGGAGCGAACAAACACGCTAAAAATGCCTGTTAATTGGAAAATGTTGGATTTTCAGAGGTTTTTTAGACAGTTGTGGAAAAGTATGTAAACATCATAGTAAAATAATAAAGTACTCGCACATCTACAAAAACAAAAATTGTTTGTATTTTGTTAGTGTAAAACTACTGCCCACAATGTCAGAATGCTTTGAACGGAAAAATGAGAGAACGAAAGAGAGCAAGAGAAAAAAACTCAAAAAATATTTTACATATGAATACAAAAACAATTTGACAGTACCGCGAGGTTTGCCAATGAAAAAATTGGAAAACAGCTGGTCTTACGAGTATACTTTATTATTATACTATGGGTACACTCATAGTAAAATAATAAAGTACTCGCACATCTACAAAAACAAAAATTGCTTGTATTTTGTTAGTGTAAAACTACTGCCCACAATGTCAGAATGCTTTGAACGGAAAAATGAGAGAACGAAAGAGAGCAAGAAAAAAAAACTCAAAAAATATTTTACATGTGAATACAAAAACAATTTGACAGTACCGCGAGGTTTGCCAATGAAAAAATTGTAAAACAGCTGGTCTTACGAGTATACTTTATTATTATACTATGGTAAACATTATGAATAATTAAGTTTATTTTTTAACAACAAATGAATTAAATATTATAGAAACAATAAATAAAAATAGAACGGTTATTAAAAGGAAATCTCTAATTAATTATAAAAATCTGTGTCTGTGTCATACCCCGTACAATTAAAAAAATTTTGTTAAAGATTTTTTTAATTAATTTCTCTAGTCATAATGATTTTTCAAATTATGGAGCCATATTATTATTTAATCAAATTTTATTTACTTTTTGTAATAAATAAAATAAAAAAAATAAATTGATAGCGGCAGTAAAGAATAGCATATTTTGAGAATTAGAAAAATTTAGTTTATTAAGTAGAATTAGTTTAAATAGTTCAATTCGAAAACAAAAAAAAACTTGTTTGTTCATTCAAAATTGAATGAAAATATATTGAAAAGTTTATGTCTGATATAATGAAAATCCTTGCTTAACATTGCGTTCCTGTATATTCTTAAGCCCAAATTACATTTACGCGTAGTCAGCAACAGTATCAGCAAAAATTATCAGCTGATCACTGTCAGGACAACATGTTACTGCCGTTATAATTACAATCCAGCGTATGCAGCCACAATTTACAACCACCATCTAGCTTTATTCTACTTATGTATTTTAGCCTCTCATTTATTTACTTACTCTCTTTGTCTCGCTCTCAATCTGAATGCAGCGCAGTGAATTTAGAAATAGGGCTAAATGAAACAGCACTGCAAACTGCTGCTGACCAAATGTAATCAACACCATAACAAACAGTGCATTCTAAATTATCAGCTGATTATGGCAGCACATACTGCTGCTGACTACGCGCTATTGTAATTTGGGCTTTAAGAACTGAGAGTCTTGACTAGATCCCTTCGTAATTCAGAGTGGGGCAAAATCTAAAATTTTTGTAAAGAAATGTGTTAATTATTTTTTGATAATTGACAACTTCTAAAATATCATGACAATCTAGTTCATTCAAGGCCGACTAGTGTCAAATGAAAGCTAAGAATCCCTACAATATAACATTTTTTATTTAAAAGTTGCAGCAAAGAAACATAACAAAATATCCATTTGAAATGTAAACTTTTGCTATTTATTTTCCTGCCTGCAAAAATCATTCTAATTATGTCTAACTGCCTGTTTCTCTAAATGCGAACGAAAGTTTCGTTTGACTAAATGTATTGAAAACAACAAATAAATTTAAAAATTATTTGTTGTTTTCAATCAAAGAATACAAAGAAGAGAAGGCTTGTCAAAAAAAACCTAACTTTAAAATTGTGTTAGTCATATTTTATTTATATGTATTCGTGTTGAAACCACTTTCACCACACATCATAATCATACATAGTTGCACAAAAGTGTATTTACAAATTATTAAATATAATTCATCACAATTATATTCGCAGATTTTTATCTCTTGATGCGGGTTACATCCACAAATAGTAATATAATTACATTTTTTTGCTTTTTGTTGATAAATATGAAAATAATTTAAAATTATTTTAAATTCAGTTTTATTTTTAATACCAAAAGTAGCAACATTCTTCGTTCAATTTAAATTTCAACATACAAAAAAAGGAATGTCAAAAATAAATTTAAAAAATATATTTTCAGTTTGTGTTACGGGAATAAAAATACAATAAAAGTGCGTGAAAAAAATATAAAAGTATGGTGTGATGGTGAAAAAGTGTGTCGCGAGTGCAATTTTCCTTAAATTTTAAAGGAAAGGTTTGTTTATTTTCTTGTGCTTTTCTCTCTCACAAGAGTGTTGAATTCACACAGAACTTGTATGTGAAGAGAGAAAAATGTTGTTGTTGTAGAATAGAGTACTATTTTCTATTCTTAGTATTCTTTGTTTTCAATACATTAACCATAGAGTAGCATATAGAGTCGAAATTCTCGATTGACAATTAAACAAAATTGTTGTTTTGTAAACAAAAATGTGTTTTTATTTTCTTTTGGCAACAACAAAATGTATTTGATTACATGTATTTTGTTGTTGCATGAGTTAGGTTTTTGACAACCGACTTAGGTTTTTGACAATTAGTTTCGTCTCTTGTTACTCTTTGACATTAACTCGAACGAAACTTTCGTTCGCATTTAGAGAAACAGGCAGTAATTTCATACCGAAAGGATTTAAAATTTTCGAAAGATACGCAATTTTTAAGAATATTAAAAAATATTTACGAAGACTATCTTAACCCAGTATAGGTGTCAAATGAAAGCTACGAGCATAGAGTAACACATGGAGACGAAATTCTTGATTGACAATTAAACAAAATTGTTTTTTTGTAAACAATAATGTGTTTTTATTTTCTTTTGTGTTTTTATTTTCTTTTTGTTGCATGAGTTAGGTTTTTGACAACCGACTTAGGTTTTTGACAATTACTTTCGTCTCTTGTTACTCTTTGGCTACAAGTCCCTATCCTATAATATTGTATTTATTACTTAATTACACACTTTATATAAAGGATTTTTTTAACATTTTGTTCTGCAACATTGAAATAAAAACTTTTGGATATGCAGTTTAGATAAATATTTTATATATTTTTTTTTAAAAGTTGCGTATTTTTCGAAACTTTGAAGTCCTTTTGAAAAAACTGAGTACGCAGTTTTATTATGTTTGAGCTCAAGTTTGATGCGTATATCGATTTTTTTAAGTATGAAAAATTTTTTGGGAAATTGTGGGATTATTTTTAATTAATTAATTTTAATAAAATTATTGTTTTTATCCCCTCCTCTTATAACAATAACAAAAAATTAAATGTAAATATTTTAAATAGTGATGACAATTTTTATTTCCCTTTAACGCTGAGAAAAAAAACAAACGTTACTTTAAATTCTAAATAACAAAAGGTAAAAATGTTAACTTTAATAAAAAATTATATATAAATTTGTCACTACTAAATTATAGAAATAAACGAGAGAAGAAGATATAGTCGGTCAAGCCCGACTATATGATACCCTACACCATTTCGATCCACATAATTTTTTTTTTACACATTTGTACAATTTACTTGTGTTAAATATTAACATAATACTAACATTTGTATGGGATTTATGCACGTTAGTGATTTTCGGGAGAGGAGTTTGTATGGGAGCTATGGTCAGTTATGGACCGATCTTCATGAAATTTGGCAGACGGATTTTTGTTGATATAAAACTTATTTGTACTAAATTTCATTAAAATATTCCTATTTTTAAGGCATCTGTAAGAGTTAAAACTCTATTCCGGGAGGACATTTGTATGGGGGCTAGGTGAAATAATGGGCCGATCATAACCAAATTCAATAGGCTTCGTCCTTGTGTTGAAAAAAGCATATGTACCAAATTTCATAAAATTATCTTCAAAATTGCGACCTGTACTTTGCGCACAAGCTTTACATGGACAGCCAGCCAGCCAGCCAGCCAGCCAGCCAGCCAGCCGACCAGACGGACGGACGGACGGACGGACATCGTTAAATCGACTCAGAAAGTGATTCTGAGTCGAACGGTATACTTTAAGGTAGGGGTCCGACAATTTTTTCTCTGCGTTACAACTTCTGCACAAACACATAATACCCCAACCACCTTTGGTGGTGTAGGGTATAAACACATAAAACACAGTTATATTGAAGTATATATAAATAAATTTGTTAAACTTTTAACAAAAAAATCCCTCATTTTTATGAGGAATGATATTTTTATAACCTTTAGACTTGATCCTTGTAGTACTAAAAAATAAAACACAAAATATATGACTTTAGTTTAAGTCATTTAAGTCTTAAGAATGATGGGCAAATAAAATTTTTACGCATACAGCAGACACCTTCGACTACGATACATCTTACATTTAAGTAAATTTTCTTTGTCTGCGTTATTTTTAACATTTTGTTTTTATAGCATTTTGACCATGTTATTGTATAAACATGTGAATACATAAGCCACTTTTATGTCCATATATTTGTAACATGAGGGGGAGGGAATTTTTTTTCCTCCTCCCTCTTCGAACATGCTTAGTACTATGCTTCAATTATGCATAAGAAACGCAAGAAAACTCATAAGAAAATGATGTCGTCATCGTTGAAAGTCGTAAAAAAATTGTATAGAAAAAGCACATAAAAATGTCGCACGTCTATTATGCATTCTATATGTAAGTAGTAGTAAGCCAGTAGACCTTTCCCTTTCCACTTAGTTGTTATCCTTATTCACCAAATGATTTGACTGTGGCAACCGAAACACTTAATATTATTTAATAGAAAATGTATTTAAAGGAAAGAAGTTTTCCTTGAAGAATATTTGATGTTGTTTTGTATTTCTATAAAAAATGGAGATGAGGATGTTGGGACAATTGCACAACTTTTGGTACAAATCAAAAGTAAAAAGTAATCCTGATATCAATATTACATTTTAGATCTAAGCCCAAAAGTTATTAATAGGTTTGCATTTAGAAAGTTTGATATTTTCATTATCTGTTGAAATAGGATAATATTTTTTTATACATCGGGAGTAAACTTTGACCTGCTTTCATGATATTTTGATTAACTATTTACATACATATATAAACCGTATTCTAAAGGCCATTATAAGACTTCAAATTTTTCTTAGCAATCTTTAAAGTTCAATTCCTCATTTCCATTGTACTTTTTGCTCCATTAATGTCCCATACCTAAACTCCAAATCAAATACCAAATAAACGTAAACCATCTAAAGAAAACTCAGCATCATTGCATCATAAGAACTCAAAAAAAAAAAAAAAAAAATCCATTTACTAGCCTGCCTAGTCTCAGTTATTGTAGTTTTCGTGTGGGGAATGAGGAGTGAGTATGTGTTTACACAATTTTAACACTGATCCCCATCTTAAAGAAAATATTGTACGTTACAACATGTTGCGTTTTGTAAATGTAACTTACGTGTTTCTTGTTTTTTTATCATGTTTTATTATAATTTTATTTTTTCCTATGTCTACCTTGTTTTCTTCTAATACGTTTTTATTTTATGTTTTTCAGTTTTCTTTAATGGTCTAGTCGCTACTGATAAGACTTAGGTGTTCAAGTTTACATGAGTTAGAAAAGAGTGGAAGGAGGAGGATGAGCAGCAGTAGATGTACTTTTATGTCTAGGCACATAAATTGTTTATCCTTATTGTATATTGTAGCTCATTTATAAAACATATTTCACTAAATATGGGTCAATGGTTTTTTTATTTTTGGCATTTCTAAATATAAATGTTACCGCTAATATTATAAGTTTTATACGGTTTTTAACTTTTAGGTTTATTTAAAGTTAAATTTTAGGCAAAATATTAATACGAATTTAACACTAGTAAAAATATATTCATAGAAAGTACCTCTAATTATTATTATTAGAGATTGAGAGAAATTTAAATATATTAAACATTCCTTGTCAAAAGTGTAAACTACATATTGTAAACAACATATTGCTAATTTAATCAGTATCGGATAGTAATCTATTAGGGATTCTGGATCAAAATACTTCAATAATAAATTCGATAATTGTAAAATAAGTTTTGAATTTATAGAAACTAAAGAGTCCAAAATCGTAGCTCTAAAGTGATTTTATTAACATTAAATTAATAATCGCGGATCTAGAAAAGATTAATCGTGTATATCTGGAGACTTCATTGGATTTTTTTTTATATTATAGAATCTAAAGTGTTGAAAATCGTGGATTTATAGAGAATATATTGAAGATAATAATTGTAGATATATTTAGACCACATTAGAGTTGTAATAATGTATCTATAAAGTTTAGATTATGTTCGACTCTTATAGTGGATCTATAGAGAATAGAAGTTAAGAATCTGGCACCTATAGAGTCTAAATTGGAATCGATAATCCTAAGTCCATGAAATCTACATTAGAGTCGGTTATCATGGTTATGTAAAGGCTAGAATTGAGTCGATAGTTGATAGAGGTTAGGTTTGGCAATTTCAAATCTACTTAAATTGAAGTTTATAATCATGAATCTATAGAGACTAGTCTGAAAATATACAGACTTTTCAAATGTTTGAGCAAATTTTTTATTTTTTTGTATTGATTTGACACAAGTTAATTAGTAGATTTATATACTGGAATTTTTCAAATAACTAAAATATTCGAAAATCTACTAACTACCAGCGAATCTAAAAATGATTTTAAAAAAAATTGTGAAGTTTAATACTTTCTCACAGATCCTGATTCTGCAGGAAAAGAGATTAACCCAAGTATGCTTGTCTTGTGCAGGTTTCCAATTCAAGCTTTTGTTTTTCGATATCTTTAATACAATTAAAGGTATAAAGCTATAAAAGCTACGACTTTGTTTAATATCCATATTTATATTCATTGAAGCAAACATTATTCATCGTATTTTTTATTATTTTTTTTTTTTTTGAAAACATGTGAAACATCAAACTTTACAAATAATATCGAAGGTTGAAAGCTTCTTGCAGTTTATTTAAGTATCCGAATATCGATAACACTTTCCAACGTAATTGATATTGCCTTATTTGTTTAAAAATTAATGTTTTTTTTCAACCTCATACAAAAAAAAAAAAAAAAACATACATTTTTGCGGTCCCAATATTTTTAATTCTTTTGTTTCCGCGTCAAGCAATTGATTTTTATTTAAGTAATTTGTATACCCTACACCAGAATAAGTGGAACAAAATTAATTTAACAAATTGTTTGTAACATTTAATGTACACATTTTTAAAATCTTTTTTATTTTGATCTCAGTTATTATATATGTATATATTTTCTTTATAATACATTGGGTCAAACTCATGGCGAAATGAAGTTGTACAAAATCAACAATACGGCAATATCATAATTCTTTTATACATAAATTTTGACACTTTAGCGGGTTAACAAAAATTATGCTTATATGGAGTTTAGCAGTTCTAAGTACACAAAAATAATAATAAGCTGGTTAAGTGGGGTCACCTGTTCGAATACATTTTGGCTAATACGCATTGTTTTGGCCAAAATGAATGGGCATGTTTCTAATTCGTTATTATAAATATTTTTATATATTATTTATAAAATGTCGCTACAACCAGTACAGTTGATACTTTTTTTTTTATTAAATTTACATTTTTTGGTGTAATAAAGTACAAAAAGCAATTGAACTGTACTGCAAGATACAACTCTGAAAGTATCGAGTAGTTGTGATTTGGTATCGAGTACTAAGTATCCAAATACTCGATCCTTCACCAACTCTACTGTAGATCAATCTATAGACAACACTATAGGTTATGCTATATTTGTGGGCTAGACTAGAGTACAATCTGTTCGTCTTTGCTTTCAACTTCTTTTAAACTTTGATTACAAATTCCGCATTATTATTACTTTTAATATTTAATTTTTTCGTCGTTTAGCTGATGCTGCTGCTATAGTTCGTTTATTTCTCTGTTCTGAGATGTCACCAAGAGACAATGGAACAACAAAACACAAGGAACAAACTGTCTGTAAAATAAATAAATAAATTGTGAATAAATAAAGAACCAAACAAAAAAAAACGACTCAGCTAAAAAAAAACTGACTTGACTTGTTGCTCCATATTTGGAGTTTAAAAAAATGTTTGTTGTCTGCTGGTTTCTTTATGATCATTGTTGTTCTACTGTTTAGAGTTTCGACAGCAACGACAACAATGATGATGAAGATTTTTAATGAATCTTCTTTGTTATTGCAAACACTGTAATATTATCGAAATTGTTTGAGGAGGCGGTAGTATTTAAAATGCAATTGCTGCTTTTTAGTTTATAAAGTTTATGACTTGCGAGGAAACAAAAACAAAAAAAAAAAAAATCTGTAAGAAAAAAGGAATTTTTCAAGAGTTTTAAGGAAGTGCGTAAATAAGTTTTAAAGGAATTTTATATGTAATTTATAAACAAAATTTTTAAAAAGCGTGAAAGGAATATTTTTAGGTATATTAAGTGGTGTTAGGTTTAAAATACTTAATTTGTACTAAAAGAAATTTTGCTTTAAATTTTAATTTTACTCCTATATTTAAAAGTAACCTTACTTATTTAATAAGATCACCCTGCACAATTACCATCCCTGTCTAATTCCTATACTGCCATATTGCTGAAATCTTTTAAAACCGTTTATTTAGATTAATTGCTGTTTTTATTAAATTTATGCGTAATGCGTATTTGAAATTATCGTCTTGCTATCTAAATCACCAATATAATAAAAATTTCTTTTAAAAATAAAGAAAAATAAAACTGAAAACACATAAATAGAAATTGCTTTCAGTTAAAGAAATAAATTGTCGTACATAAATATGACCAAAACGGGTAACACAAATTAAATGCGTTGGTGCTTTTGATTTGATTTTTTTTTAAATTTTTCTGCGACCAAGTTTAATGGTCAAACAATGAACCAGTTTAAATTGACTGACGCATATCTCAAAAAAAAAAATTAAATAAATGTGCAATTTTCAACAATACCATTACTGCTAACATATAGACAAGACATTGACATTAGATATGAACTTTTTTTGTAGAAAAGAGTTTTCTTAAAAAAAAACGGCAAAACAGTGATTTAAAAAGTAAATTTAAAATAATGATAAATGTGCTTAATGAAACATACTGTAATAGTTTTGAACGTACATACATTGTATGTAAAAAGAAAAGATGTGAGTTGACATTAAAGTGAAATTCTTTTTATTTGAATTTATGATATGATGTTTTGTGTTAAGAGATACTATTTTATTAAATTGCATTACAAATATTTAAACAAAACTTTATCTTGGTCCTGAATTTAAGGTAACTTTTTGTATTAAAATATGATGTTTGATTATCCCTTTAGAAAGAGGGTGGTTCAAAAATTTTAGTAACAAATACTATATAAGGATAAGTTCTAATTATAACCTTCACTCTTGCAGAATACGTGCTTGAAAGAGGAGCATAAGCGACAGGGGCACATCAGCAATTTACAATTATCTTATAATCGAAGTAGTCATTTTTGAGGCACTAATTGATTTTATTTTCTTTTATCGAAGATCTTTCATCCATCAAACTTTGACATTTTCAATTTACATATGATCGAAGGCAATCACGAATAATTGTTTTTTTTAGTCCACGGAAATATTTTAGTGTTAGTATTTTCTGTGAGAATGCATAAAGATTGATAATTAATAAAAATAAATTAAATGCGGACAAATTTCTTCTGACAATGACTCAAAAAGTTTAAAAATCGATTTTACATATTTTTTTCTTTAGAAAAATATTATTAATTTGGACTCAAATTAAATTCAAAAGAAAGAAGATATTCTACTGAAATTTTGAAACAATATACTACATATGAGAAATTATCTTAAAATTATAGAATTAAAAAAACATACTTTTTTGCTCCAAAATACCTAAAAAATTACTTGTTGAAGAAGTTATAAGTCGAGGCTACTTAAAAATGTACAAAGTTTGGATAAGTGTTGTGGACAGACTGTTGCCCAAAATACCTGTGGTTTTAATTTAAATGCATTTATTTTAGATTTCTTCTGGAAACATTGACAAAATTAAAAAAACCAAAAATGTTTTTAAAGTAAAAACAAAAATGTATTTTTTTTTTTTTTTTAATTCATATTTTAATTTTTAATTCTTGCTGTAATATTTTTTACAATTTATACAAATTACAATTCAAATTTAAGGACTCAAATTGAACTCGTTTAAAAAACTAAAAATAAATAAGGTAAAAAAATAGCAGAAAAATTAATTGTGGCCTTAATACCTCTTATACTCCAAAAGATATCTTACAATCACTGCTTTCTTTTCATAAAAAAGTATCAGTTTTCACCAAAAAATAAAAAAATCAACGTTTAATTTTTTCTCAACTTTTGAACAAAAAATAATAAAAATGAAAAAAGTTTTTTTCAATAATTTTGTAATGATGTTCTAAAAATAAGTAACTTTTTAAAATATTATTATTTTTTTTTATTAAAAATGACATTTTAATATGAATTTATAAAAAAATACTTTCAATTTTTTAAAAAGATTTTTTTATAAAGAGTACCAAAAATTGTGCACCATTAAAAAAGTAAAAAAAAAAAAAAATAATTTATTTTACCATTAAAAAAACCATTAAAAATACTCAAAAAGTAAAAAAAATATATATATTTTTTGTAAATAAATTTTTAAAAAAGTACCTTCTTAACAAAATAGTACCTTTTTAACTAAAAAGTAAACTTTAAATTAAAATGTACCCTTTTAAGCAAAAATTACATTTTAAATAAAACATTTGTTTTTATAATAAAAACTTTATTTTTAATAAAAATACATTTTTATTTAAAGTTGCTTTTTTAAATGAAAAGATATTAAAAAACGTTATTTTTTATAATAAAATGTACAGTTTTTAATAAAATGGTCCTATATAAAAAAAATGTACTTTTCTATAAACATTTCTGGACCAATGCTATGGGGTTTTAACCTAGAAAATACGATAGTCCTACACTATCTACGTCTTTGTAAACGCTTCCTCTCTCTTTAAAGAAAAAAGCACTGACTTATATAAAAATTCTTCAAGTAGGTCTCGACTTTTTTCTAAAAAATTCATTACTACTTCTAGTTTCCATTTTATTATGCTAATAAAATTTAAAATAGGGTTTTTCAGATAAAGCCGGTTTTTTTCAAATTTTTTATTTTTCGAATGTCGAATACCGATTTTAAAAATATCTAAATATGTACTAATATTTGAAGGGAAATTTTGGAAAAAGTTTGCTAACCAATTAATAGTCATAATGTTAACTTTTTGTTACATAGTGTCTTTATTAAGACAAACGTCAAAATTAACGCGAACTTTGGGAAGGATGCAACATTTTCACAAAAACAGCAATATTTTATATATGCAGTTTGACACATGTAACAACAAAAAATAATAATCAGCTTTTTAAATGAGGTTACCTTGTATAGATTCGCACTGATTTTGACGTTTGTCTTGATAAAAAATTGTCTAATTTTTGTCCAAAAACACTACGTTGTGTTTTATAAATACAATTTAAAGTTGAATTGAAATTAATCCTTTAAAATTTTAAAGTAATAATTATCAATTAACCAATTTACTAAATATATAAATTATTTCTATTACTTTTCTAATTGTGTCAATTAGTCAAATGATCAAAATTAAAATATTCTCATATTTTTTTTTACTAAAAATGAAGTATGTAATTTATCAGCTTTTAATAATTTTCCTTATTATAATAAAGTTATCAATTAATAAAATAATTGAATATGATTTTTCGTAATTGAATTTTGATTTTTCTATGCAGAATGTAAATTTAATATATCACAGAAAAAATGTGATTTAACTTGTTTCAATAACTTTTTTAATTGTATCAATTACTTGAGTGATCAAATATTAAATTTGATCAAAATATTAATTAATAAAAAAAAAAACAATAAAAAACATTTTGTCTATATGATCAGTAATTTAATGATTATTAAAATTTGTTTTAACATAAAATAATCCACAGAAAAAATGTGGTCTATTAAATGATTTATCAAAGATTAAAAAAAATCTATATTTTTTTTTTAATTGTATTAATTATTCAAATTATTAAAATTCAATTTTTCTAATATATTTTTATAAAAAATAAAATAATTTATTGGCTTTCAAATATAAATAAATATAAGTGATAATTTGAATAATTGAATATAACATTTTTTAATAAGTTTGATTTTAATTTAGTAAATAATTGAATATGTATAATTCGCAATTTAAATTGTATTTTAGATTTTTCTATGTAAAATTTTAATTTATTTTTTTTAGAATTCTTAGATTATAAGTAAATTATTTAATTATAAAAGAGTGATTCCATGTCAAAACGGATTGCAATCGGATTTGATTTTCCGAAAACATTAAATTTCAGACCAATGTTTCTTTTCGGTCCAGAAATATGACGGTTTAAAAATCGAAAAAATGTTAAAAACTTAACAAATGAACACTTATTTAACTTTTAATAACTTTTGAAATATGCATGGTAGATCTCTAGTTGTTGCTGCATATTCAAGACAAAGATAGTACCTTCATAACGATATATATAAAGTTTTTTACATCAAAAGTTCAAAGGTCAAAGTTGGAGATAAAAAAAATTCAAACTATTATATCTCAAAAAAAATATTTTTAAATTTCTTAAAAAAATTATATATTGTTGACATAACCTTTCTCTACATAGATATAAAATTTCAAGTTGGAGTCTTATTTAGTTTAGGAGTTATGCACGCAAAGAAAAAACATGGTTGGTCAAACCATAATCGGTAACTATCATTAATGTTTAGGTTTATGATTCCCTCAATCATATCAGTTATTATACCCTTTTGTGAACATAATATTGTCCTATCCAATATTAATATAATATGGACCTCATAATCATAACATTTATATGTGATAGTCCTCACAACCATACTGCATAAATATAACATGATCCCTATATTAAATATTATAATACCCCCAATCATAATACTATGCATACGGTTAAAATGTATTTTTATTTATTATTATTATTTTTTTAATTTAAATTTTGTGAATAGAAAATAATTAAAAAACAAATACGACAGCCTTCACTAGACGATTTCGTTCAAGAAAATTCATCTTCACATTCACACACCTAAAAGAAAATTGTAGAATTACATTTTTTTATTATTATTTTTATATTTGACCGCACTGAATTATTGATATTTATTGTACTTACCGAAAAATATTTCCAATTTGAAATTTGGCCATTGATGATTTGCTCCGTCAGCACTCGTTATTAAAAAATAATAATAAAGTTTTTTAATACAAATTTTGTTAACTTTTTTAAACGTTTTTCTTCACTTTGCGTCCGTCACATTTAAGATTTCATTACTGAATGAGTAACTTATTTCGAAAGAGAGACAACAATAAAGACGAGCATATTATTGTCACCCCTCGCATTAAAATATTACATACAAATATTTCATTGAAATAATATGTTACTAGGAAACATATTATTCTTTTAGTACACCGACTTTATATTATTACAAAGCATCATATGTTAAAATGATCAGAACAAAAAATAATCGATTCAGCTTAGTCTAAAACACAATAATTTGATTGTGTTAGCCATATAAACTACTTAGGAACATCACTTGATTTCCGCGAGCATTTCGAAATCATGTTTTTTCTTTGCGTGTGGACAAAAATAAAATCAAATTATTAATAACTCCTAAGCTATAGAAAATAAAATTTTAATTTTCGTGTAATTTTAAAAACAGGGACAAGACCTTAAAAATGATATATAGTGAGTTACTTTAGATCAAAAGTTAAAAGGTCAAATTAAGACTTACAAAAAATAAACTATTATATCTCCAAAAACAATGTTTTAAAAATTCCAAAAAAATTATATAATATTAATACAACTCCACTTTATACTTGTGCAAAATTTCATGTTGGACACTCATTTAGTTCAGAAGTTATGTAACAAAATATAAACTGAAGTCAAATTGTATATAATTTTTTTTTTTTTTAAATATGTGCTCATAACAAAAATTATTTCAAAATAATTTTTGTAAATATTTTAAATTTTACATACAAAAAATTAGCTTTTTTCTATATTTTGCTTCATAACTCCTAAACCAATAGAGGCTCCAACTTGAAATTTGGCACAAATATAGAGGAGGGTTTTATTATCGATATATGCATTTTTTAAGAATTTTAAAATACCATTTTTGGTTATATATTAAGCTTTAATCTTTAAATTATCGATTTTGACCTTAGAACTTTCAAAGTATATAAATGTTTCACTTGTCGTCTTAAAGTAAATGTGTTGTTCTATTTAATGAATTAAAAATAACCCCTTTTGATTTTTGAAACGTCATATTTTTGGACAAGAAGTATTCTTTACTCAGAAAAATTGTGATTTGAGCAACATTTGCAATACTTAATATCTGTAGCGAATTTCATTGAAATCAGAGATATCAAATCCGTAAATGTCTGTTTTTTGTCCGTTATGATATGGAATCACCCAAAAGTGTTAAAAATCATTTTAAATTTATGATTAAAAATTTTTTTATAATTATTTTCTTAATTTAATAATGCAAACGAATTTGATTCTGTTCCATTGTGCCTCTGAGAATTTTGAACGACCTACTGATAAGTAAAATGAAATTATCAAAAACATTTTCTAATTTTTACCCTATATGTATTTTTTTCAAATTTACTTAAACATTTTCAAGATTTAGTTAAGCACAAAAATTTATGTGAAACGCTTCAATAAAATAACAATTTTATTTTGTAAACGAATTTGCTAAATCAACAAATTTAATTTAGTTAAAATCTTTCTAACATAAAAAAAATTTACAAAGTTTTTAAAAATTTCTACAATAATCAAATACAATTTGTTTTAGTACAAAATCATAACAATCAAAAGAATCTATTGAGTTTAAAACATCCAATGACCTCTTGGCAGAGATCCCCTTTTAATAAAAAAAAAAAAAAAACTAAATAAATACAATACAAAACATTTCTTATATATGATAATAATTTATTGTAGTCATATCAAGACTCACACTTATTTATAGATAAGAGCTTGAACATGAACATCATCATCTTTAACAGTATTTTATTGCCTTTAAGGCATTGATTTTAAACGTAAGTGAGTATTACTTTTATTTCATTTTTTTTCTTATTTTTCAATAATAATAAAACATTATCAATGTTTCCATATTGTATTACAATTGAATGTACAAGAAGTAGTATTGTAAGATTTTTTCAATTTGAATTTATTATTTTTTATGTTACTCCAAAGAGCTGTTAAATGATTAATGTTTTCCGTGTGGTTGGTTGGCAGTAATGTTAGGAATTTTTAAAAGAAATTTCCTGGTGTTCTTTTTAAAAAAGAACAGAGGGGATTTCCTAGATTTTTATGGGGTTGGAATAATATTTAACATAATTTGTTATTTTATTATGTATGAATTATTGATTTAAATTTGCATTTTCGTAGGCATAATTATTTTGTAATGTGAACTTAGGGATTTGTTTTAGAACAATAAGGGAAAATATAAAATTTCATTAAGAAATTTTGAAATATGTTTTCAGTTTTGAAATTATTACAATAAAATTCCCCTAGAGGATAATTTTAACACCAATGATAATAATTATTGATCATTAAAATATCACAACCAAAACATTGCTCTATTTAATCTAACCATCATCTATATAATAATTTCTTTATAATTTTATAATTATTTTAAATTTGTTTTAATTATGAAATCATATCCGAAACAATGGATCTGATTTCTTCACATAATCTCCTCTAACATCACTACCCTTTTTAAAACAAATTATAATACAACAAATTAAATATTTTCCATAATATTATACAAAAAATTGTGCACAAATTAAACTACAAAAAGGTTTTTAAATCATTTTTCTCTAACTAATTTGTTGTACAAATTTTTCTTTATTTTAAATATTTTCACACCTTTAAGCCATCTAAAACTAACGACTTTTATATAGAAAAATAAAAACAAAATAGCAACAACAACATAAAATCTAGGTTAAAAAGTCTCTGAACCTTATGTTTATAAGAAACAGCAGCTCCAACAACTGTAGTAGAAGTAGACTGGCAACAAAGGTGGCAGCTACAACAAATGCTTAGAGACATGTATGAATGATGTCTGATTATTATATGTAGCAGGAGCGAATCTAGTTCAAGTATTAGGAAGGGTTTCCCCCTTGATATAATCTTAAATTAGCTTTAAATACAGGACAATATATCCATATCAGCTTAAATTAGCCTTAATCGCAGGTTAATATACAGTCCGAGGTCCTCAGAAACTTGTGCTCCTCCAAAACAATTAGAAAATACCTCAGCAATGACTGTGTGAAATTTCATTGAAATATATTTATCCGTTCAAAAGTAACACAAAATTATTTTTAAAAATACGTTGAAACTGCTGTGCACTTATGGGTGAATGTTTCAACGTGTTTTTTAAAATAATTTTGTGTAACTTTTGAACCGTTAAGTATATTTCAATGACATTTCACACAATTATTTCTCAGGTGTTTTCTAATTGTTTTGGAGGAGTACAAGTTTCTAGCTGGTCTGTGGACAGAAGGGGAATCTCCGAAAATGGTCAACTCCTTGAAATATACTTAACGGTTCAAAAGCTACACAAAATTATTTAAAAAAACTCGTTGAAACTGCTGTGTACTTATGGGTGAATGTTTCAACGTGTTTTTTAAAATAATTTTGTGTAACTTTTGAACCGTTAAGTATATTTAAATGACATTTCACACAAATATTTCTGAGGTGTTTTCTAATTGTTTTGGAGGAGTACAAGTTTCTAGCTGGTCTGTGGACAGAAGGGGAATCTCCGAAAATGGTCAACTCCTTTAATTATTTATTACTAGCTAATACTCGGTGTGCTTCGCCACCCCCCGAAATGAAATACTTAGTAATTAAATTAATTTTTATAGATAGATAGATAGATAGATAGATAGATAGATAGATAGATAGATAGATAGATAGATAGATAGATAGATAGATAGATAGATAGATAGATAGATAGATAGATAGATAGATAGATAGATAGATAGATAGATAGATAGATAGATAGATAGATAGATAGATAGATAGATAGATAGATAGATAGATAGATAGATAGATGGACAGACAGATAAATAGATAGATAGATAGATAGATAGATAGATAGATAGATAGATAGATAGATAGATAGATAGATAGATAGATAGATAGATAGATAGATAGATAGATAGATAGATAGATAGATAGATAGATAGATAGATAGATAGATAGATAGATAGATAGATAGATAGATAGATAGATAGATAGATAGATAGATAGATAGATAGATAGATAGATATATAGATAGATATAGATAGATAGATAGATAGATAGATAGATAGATAGATAGATAGATAGATAGATAGATAGATAGATAGATAGATAGATAGATAGATAGATCGATAGATAGATATATAGATAGATAGATAGATAGATAGATAGATAGATAGATAGATAGATAGATAGATAGATAGATAGATAGATAGATAGATAGATAGATAGATAGATAGATAGATAGATAGATAGATAGATAGATAGATAGATAGATAGATAGATAGATAGATAGATAGAGGTAGGGCCGAGCTCAGGCTACAACCGGGGTCAGCAGGTGGCGGATGGCTGAACGGCCCACAGATATGTGGGTTAGCTGCGATTAATAAGCAGTCCCCGACCAAGAGCGGCAGATACCGAGGGCGTACTACAAAAAGGTACAAGGGCCTAACGACGAATCTGCGACGTGGCGAATGGATGCCGCCATCAAATAGGTATCTCACAAAGGGATGTCCTCAAGAGAGGTGCAGTTGGAGAGTGACGTCTCCGTGTATCCCCAGTCAACACAAATCCAGAAGCGTCTGTTCCAAAGTGGGCGGCTTTCTGGTCAGCGTCTGTTTCCAGGTTAGGAACGGCTGTTACCACACCTGGCGGTTAGGTCTAAAACGCTAAGGGTAGGAGCCCCTACAGAAAAGCCAAGATGGAAAGTCAGATAAATAAATTGAAAGTTACGGTGCAGGGAGTTAATAACCCAGTGCCGGCGGCAGAGGGGGGTGGGTACGCAGGCCCCCGGTCGTCGATATCCAGCGACTGCATAAACAACAACCAAAAAAACAATGTCGGAGATAAAGGGACAAGCAGTGATCATCCACTGTTTGGCGTTATGGCGATGGTAGATAAGCCGACAACGAGCCCTTTTGGAAAAAGCTCAGTTATAAAGAGAACTCCACCGGGCGTGAATAGTTTGAAAAACGGTGATCATCCTCAAGAAATGGCAGAACAGAGTGCGATTAACACTCAGGAAAGCCCACGTAACCACGTAGATACCTTTACAGAGCTGGGAGAGTTGATAGTAGGCCTCATGGATTATGTTAAGTGCCGTAACAACGTCCATCATGCCATAAAGGACAAAGTGAGGGTAATACGACTTACGTATAACAAAATCCGAGATGAGAGAATGAATGATATTAGCGATACCAACAACATTCCAGAGGGTGGTTTTGGAAATAATGGCAAAACAGAGAGAGAAACCCAAACATCGCCACAAGTATGGCCCGCTAAAAGAGATGCCAAACGCGATAGAGAAAAAACCGAAGAAACGCCCAAAACTGCGGCCCCTAAAAGACGGAAAAAATCACCGAAAAAGAAGAAGCAATCCGCAGAAATACAAGAGGAAATAATTTCCATAGAATCTTCAATGACTAGATTAGAACCATCATCTGATAATGGTTGGAATACGGTCAAAAATACCAAAAGGAGAAGGTTTAGAAGACCCAAACCAGATGTGATGATCATATCAACTAAAGGAGAAGCCTCATACGCAGACATTTTGCGGAAACTTAGGGCAGACCCCTAGCTGAAAAGCCTAGGAGAGGAGGTAAATAAAATAAGAAGGACGCAAAAAGGCGACCTTCTTTTAGAACTAAAAACCACAAATGGAAACGCGGCAGAAATGTATAATGACAAAGTTTTAACTTCGCTTAACGGATGCGCAGAAGTCAAAACACGTAAGGAGGAAATCGTTATAGAATGTAAAGATCTGGATGACATTACAAGTAAATCGGAGATTTGTAGAGCCTTCTCTCAGGAGCTAAACATACCACCATTAGACGAGACTACAGTGAAATCACTTCGGAAGACACCAATGGGAACTCAATCAGCCAGAATAAGCCTACCGGCGGCGGTTGCTCGTAAAGCCCTAGAAATCCGTAAGATTAAAATTGGTTGGTCGGTTTGCCGAATAAAAGAAACCGTATCAGTAACAAAATGCTTTAGATGCCTTGAGTATGGCCACATCTCAAGATATTGTAAATCCAAAATTGATAGATCTAACCAGTGTCGGAAATGTGGAGAGGAGGGCCACTTTGCCAAAAACTGCCAATCTGAAGCTAGCTGCATGCTGTGCAAGTCAGGAAGTTTCGATGACGCAAGACATGCCACTGGAAGCTACAAGTGTCCAGCTTTCAGAAAGGCGCTCAGAGAAAACATCAAATGAGGGGAATTCAACTCAACATCAACCACTGCGCAACAGCACAAGATCTACTACTCCAGTCTATCTGTGAACTGAAAGCAGACGTCGTTTTAATCAGCGAGCAATACAAGAATCTAGACAAAAATGTCTGGGAGAAGGACAAATCAGGAAAAGCTGCAGTATGGGCTTGTGGCAATAAAACAATTGAAGAGGGAATGAAGCAACAGCACGAAGGATTCGCAAGAGCAAAAATCGGCGGCATATACGTATATAGCTGTTATGCACCACCAAACGAACCGATACAACATTTTAAGTGCTTTATTGACAATCTAGTAAGAGATATTAACTGTCATCAACCATCCATCGTTGGAGGCGATTTTAACGCATGGGCAATCGATTGGGGAAGTCCGAGAACAAATGAGAGGGGAAGAGTTCTTCTGGAAGCCTTTTCTCAGCTCGACCTTATGCTCGTGAACAAGGGCAATTCGCATACCTTTCGAAGGGCCGGATATGGGTCAATAGTTGACCTAACATTTGTTAGTGCTAATCTTTCCAGGGACATAGAATGGTACGTAAGTGAACACTACACACACAGCGATCACCAGGCAATAGTATTCACTGTTCATAGCAGAAGACCCACGCAGGTAAATCATAGGAAAGCTGCTTTCCAAGGCTGGGCGAAAGATAAGATCGATCCTGATAGCTTTATTGAGGTTTTTTCCAACTTTAATATGGTAGAAGGTACCGCAGCGGAAATGTCCCAACAACTGGTAACATCTTTGAAGGAGGCTTGCGACGCATCCATGCCTATGAGAAGACAGAGCCAGAGGAGAAAAGAAAACTATTGGTGGAATGATACAATTGCCGCACTTAGAAGAGAATGCCTAAAGGCAAGGCGGAAATATCAAAGAAGCAGATCGCGACCGGACCACCTGATAAATAGAGAAATTTATCAAAAGGCTAGAAAATGTCTCCAAAAAGCTGTGAACAAAAGTAAATCGGACGGATTTAAAAAGCTATGTAACGAAGTCGACGCAAATCCATGGGGTAGTGCTTACCGCATAGTTATGTCACGCATAAAAGGGAAGAAAACAACACAAATCACTTGCTCAAAGCTGATTAATAAAATTGTTGAGAGCCTGTTTCCGAAAGGGGAACCCTATGACGAGTTTAATTATGCTCCAGAAGCAACATTACCAAACGATGTGGAGGTATCCGAAAAGGAAATTATAGAACTTTGCTCAAGAATCGGTGATAATAAGGCTCCTGGTCTAGACTCCATCCCAAACAATGCGCTGAAGCTCGCACTTAAAACGAGACCCCAAGTGTTTGCAAACATCTTTACGAAATGTTTGAAAGATGGTACGTTTTTCAATAAATGGAAGAAGCAAAAGCTAATACTGATACCAAAGCCAGGTAAAACCCTAGGTGAACCTCAATCTTACAGGCCAATATGTCTATTGGATACAATAGGCAAATGCCTGGAGAGAATTATATACAGTCGACTACAAACAGCTGCGGAAAACGCTGGCGGTATTTCGCCCTTGCAGTTTGGTTTCCGAAAAGCTAAATCAACGATCGATGCCATAAACCTTGTAGTGAACACGGCGAAAATGGCCATACAAGGCAAGGGTATCGCAAAAAAATACTGTGCCGTTATTACCCTGGACATTAAAAATGCTTTTAATTCAGCCGGATGGAAACATATACTATCAACAATGCAGAAAATAAATATTCCTAATTACCTGATAAAGATAACAATAGACTATTTCTCGAATAGAACTCTATGGTACGAAACTGACAACGGACTCGAATCATACAACGTTACGGCGGGAGTTCCACAAGGCTCTGTTTTGGGACCAATCTTATGGAACATCATGTACGATGGGATACTCAAGCTAAAAATGCCTGAAGAGACAAATATTGTGGGATTTGCGGACGATATTGCATTAACTATACAAGCTAGACATTTGGATGACGTTCAACTATATGCAAACGAGTCGATTAGAATAATTAAAGATTGGCTGGAGTCAGTAAGTCTCAACCTTGCAGATCATAAAACGGAAGCTGTTCTCATAAGTAGAAAAAGAAAGATTGAATCGAATTGAATACTACTTTACGGAGCACCAGTATGGGCGAAAATGATAAAAAAGTCAGCCAAGAAGGATATGATATCTCTTTTCAGAAGAAGCTGCCTAAGAGTCTGCAGTGGATACCGCACTATCTCACTTGAGGCTGCAAGTGTTATTTCAGGAATGGTTCCTATAGATATAACAACTAACGAGCAGTTTGCTATCTATAACGGATTAAAAAATAGCCCACACGTAGATAAGAAAATTCTAAGTATATCTGAAAGAGAAAAATCGATGCAGAGTTGGCAACGACGGTGGGAGAATTCGCAAAATGGTAGATGGACTTTCAAACTGATTCCAAACATTAAAATGTGGTTCAAAAGAAAGCATGGGGAGATTAACTACAACCTGATGCAGTTTTTGTCAGGCCATGGGGGTTACAGGAGTTACCTACACAGATTTGGCCATGATATCTCACCTAGATGTCCAGAATGCCCAAATGAGGACGAAAATGCGGAGCATGTAGTGTTCCATTGTCCACGCTTCATAAGTCAAAGACAACAACTGAAAGTGTGCGTAGGCGAAAACCTGTCACCCGGAAACGTAATCGCAGTTATGGTTCGGTCAGAAAACAACTGGGATGCAATAAAAACATTTATTGATAGCGTCAGCTACTCACTGAGAGTGGCGGAGAAAAACCGCAAAGCGGAAGCAGCATCGTCGTCTTGAAATAATATGTAAACGTAGCAGTAAGAGCGAAAGCTAAACCCCCCCGCGAAGTAATACCGAATGGCAGTGCCGCGGGGAAATGGGTTTTGATGTAAGGGGGTGTGGTTTAGTACGTAGGTGCCCAATGGGTAAGTCGTGCATGTTTTTTAATGCGGATTAAATACATCTTTGAGATTCCACACCTCCAGCGTACCAAAAAAAAAAAAAAAAAAAAAAAAAAAAAAAAAGATAGATAGATAGATAGATAGATAGGTAGATAGATAGATAGATAGATATATAGATAGATAGATGTTTCCCGTGCAAAATTTGAAAATTCAAGCTCTAATAGTTTCCCAGATATACTAATTTTTGTATTTAATTTTTATGGGAGGGACCATACCCCCATAATCCGATAATTTATTAGACAAATGTTTTCATGGATGTCAAAATTCTTTGTGCAAAATTTGAGCATTCCCATATTCCCATATTTTTCTTAAATATTAATATTGATACCAAAGTGGCTCCGACAAAATTTTAGAACTCTGTTATATTTTCTCAGATATGATAATTTAATATTTTCTTTATGTGGAGGTGCCACGCCCACTATTGCTAGTATACCATTTTTTGTCCAAAATATTCATATTGAAGCTAATGCTAGTCGTACAAAATTTGAGCTCTCTAACTTTTATAGTTTCCCAGATATAAAAATTTTGGTATTAACTTTATATGAGAGATGACACAAAATGTTCACATTAACACTTAAGTTTATTGTACCATATTTGGGAAATGTAACTTTATAGTTTCCTAAATTTACGGCATTTGGTATTGGCAAGCAATATTAGGCGTAGGATGTGCCACACCCCCTATTGCTAGTTCGCCTATTTTTTTTTTTCCAGAATGTTCATATAGGTGTCAAAGTTGTTCGTGTAAAATTTGAGGACTCTAGTATTACCAATTTCCGAGATATACTACTTTTAATAGTTATTTAGTAAGTGGGCGTGGCACCTCGCCCACATGGAATTTCAAAATAAAAAGCAGCCTATTTTTCCTTCCAGGCATATAGGAACACACTGTGAAAAATTCAAGAAAATCGGTTTAGCCGCTTAGACGGCTATAGACTTCAAACAAACATACATACATATATACATACATACAAACAAACAAACAAACACACATTAATTTTTATATATATAGAAGATAGAAGATAAAAGAATAAATAGATAGATTATACTTATAACAACCGAGGTTACCCATTTCGGAGGTCCTTCCCCTGCTCCGAGACCAGCTAGAAACTTGTACTGCTCCAAATCAGTTGGAAAATACCTCAGCAATAATTGTGTGAAATTTCATTGAAATATATTTATCCGTTCAAAACTAACACAAAATTATTTAAAAAACACGTCGAAACTGCTGTGCACTTATGTACATAGAATGCTGCAGCACACATTTACTATAGAAATTAAGGAAAATGTGCACATTTCGCTGAAGGGGGGTCAAGTTTCAGTTAGTTTTTAAACGATTGTGTAAAGTATTTATGCAAGTATTTGGTGTCATTGGAAAGGTTATTACTTGAAAGATAATAATATATAAATAATAAAGTATTCAAACTAAATGTTTTCATTAAATTTATCAAAAAACGAAAAATGTTCCAAAAAATATTTAATATTTGAACTCAAATAAAATCTACATTAATTAAGCTATCATTGTGAAATTTTAGTATAATATAAAAAAAAATTGTCCTTAAAAGAAAATAATAGATTTCCATTTTCTTACTCCGAAATACCAAAAATTCCAGTTCGGGGAAAGCTTGCTTCAAAAATTGACTTTTTTCGTTGAAATGGTCACCCTGTCGTTATAAGGGGCCTCCGTCACAAAATACTTTTTGTTAAAAAATTAAGATAATTTTAAGTCAATCCGAGCTTTGCGATTTGAGAACATAACAAAAAAAGAAAACAAAATTTACAAAATTTGGATAGGGTTTGTGGCATAGTATAAGAACTAGTACGGAAAGTCTTTCATTTGGTACATCACACAGACATCAAAAGTACGTAACGCTAAGAATGTGTTAGTAAAATTTTATTTATATGTATTGGTGTAAAATTCACATTCACCACACTTCATATGTACAAAAAGTTGCAAAAAATTGTATTAAAAAATTATTAAATTTTTCTTTTACATGTATATTTATATTTCTCAACAAATATTAAAGATTTTAACGTCTAGTGTATTTATAATGATTTAATTATTATATTTTTGTCGCTAAATATAAACAAAAATATAAATTATTGTAATATCTACTACATTATTAATACCAAAAATTGCAACTGTTTTTATTTAGTTTAAAATTCAACAGCCAATAAAAAATTTCAAAAATAGTAAAAAAATATTTTTCTAGTTTGTAAAAAATAAAAACGTGTCTGTAATTAAAATGTGATAAGTGTTTAAAAAAATAATAAAATATTATAAGTGTATGAAAGAATGTGCTGCAAATGTTATTTTAAAGGATAATTTTGTTAATTTTTTGTGTTGTTTAGGTCTCTCTCAAGTGTGTTGAATTCACACAGCATATGTATGTGAAGAGTGTTGAATAAAAAAGAGAGTCAGTTTCTATACTAGTTACTATACTGTGGTTTGTGGGTAGACATTTGTCCCAAACTCGTCCGATTTTACTTTACACGCATTTACATTAAGATTTCTTTTGAAAACATTAAAAAAAAATGATAAAGCCCAGAACAAAAAACAAATTTTATCACTGAATAAATATTGCCACCTTTTTGGAAAAAACCCGGAAAATGTAAAATTTTGTTTAAAGTTCCAATTTTAGATTGATATAACTTTTTAACGGCTTCATATATTTATATGATTCTTGGAGCAATATTATTTAGAATTTTGTAAGAAATCTGGCGAATATTTTAAAAACATTTTATGGGCAGTATTAAGACCGACAAGTTAAAAATAAAACAAGGCTAAAAATGAGGTGAAAATTTATTTCGACCCGAATATCTCTTAAACTAAAAGATATAACCTACATATGTAAGCGTATTTTTTGTAGAGATTTACAAGAACTATCTATATATACAATTTCTGTCATATCATAAATGAATTTTTGACGATTTATTAAAAAAATTACATACCCGAGATGGGCAACTTTGGAGGGCCACCCACTTCCCCTCTGACCCTCTAGGGGCCTGTACTCCTCCAAATCAACTTGAAAATACCTCAGCTCTGACCATGTGAAATTTTATTGAGATACCTCTAACGGTTCTTTAGTTACTGAATTATTTCCAAAAAACAAAAAGCGTTTTGGAACCACTGTGCTTTAGTCGTATGACATTATATCGTCATAGATCAGCTTTAATTGAAGATATTATTATTTCATAATAGCTTAAATCTTAGGTCTATATATGCGTAGTCCTAAATTATACATACATACATTATTATACATACATAGTATCATATTATTAACTAGCTTAACACGGCGTGCTTCGCTTCACTACCCCTATTGATATAATATTTACTTTGCATAATGGCTATTGCTTTTTCTGAGCCCATCTGTTCATTTCCCAACTCAACTGCGAAATGTTAGAAAACTATTCCCACAAAATTTTAAGAATTACACGGCAGTAGTTCTTTAAATATGTAAAAATCAATATTTACTTTGTATGGGGGCTATCAATCTCCTATTCCTACCCTCCCCATTTTCATTTCAATTATGGATCTTGATAAGAAAATTACTCCCACAAAATATAAAGACTTTCGATGTAATACTTAGTTCTTAACTTGAGATATGCAATAATTAATATTTGCTTTGTTTGGGGGCTAACATTCCCCCAAAACCTACCCATTCCATTTGCATCTTAGTTGCAAATGGCTTTCGCTTATACAGTTCATTAGTTATGCAATAATTAAGATTTAATTTGTATGGGGGATATCACTTTCTACCTCTTCTCTCCTCATTTGCATATCTATTATGGAGCTTGATGGGAAAATTATTCCCACAAAATATTAAGACTTTCGCTGTAATAGTTCTTGAACAAATATTTTTCTTTGTTTGAGGGCAACCATTTCCCCTGCTCCTATTGAAAAAAGTAACCTATATTACTCTCGGGTATTACAGGATGATACTGTGAATATTTCAAGAAAATTGGTTTAGAAAGATTTGTTTTCTATAAATCCTAAATACACAGATTAAATTTTATATATAATAGTTTTAGATTACCTTTAATTGTAGGTCTTCATTAAGTTCCACATTTCTTTTAAAGGTTTTTATATAGTCTCAGATTAGCTTTAATCGGAAGCCTTAATTATTCTCATACCACATTTCTCATATTTCTTTAAAATATAATCCATTGTCGAATTAATCAACCGTCTTGATTAATTTCCATTTTTGATTTTCTACATTTCTTTTAGCTAAAGGTTTTTATATAGCCCCAGATTAGCTTTAATCGAAAGCTTTAATTATCTTATACATTTCTTATATTTCTTTAGTATATAATCCATTGTTAGTTTCGAATTAATCAAACGTATTAATTAATTTCCAGTTTTGATTTTATTGCAAACCTTTAGTATTAATCTTTATGAAGCTTTACGTTAGTTTTAATCGAAAATTTTGAAAAGATAAATATTAATATTGACATAAACTATTGTTAATCACAGGTCTTCATATAGTTCCATATTAGATTTAATTATATTGCTTTTAATCGGAGTGTATATATAAGCTCCAGATTAGGTCTTTAAATAATCCAAAATCAACTTTAATCATAGGTCACTTTATGGATTTTATGGATATAGATTTAACAGAAGTCTTTGAAAAGCATTATACTATTTTTAAACATTGGCGTTAATATAATTCCAATTTATTTGTATTATTTTAAATTGGCAGTTTAAATGTTAACCAAAATTAGCTGCTTTTATATAGTCCTTAACTTATTTTAGTCGAGATCTTAATGTATTCCCAGTTAGATTTTAATCGTAGCTTCTTTTGCAGTTCTTGATTAGCTAAAATCGGAGATCCATATATAAATAGGTTTACTTGTAGTTTTTACATTAGTATTAATCGAATGGTAATGGTTAGGTCCATAGATTATTGACATAGATATGAGAAAAAATTTAATTGCAAAAAAATTACTCAAAAAGGGTACGTAAGCAATTGTTTTTGTTTTCAATGAAATTTTTTAGTTACATATTCTTCTGTCCTCAAATAGCTTTAATAGTCCCACATTCGTATTAATCGTAGCTTCCACGTTAATTTTTTTTGTCCATAGCGATATGAAACAGGTGGCAGCAGTTCTATAAAAGTAACATTAAGGCGATTTCATTATTTTTTTTATACATGGAGTTTGACAGTTCTAAGTTAATTACAGGTCTTATTATATTCACGTTTTTATATATTTATTTATTCAGGGGATTTTTACTTTGTTATCCCTCCTCATAAATCCGCTCCTGTAAGTATTTATATATGTTGTATGTGAGTTCACTTATTACTAAACATATTGCCACTCTTTTTAGCCCGAGATACAAATATGTTTTTTCATGTTTTTGTTGTTGTTTTTTAATCATTATGTGGATATACGATATACATTTATACATATTTTACCCAGATAATTTTCTATAATCTTCATTTTGAATTGTAGCCTACAGTGTCTCGTGCATACGAGCGCTACATGTAATGTTGAAGCAGAAGTTGGCACAATGATGCAGAAGTGAATAGCGCAAATTTAAAAACTGATGTCTTTTTTTTTTTTTAACTGCTTAAAGACAAATAGTCTTGAGAATTTGGCTATACACGATGTTTTTCCAACTCCATATCCGGAACACAAGAGAGATCATTGATGACAGTAGATCTCATACTTTTTTCAAGTGGACAGAAAATTTATTCACGTCTTTAAAGGATCTTTACAAAACGTACCTGATTTACGACGCCACGAAGTGATCGGTTAAAAAAATCCGAAATCATTCTTAAAAAATCTCCAGAGAGTAGTGAAGATAAACAAATTTTAAAGTTTGTATCATAACAAGTAACAAAACGTCGTCACAGCTACAGCAATTTTTTTTGTTTATATCAGCATATATTGGAATACGCAGATAAAATTTGATTATAATAAATCACTTTTTTTTGGTTTTAGCCGAGGAATATATATATATATATATATATATATATATATATATATATATATATATGTATATATATATATATATATATATATATATATATATATATATATATATATATATATATAATTTTTTTTAATTTCATTTTATTTTGTGTTATTTTTGCCCCAAATAATTATTTAATTGAGATTTCCATGGAGAAATGCGCTTCTTCTTAAAAAAAATAAACTTTAACAAAATACAACAACAAAATGACGTTTGATAGCAAAACAAATTTATCTTCGCTCTAGCTCTAATAATTATATCATAACGCTGCAATAATATAAATAAATTGGATCCACACGTAATAAATTCTTATCATGATAAGAATTTGACGTTTGTTATGATAGAAAAATCTCTCGTGTAGACCCTACGTTACTGAAAATTTAAGAAAAAATCCATCATAATTATATTTTTTTAATTTAGGGTACCCTGCAGTCATCTTTTACCATCCATTAATAATATTGTTTGTTTTAAATTATTATTACTTTAACGTACATATCTTTTAGATTTATATTCGCAAATAAAACTGCTCATATACATTTTGTTTGGCATAATACTATTTGTGTTACATTTTGCTACAAACAATTTTTCAGGTTCAAAATCGCGTGTGGGTTTTTCGTCTTCTTGTCTTAATGTTGAATTTCTTGTTGGCAAAAAAAGGTGTAAAGTACAAGGAAAAAATGTACTTTAAACTAAAGCTGATCTTAATAAGTTTACAGCAATTATTCGTATGAGGGTAATGTACCAGTATATATGCAAAACTCGTAAGAAAAAGGTGTGAATATGTAGTATGTATACCACTTTAACGAATAAAAATACTAAAACACGTTAAAAACATATAAATCTGTAAACGTTTTAAAAAAAAAAACAGTCAAAATTTGTTAAAAACATAAAAAAGTAATTAAAAAATAACGTTGTAATGAGTTACATATTTTAACACCCAACTGAATTTTCAACAGTCTAGCATATAAAAAGGAATCTCTCTTGAGCCTTTGGAAAACCGTTAGTTTTTGCATGTTTTAATTAACCCTAAAACGTGTTTGCATTAATATTTTAGCTTATTAATCACAATTTTTAATAAAATATTTGAAATTATTTTAAATTTTTTTTGCTGTCATTATAAATTTTTATGGTTGCAACAAATTGTGATTAATTTTTAGCATGTGAGTAGTTAATATTAATTTTATAGACTTGTTTTAAATTGAGGCGTTGTTCATTTATATTTTCTTTTTTACGCACTTTTTTATTTAGTTGAATAGTTTACATGGCTCATTTAATTGAATTGAAGTGCGTAAAATCCAGTTTTAGTTAAGTCATTTTAAAGAAATTTTGTATTTTGAGTCTGTACACAAAATTTCACTTTCAAACAAATTTGATTACAATGTTTTAATTGATTTTATGTATTTGGTTAAATAACATAAAACAAATTAAGTTTGAATGAATTTTGCATAAAATTTCTTTTATGGAAAATATTTAAAATATTCCTTTAATAAACATTTACGATACTAAAATTTCTCCTCATAGAAAATTTTCTTTAAAATTTCTTTTTATAGAAAATTTCCTTTAAAATTTCTTTTAATACATAGTTTTTTTTTTTTTCAAAATTCTTTTTATAGGAAATTTTCTTTAAAGTTTCGTTTGTTTTATTTTTTTAATAAAATAATTTCTTTAAAACTTCTTTTTATACAAAATTTTCTTCATGGTTCTTTTTATAGGAAATTGTCTAAATTTATTTTATAGGAAATTTCCTTTAAAATTTATTTTTATAGAAAATATTCTTTACAATTTCTTTTTGTATAGATTTCTTTAAATTTTCTTCTTAAAAATTTCTTTTTATAGGAAGTTTTCTTTTAAATTTATTTTTTTTAGGAAATTTTGTTTAAAATTTATTCTTATAGAAAATTTTCTTTATAATTTCTTTTAATTTATTTTTATAAATTTTCCTTTTCTTTGAAATTTCTTTTTTTTTAAGAAATTTTGTTCAAAATTGCTTTTATAGGAAATTTTCTTTAAAATGTATTTTTATAGGAAATTTTCATTTACATTTCGTTTTATAGAAATTTTTTTTTAGCCTTTCGTTTAATAGAAAATTTTCTTTAAAATTTATTTTTATATATCGTCCATTCCACGAAAGAACGTCCAAGAATATTTTGTATGTCTTCCGATTTTAATAATATTTGGCATACGCATACCCTATGGAGCCATTTAAATATCGCCATTTTTATTTTTTTGAATTTTGAAAAATTCGCGGATTTATTCGCGATTTTAATATTTCAAAAAGTGATAAAAATGACAAAAGTGTCTAACTTTAAACACCAATATCTCTAAAAGTTTTTAACGGATTTTAATGATTTAAATTGTATATTTAAGAAGAATAAGTCCACTATAGATGTAGTAGTTTAAAAATAATATCATTTAAAAATGCATTCATAATGCAAATTAAATTTTTGTATGCATTTTTGAAAAATTTCTACCCTTTAAATTTTTTTCTTCTTCTGATATAAAAAACATTATTATATTTGCTACAAATTGCAATATAAATTGTTCTGGGACAAATAGGTTCACTATTTTAAAATATTTCTTTTTAATATTTCTTCAAATTTTTTCATACAAAAAAAATTTTTTTTTAAATTTTTGTATTTTTTAATTTTTGTGAGCTTATTTTAAAATTAATTTTAATCATAATATTTCATAATTTGTTATTTGTGGTAGAAAACCTATTTGTCCCAAATTAAGTGCTAATGTTTTATATAATAAACATATTTGTCTTCAATATTAAGCAAAAATATTTAAAATCAAAAGGGTAGAAATTTCTTGAAAATGCATCCGAAAATTGCATTCTTTTCTTGAGTGGATCTTTAGCAAACAAATTATTTGTGATTTATACAATATAATTTACAATATTTGTTGTAATAAGCTTTACACTAGTTCTTAAATCAATAAAATCCCACGTATACTTAAGGAGTTATAAATATTTAAAGCTACATATTACTAAAAAAGTATAACCAAAAAAATTAAAAATCAAAATTTCTTAAAAAATTTAAATTTTTGTATGAAAAATATGATTGAAATTTTTTGAAAAAAATATTAAAAATAGTAGATTTTATTGTCCCAGAACAGTTATTTTTGCATTTTATAGTAAAGATATTGCTTTTTAACATATTAAAAGAAAATTAAAATCAAAAGGGTAGAAATTTTTAAAAAGTGCATCCTAAAATTGCATTTGCATTATGAATGCATTTTTAAATGAAAATATTATTTTTAAATTACCACATTTACAGTGGATTTATTCTTCTTAAATATGCAATTTAAATCATTAAAATCCGTTAACAACTTTTTGAGATATTGGTGTTTAAAGTTAGACACTTTTGTAATTTTTTTCACTTTTTGAAAAATTAAAATCGCGAATAAATCCGCGAATTTTTCAAAATTCAAAAAAATAAAAATGGAGATATTTAAATGGCACCATAGGGTATGCGTATGACAAATATGAACAAAATCGAATGACCCTCCGTAAAAAAATTGGTATTTTTTATAAATCTTTCGTGGAATTGACGATATATAAAATTTTCTTTCTGTAAAATTTTACTTTATAGAAAGTTTTCTTTAAAATTTCTTTTTATAGGAATTTTCTTTAACATTTCTTCCTGAAAATGACCTTTTATAGGAAGTTTTCTTTAAAATTTATTTTATAAGGAAATTTTCTTTAAAATTTCTTTTTATAGGCAATTTCCTTTAAAATTTGTTTTTATAATTTTTTTTTTTTTAAATTTATTTAAATAAATTTATTTTTATAATTTTTTTATTTTTTTTTTTTTTTATTTTTATAAATTATTTTTAAATTATTTTATAGGAAAGTTTCTTTAAAATATTTTTTTATAAAAACTTCATTTAATTTTATTTTTATAGAAAATGTTCTTTGGAGTTTCTTGTTGCAGAAAATTTCTTTTTATTTCGAGCTTTAGTCCGATGACCTTTTTCTAGCAAACATATTTTAAAATTTTCTAATAAATCTTGGTGTGATTGATCAATTTTAATTTTGTATTAATTTCTTTTACACACGCAATTTAAGAAAAAAGAAAATCAAATCATTTGTTGAAAATCACAACATGTGCAAATTCATATTTTAATTAAATTATATAAAAAATCCCTTTTCTTTTTATATCTGCATGAAGCACGCACAGTGATCTCATCGTCATTACCAATAAATTTTTTTATATTGTCATAATTTCTTAAATTTCCTACAATTTTTTATTTGAACTCGCAAACATTGTTGTCTCATTAATATTCTTCTTTTTTACTTTTATTTGATTGAAAAAGATCAAGCGGCAGGCAAATAGAAAAAAAAACTAGTTTATATTTTAGGCAAAAGATCATTAGATCATGAATAGCAATAAACCTCAAATAAATGAATAAAACGTTGTGGAACAAAGAGTTTAAAATTAAATTTAAAATTTTTCTAACGGTCAAAATAAAAATGTAATTAATGTTAAGAATTAACATTAGTAATTAAAAATTACTTTATTATTATAAAAATAAATTTAAATTATTTGAAAATTAACTATTATAGCCTTAAATTACCATTTATTTACTTAGTTTCTAATGTTTTTAATTTTAAATTCAGCGCTTTTTTTAGAAACTAATAGGCAGCATTGTTATCTTCCACAAATAGAGAGCTTTAAATGAGCCGCTCTCTTTCTCTTTGTACAATTCCTGCTCAATGTTTTCTTTTTTTTCTTTTGCAAATTTCTGTATGTGTTTGTTGGTGTTGCTATTATTCCTCTTTAAGTCTTTGTTGTTGATTTTTCAATGCTAAACAACAACAACATATTGTTTTTTATGAGCAAAAATAAAAACAAACAAAACTGTAACAAGTAGTGCCACAACAACAATAACAAAACAAAAGAAGTTTCTGCACAACAGATCATTTTTTATTATTATTTTGTTTCTTTATTTTCTTAATTTCATTTTCATCCACACAAAGCTTTATGTTGTTGTAGTTTTGTCATTTGTGTACATCTGTTTTGTTTTTTGTTGGTTTATTTGTTGTAAATTTTGCTGTGAGTATAAAACGATCGTTGTTTGTGTACACCTCGTTTATTAAAGTTTGTGCAAAGTTAATGAACGTATTGGTTGCGGACGCTGTGGAAGAATTATAAAAAATTTATTATTTTTTTTAAATTCAGAGTGAAATAAAATATCTTAATTGTAATTCAATAAAGCTAATAAAACAATTGCATTTTATAAAATTCAGTAAAAACAAAAGAAACAACAAAGAAATATTACAAAAAAAGCTAAAATACATATTTTAACAAAAGAAATTCTATAACTAAAAGCCAAGCGTTGATCGCTAGATTGTGTTAATAATTAAAAAAAGTAAAGTTTCATAAATAACTACTTTGTGCTCTTGTGCTTTAAAAAAACTATAACATTTCCTCGATTTAGCCCTTTATTGGATTATTTCAGTTTTTTGATTTCATTCAACTTGGTAAGTGATCAATCAATATTTGCCCTTTTTTTATTGGAGTTAATAAGGTTAAGTTTTTGCTGTATACCCTTTTTCTCTATATTGTCGTTGTTGTTAATGTTACATGTATGCCGTTTTATTTCTGCACAAACTGTTTTTGTAATCAAGTTCTTTGTGCATTCATGTTTTGCATACTACAGTGTATGTATTGATGTGTGTGTGTGCTTTTGTAAACAAAACAAAAGGGAGTTTAGCAAATAGACAAAATGTGAAGTTACCAGATTGCGTGGGATTATCAACTAAAATGTTAAATTTTAAGGTGGTTGAAATGTTTTTGCACAAGTTATGATTAGAGTTGATGGGAAATATAAAATAACCGCCCTTCTTTAGCGTCGATTTATTTGATTTTTTCACCATTGATAGTATTTTAACGTTGAAAAAATAAAAAAACTATAAAAAAGTTGGATAAAATGGAAGACTTGCGTTAGCGAAGCCGTTTTTGGACATACCACAATGTTAAAAACCCTTCCGCTTGTGTATTTAACTGGGCCAAATGGAAGAATTGCGATTGCGAAGCCGCTTTTGGACATATCACAGAGTTAAAAACCATTCCGCTCGGCCGAAATACAAAATATTTAAAAAAGTTGGGTAATGAAACATTAATCTTTGTATTCTATTTTTATATCACTATAATCACAAGTAAAAGTACTTTTGCAATTACTCCAAATCCTGAAGAATAAATAGGGCCACGATTACTTTAAATCAAGTAGCATAAAATGTACCACAATTACTCTAAATTTTGAATTACTTTGCACTCTAATATTTTACTTAATTATAAATCTGTCCACCTTCATTTTCTTATTTATCCAAACAATAAGTTTAGGAGATACAGATTTATTGCCAACAAATTTGCACTTGGCCCCACTGTGCCATATTTGATAGCTGTTTCATCAAACAATAAAATATTAAGTAATAAGAACAAAAAATTAACTTTGTTATTTTGTTGCAAAAATTGTGGTAGAACACGATGAAATTTTTAGTGTCAAATATTTGCGTAATCTGAACTTCGCTTTAGATTTTAACAGCCGTATTCAAAAAAATTAATGTAGGCTTGATAACGAGTTACTAACTTTTTCTTATGGAAATTTACATACAAAAAGTTAGTAACTCCTTATCAAGCATACATTATTTTTCTGTGAATACGGCTGTAAAAGTCTAACATAAGTTTTATACTAGGTCTTTGTATAGCTCAAAATTATATTCAATATCAATTCAATAGCATTAAAATCTTCAAAGAAATTTAATTATAAATCTTCGTTAAACTTATTGATTTTCATTAATTTATCTCAATATTTCCTTAATAAATCACCAAAATTCCCCTTTCGCAAATTTCTCAACTAATTAACTTGATTACCGCTTTCCAATTACGATTTACGACAACTATGTACGTTTTTCATTTTATTTTTGGTCATCATTTGATAGAGACACCAACCAGCATTTTAAACATTATTTATATTAATTGACCACACTTTTATGGTCAATAACATGAATAATTATACCTAAAAGCGAGATGATATTAAAACTATTTCTAATGCAATCTACTCTACAATTAATAAAGTAACTGCAAATACCACAAACATTAAACTTTGCAATTTACACATCCTTTTTTATGTGAAAAAGAATAAGAAAATTGAAGAGAGGGGGGGACAAACATTTGCTTAACATTTCCATAGAGTAATTTGTGGCGATTTGAAATGAAATATTAACGTGACACGCATACCTTGACCATAAACTTTAGTTGTTTGCGGTTGTTTTTATATGGATGGATATGGTTCTATGGTGCGTCTTGGTTGTTAGTACTTTTTGGGGCTGCTTTCTTTCATTCATCTTGAAGCACATGGCGGTTTTTCTTTTTGTTGTTTTAGAATGGAAAAAGACGACATAGTCACGCTATTTCATTGGCAATTAAATTAAAGCAACTATTTTTAAAATGAAATTAACTTTGATGTGAGAATAAGTAGTAAATTGTAGAGTAAGTAATAGAAGCGACAATAACTTTGTTTTAAAGAGAGTTTAAGAATGAGATTGGTAAGACAATTTCTAAGCATGTTAGAATATGTCCCTAGGGGTGGGATGTTTTTGGGTTGAAAAAGTGCTTGTTAGGAGGTGTAGAGGGGAGTGGGCAGAGTTATTTGTTTTTTATGAGTATGAGTATTGAGTATTTATGTTATTATTTTTATTAACTTAATGTTTTGGGATTTTAATTAATTTTAATTTATGTGATTTTTTGTTTGTTTTAGCTTCAAATTTAAACAATACAAAATGGTTCATCCCGCTGAAAATGTTGTTGCTGTCGAGCAAACCGATGCTGAATCCAAAGAAGGTAAGTTAAAGTAAAATTATTTTGTTATTTAAAAATTTTAAAACGGACATTTAAATTAGGGCTACAACGAAACTGTTTTCTCTGTGTATGTCTTTATATGATCTAAAACTAAATTAAATTGCAAACTTTATATAGTTCAAAATTAGCTTCAATTATAGGGTTTTTTATAATTGAAGCTAATTTTGAACTATATAAAGTTTGCAATTTAATTTAGTTTTAGATCATATAAAGACATACACAGAGAAAACAGTTTCGTTGTGGCAATCGAATTTTTTGCCAATCGAATTCCTTCGGTTCTAAGTACTATTTACAATTCGATTGCGCCTACCGTATGTATGTATATGCTACACGCAACTGTTTCCAAAAACAATTCGTTAAAAAATTTAAACTATTGTGAATTAAAATAATTTTTTTTTTATTCTTTTGGCAGTTATGTTTATTTATTTAATATTCTTAAATATGTTTGTACATACATTAAAAAATATAAACATTGTAAAAACCTTTCTGTTGGATTTCTGGACTAAATAATTAAAAAAGCCTTTACTTTTTTGATAACAGCTTGATGAACATTAGAGTGTCTCGAGGAAGGTTTTTTTTCGAGATTTCGATGTAGGAAGACGCCTCAAACGATGCGTAAATTCGGTTGTCTTTCTTAATTGTTTCAAAAAAATGTTGAAAAAATATCAATTGGTTTTGAAAACTGAATTAAATATGATAGTAATCATATTTCTATAGCATTTGTATCTTTAATGTTATAACTGATAAAAATTGTCTGCATTTAAAAATTTATGATAATTGAAAATAAATTTTTAGTTTACGTAATGAATTTTTATTATTGCTACAGTTTTCCAATCGATATTTTTTCTGTGTGTAGGTTTTAAGATAACTTTGGGTTAGATGAATAAGCTATAAAGACCTTAAATTAATGCTAATTTTGGACTAAATTAAGACTTAAAGTTTAATATAATGTTTGACTATATAAAAAACTTAATTTTGAAATATTTAGCTAATTATGTGCTGCATAAAAAACTACGATATAAATAAGATAATTTTGGACTATATAAAGGCCTAAAGATGCAATTCTGGACTATATGAACCCTACGATTAATGTCAAATTTGAAATTAATAAAGATTTATGTTTGAAATTAATTTTGGATTAAATAAAAATAATAATTTTGGACTATATAAAAACCTACAATTAAAGCTAATGTTGGATTGTATAAATACTTACGGTAAAAGCTAATTTTGAACTATAAAAAGACCCTCGACTTGGTACTGTATGATTAAGATAAGATTATAAATTAAATAAAAGTTTGGAATAAATAAGGACATATGTTTGAAGTTAATTTTAAATTAGGTGAAGAATCTAATAGTGGCATATACAAAGATCTTTATATTCTTTTTAATTTTGAATTAATTAATAAAACTAATTTGATTATGGCCTATACAGTTTTGACCTATATAAAGACCTATGATTATAGCTAACTGCGGACTATATGCAGACCTAAAATTAAAGTAAATTTTGGAATAAATAAATACTTATATTTGATATTTATTTTGGATTAAATTGAGAATATAATTATGGCCTATACGAAGACCCACAATTGAAATAGTTTTGCCCTATAAAAAGACCTACAATTGAAGCCACTTTTGAACTACATAAATACTTACGATTAAAGTAAATTTTAGAATAAACAAAGACTTATATTTGAAGCTAATTTAGTATTAGATAAAACAAATTTATTGTGGGCTATTCAAAGACCTACAATTGGTGTAGATTAGGGATGTCAATTTCATAGCACAATTGTGCTGACTCTGTTCACACGTATTTTTACGCTCTTTCATTTAATAGTTTCTGAGAGATCAAAGAGTTACAAAATGCACTGGCAAACATTTACGGAAATTAATTGGATTTTATTATTATTATTTTTTTTTTTTTTCAATATCAATGCTTTAAGACAAAGTTTTTAAGGCAATATTACTAAATTTAAGTATAAGATAGACAAAAAGCATTAAATGATATGTTTTATATAATAAAGCGCTATGTAAACTGACGTTTTTCCTTTAATAAACTCAACTTTTCTTTGAGTGCATATTTTTATTTTGTCATCCCTAGTGTAGATGTACTACTGAAATTTAAATACATTTTGGAACAAATAAATACTTATTTCTAATGTTAATTTTGAACTATTTCTTTCTTTTAAATTAATTGTCTTTCGTACGATTAAAGATAATTTTGACTCTTTAATAAATGGTTTTTTCAAGTTCAATTCTAATATAAAGTTTAAACGAAATTAACTTCAGATTCAATTTCTAACCTTAATAAATCCTTCATTAATTTTCCTTCCTTTACTCTCCATATTAGTTCATATATACCCCCATAATTTATCCTCTTCTCTCATATAAGATGTTGCATAAATTTTTCAAAAACCAACAAAACTTTATATAAATTTATAATAGTTTTAGTATTTTTTTCATTTTTATGTTCCACTTAAATGTGCAGCCAACCATTGTTGCAAAAGTATTTAAATAAAAATTTCTAAACCAAAAATAATCCTGCCATCCCAGCTCTCCTTTTTTTTCACTATTATATTCATTTTGCTACTTGGAGTACAATGAACAATAATTTTCTAAAACTCAGCAGGATTGTACTAGTTTTAGATTTTATTTGGTTTTTGGGGAGTTCTTTTCTTTTTTGTTTTTGCAAGCTTATTTTAGTTTTGTTACCATTTTTGCTACATATGAAATTGTATGAGCAGTTAAGTGCAAAAATACATAAATAGTTTTCATATTTGCAATTTTACTGTCTTTTATTGTTGAAACTGCAAATAAACTAGGAAAAAGTATGTTTAAGAACAGGATTTGTATTTATGTTATAAAGTAAATATTTTTATGATTATCAGACAATAAACTACTGAAAACGATTTATTTATAACTACTTGTGTTGGATTAGTTATACAAGAAGATTTTTAAAGTATCACTAAGATTTAAAATTATACTAAAAAAAGGATTTAAGTTAAAAAAGAGCACATAATTAAAATTTAATAAAGAAGTTTAAAAATAGCCTCGTTTATTGTCAATTTTGAAGAAAAAAGAGGGACAAAATGTCTTTAAATCTAGAAGTTTTGAAGGAGCCGCAATTGCACTTAATTTATAAAAAAGAAAGAACCAAGAGTAATAGAAAATTATCTAAATCAGAAAGTTTGAAATGAGCTCTAAATACCTTTATATTTCTGTTAATCAGAGTTTTTAAAGATCCGCAATTGCTCTTAATTCAGAAGTTTTAAAGAGCCGCAAATTCTTTAAATATAGAAGTGTAGAAAGAGCACAGTTTGCTCCGCATCTAGAGGAAAAGGATGAGCCAGGATACCTTTAATCTGAATACTTAAAACAGTTTTGATTGTTCTTAAACGAGTAATATAAAAGGGAGCTACGTTTTCTATTAATTAAGATCCGTGATCGCATTAAATCTAAATGTGTAGAAAGAGTTACGATTGTTCAAAACTTAGAAGTTTAAAAAGGGCTACTATTGCTCTAACTTTTTATAGACAGCTACTATTTCTCTAAATAAAGAAGTTTAAAATGACCCAAGATCGCTTTGAATCTAGAAGTTAAGAAGGAGCAGCAATTGACCCAAAACTAGAAGTTTAGAATGAGTGGAAATTGCTTTAAATCCAGAAGCATTGATAGTACGATAGCTCCAAATTTTAAAGTTCAGAAAAGAGTTAATGTTAAACAAGCGCGAATGTTATATTCGGCCCGGCCGATTCTATATACCCACCATCAACTTTTTCAAATTTTACGTTATATGGGAGGGGGCGGTAAAGTAGGCAGTAAAGTGGGCGGACCACGCCCATTTTTTGTTTCCGAGTTTACATTGGTCCTTGAACTATTTGAACACACTTTCGTTGATTTTCACCTTAAATGGGAGGTGGGCGGTAAAGTGGGCGGACCATACCCATTTTTTGTTCCCGATTTTATATCGATCTCCGAACTATACATAAACAATTTCGTTGTCATACATTCTTTTGTTGAAGAAATATCAGCAGAAAAGTATAAAACGGACACCCTGTATTTCTAGTTTTTAGCCCATAACTTTTTTGTTTATTAACCGATTTTGCCCATTTGCAATCCCAAACAAACCTTATATAAGACAAACATTTGGTCCAAATTTCGTTCCTCTACGTTGTCCCGTTCGAGCCCTATCCTGCTTTCAACAGACGGACGGACATAGGTAGATCGACTCGGAATCAAACAAGGACCCAGAAAATATATACTTTGTGGGGTCTTAGATGATTCCTTCGACATGTTACACACGGAATGACAAAATCAATATACCCCCCATCTTTTTGATGGTGGGTATAAAAAAAGAGTCATGATTGCTTCTAATATAGTAGCATAAAGTGTACCACAATTACTCTAAATTTGGAATTACTTTGCCCTCTTTAATCTTCTACTTAATTATAAATCTATCTACCCTCATTTTATTATTTATCCAATGAAATTGAAACTTTGTCTGTAATCAAAGTTAATACACAAGATTTACTACCTTAAAAGCTTAATGTCAAAATAAACTCTTAAATTAAGATTCTTTTTTAGTTGCTACAGGTAACACTTGTTAACAAATACAATAGACAGACAAAATAACAACAAATAAAATTTTATTACCCCCTACCCCCCAAAACAAAAAACCATATCAAAAAGAATAAAAGATCACATTAACTGTACAGAAAAAAACAGAAAATAACAAAAATGTACAACATTGAATTAAGATGACATTGTCAGGATAAGAGCAAAACATTTCCATATTTTTTACAAAAAAAAAAAAAAAAAAAAAAAAAGAACCTCACGAAACCCCCCCACCCAAAAGCAACAACAAAAAGGTTAAATTATGCATTTCATATAGAAAAAAAAAAAAAATAATAAAATAAAAGAAAACATAATCAAATAAGATGTAATACTATGATATGGACTCTATGACGACTATTTTTTTCAATAGAGAGGAACAAAAAGGGAATATTATATAAACAAAAAGTAGCAAGGCTTATTTAAAACTTTGTTTTCTATTTAAGTTGTATGTCAATGTTACGGAGCAATAATTACTGGCATTAAACAAAATCATAACTATGAGATTAGCTTTTCAAGTAAATTCCATTTCTTAACGTTTAGTCCTGAATGTTTCTACAATTAAATCCAAAAAAAGTACCATTAAATAAAAAAGTACCATTTCCCAAAACTTCAATTCTTCCTTATCCCTGTGCTCTCACTTTCTTTCAAACCTACCCACCATTAAATGAGCCTTAGTACCAGCGTTTGTGAGTGCCGGGGTGGCTGTCATATAGAAGATGAAAAAAGTACTTTCCTAGACTCTTGCATACTAACAAAAATCCAACCTAATAACAATTGTCACCAAACACCCACTCATTCAAATATTAACAGTAAGCAACAACAACAACAATAATGATATCAAAAACAAAAAAATGAGGAGTGAGTGTGGGACCAAAGGAAAAAATATATGAAAAAGAACCAAAGTACTGAAAATAGAGGCAAATGTAAGCAACTATTTAGCCTTAAATGTTGTGACAGTATATGTGTGTATGTAAGGGAGAGAGTGTGAAACATTTGTTTTATTTGTACGAGTTTTGAATATATTATCAGACTAAAGTCGTAGTCTTTGTAATAATCATGCTAAAAAAGGACCGCACAGAAATATGTACATGTACACCATTTCAAAAATGAATTGTATAATTAAAATTTCCAAAAACTTGCAGTATATAAAAGTGAAGATTACAGGAAAACTTGAAGTAAATAAAGAGTGGCCGGCGCACAGTGTTGTCTATGGCAAAATTTTTGGTAATAAATCTGTATCTCCTAAACTTTTTATCGGATCGAAGAGTTTTAGAGGAGAACCTAAGCTTTGAGAAAAATTGTAGTCATGTAGTCAACCTATGGTAACACAAGATAAGCTGCAGGGCACAGTGGGGCTAAACGCAAATTATCAGATCGAATGGAAGAGTTGTAGAGCTCTGATCGAATGGAAGAGTTGTAGAGAAGGATCTAGGCTCAACTTGTAGTCACCCTGTGATAACACGAGATAAGCTACAGGGTATCAAAATTTACTATTTTGAATATAGAAAAGTTAAAAAAATTGTAACTTCTATAAATCAAGTCCGATTTCAAAGACTTTCATGTTTCTGTAAAATGCTTGACAAGATAAAGATAAAATAAGCTTACACACATAAAATATCTCTTACAGTTAAAAATTATGCTTGATTTTTTTTCTTTGTATATGAGGGAAAACTTTTTTTAAATTGTTCAATTTGTAATATATTCCGAAATAATATTCTAAACAAATTTTTTGATTATCTCAATTCGTGAAAAATGTTCAAAGGCAGCACTCAGAAATTACTAGTATGAAAAATGTATTTTTTTTCGAGCTAGGTTGTGTTGATTTCCTATAAGGAGCTGTCGAAGTTAAACAATTTTTCACATTTTTGAAAAAGTGTAAAAAAAAAAAAATAATTTTCATCAACTTTCAGGGTACTTATTTTACATAAAAAGACATTTAAAGTAAAATTTTAAAAAGGAACCCTCAACTTCAGGTATTTAAGTGTACTTTTTCTTCAAGTAATTGTAAATTTTATTTTGTCTAATATTTTTGTTGCTTTTTCGAAAATTGTCTTAAAATACACTAATTTTGTACTTTCATGGAAGGCAACTTAAAATGTTACAGGATGTTTGTTCTGAAAATTTTCTAAAAAATAGTACTTATTGTCTACTTTAATACTGTGAGTTTTTTTTTTTTTTAACTCCAAACTCTTTGCTTTATCAAATATTAAACTGTAGAGCAGAATTGACAATTTTTTGAAACTTCTTCTAATCGGCTGGTTGAATTTACATGAATTAACATTTTAAGTTTGGAAGAAGAATCCTATATACACTTCAGGAGCGGAGCTATGGGTACTCAAAATAGGGTAAGAAGATTTATATGGGCCGTTATCAAATTTTTAACTTTGCTGAAACTCACTTAAATCCTTAATAAGTTTTGTGGTAATGATATTTTAAACAAATTGGTTACAGATATGAACTCACAAGACATGAAACTAATAGAGTGCAAAATTTTAGCACCATAAGTTTCTTTTTATAATCAAGATTGTAGTTCAAAGTTCAAGAACATAGAAAAACGACTAAAAATTACTTAATTTTTTCACATTCTTCTAAAATTTTTGTTCGCGCATTTATACTTTTTGATCTCATTCTATCATAAATAAACTATCGGACTTTGCAGATAAATTCTGCACCTTTGCATTTTTGTTGTTGTGCAGACTTTCAACAGTAAAATACAGGGTAGTGTAGTTTTGATGACAAAATTTTTTAGTTTTTAAAATTTTTCAGTTTTTTGGGCGGGGTCTGTGCGCCCCTCAACCGAATACAAAATTTGGGATAGGGATTGATACATGTTGTAATTTTGCGTATTTTGCGCTGCATCCCGTTGATGTGCCCGAAATAGTCGACGTAGTAGATAGTCTCAAAGTTTGGAAAACAAGTGCGAAAATGTTTCAAAAAGTCAGTTTTTCACATTTTCATATGGAATTTCTTGGATTACTGCGTGAACTTTGTTATTATTTTACATAACAAAATCGAAGGAGCATTAAAAATAAATTTAATACAAGAATTTTATGAACTTTTTGAAAATTATGCAAAAATTGCATTTTTTGTTTTTATGTTTTTGCATAGAATATTGCAATTTAAACAAATATTGGATAAATAGATATAAGAGCGGCGATAAATATAATTAATCAGGATCATAAATTTAAGTCAAATGTCGTTGATAATTGAAAACGGGATACTTTTGTCAAAACACATTTCGCTAAGGCACATCGTGTGGACAGCATGAAATTAACTACAATTGACATAATTAGTAGGTGTTTGTTATGCTTAATAAAAATGCGTAGGAGCATCAAAAAATGTTGAGAGATAAACATTTTATGGACCAGAAAATACTTACTTGTGTTAAAAAAGTATTACTTTATGAAATAGCATTTCTTTGTAATAAACTCTAATAAAATATATTTTTAATTAATGTATGCAGAAATAATTTAGATTGGATCCCCATTTTTCGCAAAATTTTTAAAAATTGCGATTTTTATAGCAAAGAAAATTTTTTAAATTTTACTAGGATACCCTAAAATATACTTAGTGCAGTATATTTTATCAAACGTTGAAAATATCATAAGTTTTATTTGAATAACTCAGTAGCCATAGAATACAACTAGAAGTTTATGTGAGAGCCACCCTCTACTAAATTTTAAAAAAATTTACTCATTTTTTTGAAAACACAAAAACAAAATATATGTGACTACATGTATTTTATTGTTGTATGAATTAGGTTTTTGACAATTGAATTAGGTTTTTTTCTCTCACACAAATATCTAGTTGTTAATCTATGTCAGTAGGTTTCGATATTACGTGTAATTTTGACCAGAATTATACATAAAACTAGTTTGTAAAAATTTTTATATGTTCAACTTAAAACCGCCATAACTTTCGCGCCCCTCACAGGAAATTATTAACGCGAACTGATTCTACATGCATTCGAGTCACTTTATATGTATACAAAAGGATTTTAATGTGCCATGTACTTTTTATCTTATATATTTTTCGAGATATATATGAAATTTCAACAATCTTAACTTGATCTTGCTAAAATCTTTTCAATATACAGTGGAGGCCATGAGGTTAGCACACTTGCTACTGCCTAACTTTAAAAGCAAATATTTCCTGTATTTCTTTATTTTTTTTTTTTAATATTTCTTTTATATACGTGTAATATGTCTTGCTAAGATCACGTCACAATATATTCATTGTCATTCCTATATACATCTTTGCTGTTTTTCTGTTCAGAATAGAATAACCGTCAAAAAATACTGGACAGTATTTTAGCACAAAATAAAAAAAAAATATTCACATTTAAAAAAAAGTAACAAAACAAAAAACTTATTTCACTATAAACTTAGTACTTAGTTGGGTATCCATTATTTTTTATTACAGCTGCCAATCTCCTTGGCATACTTTCCACAAGTCCGATACAGCGCTCCACTGAAATAGCATACCAAGCTTTTTCTATTTCTGTCCATAAATCGGCCAAATTTTTAGGTTTTGCTCTCATTACGTGCTGCTCCACATCATTCCAAAGGTTCTCAATAGGATTGAGATCCGGAGATTGGGCTGGCCATTTAACACGTTAATATTGTTCTCTTCCAAGCACTAAGCGTGAGGAGTGTTTTGGGTCATTGTCGTGCATAAAACTCCACCTAAGTGGCATGTTGTCCTCTGCATAAGGCATCATTGTATTTAGTGGTATATTCTGGTATACATATTGGTCCATACGTGTATCAATCTTGCATATAGGTACAACGCCATGCCCAAAAAAAGCTGCCCACACCATCACATTTCCTCAACCGTGTTTTATTGTTTTAGAAGTGTACTTTACATTGTGTAGCATGTTTGGAGGACGCCATACATACCTCTTACCATCCGATCCGAATCTACAAAACTTGGATTCATCACTCCAGAGGACATTTTTCCAAAAAACTAATGGCTTTTCCAAATGCTCACGAGCAAAGCACAACCGATCTCGTAGGTTCTTAATTGAAACGTGTGGCTTATGCTGAGAAATGCATTAATGTAAATTTTTTTCATTAAGTCTTCTTCTTATTGCTCTGCAGGACACGTTGATACCATATTTTCTTGAAATTTTCCTCTGGATTAGTGCATTATAAACCATCTTTCTGGAACATTCCAAAGTATTAGCAATCTCTCTTATGCTTATTCCTCTTGAGTACATCTGTTGAATAATCTTACGTTGTTCCTCTGTACACCACTTTTTTTTTAGACATGTCTAAATAATGTTTATTTATTTAAACTTACCAATTAATTATTTATATTCACAAAAAACATATACAAAATTTAAATATACTTGCTTGTGCTAAAATTGTGACCAGCTTATTAAATTAAAAATTAAAAGAGAATTGCGATAGAATGCAAAAAAATAAGTAACGGGACTTATTGCAGACACCATAAACAACACTAAAAAGCAAAAATTTTATTGTATGAGACGAAATAATTTTCTTTTAAAAACAGTAGATATGATGTGTGCTAACCTCATGTCCACCACTGTATATTCCAATATTTTTAACCGTTTTTATTGAAGGAATTGAATAATTGTATAAAAAAAATTCAAAAAATATATTTATTTTACTTCTGGACCAATACAAAAACTAAATATAAATATTAAAGTATTTATATCACCTTTCCCTGAATTAAGAGCCATTTTCGACCCATTTAGCCCAAATACATATATAGACGGACGGACCTTACCATTCTGTCCCAAATATATTTTAGAATTATAAAAATGCATTTTTTTTACTTACTAATAAATAGAACAAATAAACGTGTGCATCAAAATATGGATATCACCTTTTCCTAAATTAAGCGCTATATTCGAGCCATTTAATTCTAATGTATGGACGGACATTTCCATTCTGAAAAAAAATCTTAAAATTCAATAAATGTATTTTTGTAAAAAATTAAACGTGATTATTAAAATATTTATATTACCTTTCCCTGAATCTCCACTTTAAACCCCTTTTACCCCAATGTGCAATGGTGGAATATGGTTAATTTTAGAAAAAAGTTTCATTTTTATCGATTAATAAAAAAAATCTCACGAGAGTTTTTTAAAATTTATTGACGATATATTTTCATAAAATAGATTTAGATCGGTTTGAGACTAAATTGTTTCCCGCCCGGCCAAAAACAAATGCAGGAAAATGAAAAAAATCAATTTTTAAACTACTTTTTTTTTTTAATTGCACAAAAAAGCATATTACCATAATATTTTAATTATTATTTCTTAAGTAATGTATAAAATAAATATGTATCATTCTTCATTTAAAAAGATTTATAAACCAGTTTTTGACAATTTTTCAAAAATATAAAGAATAGTGATATATTCACCCTTATTCTGAATTTCGATTCAGTCACGCACAAATCGAAAACAGGTATTCCAACCAAAAACTAAATCGAAAGAAAAAGAAGAAGACAAGGGTATGTTCAATCTAGCTGTTTTACTATGAAACGCATGAAATAGAAACAAAAGAATAAGAAAACTTGCAAGCAATTTATAAAAAAATTTATTTAAGTGCAAAAAAACTAATAAAAAAATAAATTTAAATTAAAAACATAAATTAAATAAAAATAAATAAATACCAAAAGAAAAACAAGCAATTAACTATAAAGTTGTGAAGAATCCTGTGCTGATGTAATATTTTATTTTTTATACATATTTATAAAAGAAAATTGTTTTAATTTTCAGAATCTTTTCCAGAATATCTTAGGAATGCTTCAGATATCCATAATCAATGTCATTCTTTTTTGACATTAAATTTGCCAGGTTTTCATATTGCTCTGGCGTTGTAGTTTTCGATCTGCAATAAATTAAATAAAACCTTAAAATTTATTTATAACAAATAAAATGTATAATTAATTAAATATTTATTGAATTTTATACTTAAATTTTTTTTTTAATTTTCACTTTTTGTTAAAACCAAACAAAAATTTGAAGCTTCCAGTCATACAATAACCAACTTAGACAAACGTAACTACGGTCGAAATGCAGAATACATAAAATCGAAAAGAAAAATTTTAAACGAAACGGAACGCAGAATACCAACGTTGCGATTACGATTCGAATCGAAATGCAGAATAAGGGTGATTAACTCTACTTTCTTCTTAATATATTATTCTCTAGAAAATATAGATAAATATTTATTTAAATCATAAAGTTCAAAGGTCAATGTAATTTTATAACCATACAATTATTCACAACATTTCTTAAAGATAAAAGTAAAAATACTATTAAAATGGTAATGAAACTTTATGTAAGAAAACTTTCTTAAAACTGGAAAACGTTAAATTTTTAAATGTTGATGGTGGGTATATAGATTCGTCCGAGCCGAATATAACATTCGCGCTTATTTTCTTTATTTTAAAAAATATTTAAGGATACAGTGTACAATGTACATTTAAATATTTCTTCTATTTTTTTTGCACCATCACTCACGTGGAATAATGAATATTGTCTTGTTTAAATTCTACATTGTCAAGTAAGTAGATGAGGCCAACAACCAAAAAATAAAAAAAAAAAAAAATAAAAAAGGTCCTCAATTCAATTCAAGTATGTATTTTCTTCTTCATCGCCTTTTCGTCTTAACCGATACCTTATTATTTTATTTAAATACAAATAGATTCAAAATACGAATAACCCCACCTTAAAACTAAAACAGACAAATATTTCCATACACTTCTTACCATTTACATTAGATGTTAAAATGGGTAATAAAGTTATATTATCCTTAACATTTATGATAATCACGTGTAAATTGTGGAGACTATTTTAAGGTGGAATGAGAGAAAGCTCATATGCTACTGAGGTGTTATACTGGCACGTAATATTACTATGACTGGTATGTTGTATAGGAAAATTGGGAAAATCGTCTATGAATTCTGTTTTTTTTCCTACGATTTTCCACGATTGAAATTAGTTAATGGAGAAAAATGTGTGTTTGTGTTTAAGGGAAAATCTCATTTAAATACAAATGAATTTAATGCCAAATAATCACTAATGGTAGGAGAGTGAAAGATATAAATTATTTTGAATATGAAATCAGAACAAGGTTTTTGGAATTGATTTTTTTTGTTTTTGAAAAAAAGGAAAAAGGAGGTCCTTTTTAATAGAAGATAAAATTTAAAAAAATTTAAATTATAAAGTTTTATAATTCACAAATTTAAGTCTTAATTTTTAGAACAAATCCTTTTGATTTAAAAAGGATTTCTTTTGAGAAGCTGATAAGTTTTAAGAAAAATTTATTAAATTTAAATTATAAAACTAAAAATAATATGATAAAAATAGTTTAAAAATTTATAACAATTTTTTTAATTTTTTATATAAAAAATCCTTTTCTTTTTTGTTTCCATTTGTTTATCCTTAAAACTTGTATGTATATTAAAGATTCATGCTACAATTGCTTTTAGTTTGAGCACTTTTAAACTTAATTTTGTGTTGCTATTGAATGCGTTTTAAATTTTTGTGCATCCTTGGTCTTTTTGTTTGTTTCTCTATTTTTTTTATTTTTACTGATTTTTTTATTTATTCTTTTTATTTCATTAGTAAAGTTTTTTTTTAGATTTATTTTTTTCACTTGAAACTTTCCTATATGTTTGCAACAAATGTTTGTTAGTTTCCCATATAATACTGTTCCAAAACGTACAAAATATTTAGCAAATAATTTATGGCATCCAAAACAAACTTGATTTGAAAACTTTTATTTTGTGACTAATTTTTTCTATATGATTTTTGTTATTTTTTTTTTTTGGAAAACAAAGTTTGTTGCAAATTTATGTGAAACGAAAATGTTACGAGTTAATGATGGGAATATTTGATGTTTAAAGATTGATTCGGATTTATTTATTTGGAAAGAAAAATTATAATTTAATCTAGATTTTTAAAAGATACATATTTTTTATGAATTAACTAAAAATTGGAGTCAAATTCCTTGAAATACACTTTTATTCGATTTCAAATTACAGTTCCTTCTCAGGAAAATAAAGTGTTTAGGCATTAATAAAGCTCTGACCTCTTCGAATCCTAGAATATTGTTAAAGTAGAAAATTCTTGATTCCAGTATTAGATAATCCAAAAATCTCAATAAAATCATTTTAGTTTTGGATGAAGTATAAGAAAGAATATGGTAAATTTAAAGAATTTTCACATTGACTTCAAAATTAATTTCTTAATAAGGTCTGCACACGAAAAAATCCATGCACACATTAACGTTTATTACTTTTATTGTACGCATGTTAAGGTATAATGCGTCAAAAGTTGCGTTTAATTGATGTTTGAAATTTAAATTTGCGTAATAAAGTTGGGTACCGAATAAAAATAGACAAAATTATATGTCAATTACAATTAAAATCATCAAGCTAGGTTGTGTTGTTCACTTGTAACGTGCTGTCAAAGTTATCGATACCGGTTTATTCCTAGATGTTTTTAATCCATATTATTTCTCTTCTTCATCTGGTAGATCTTCTTTCAATTTTACTCCGGATAATGTTTTGGAGCAGCTTATATTTTTGATTTCTCATTATATGACCAAAATATGCTGTTTTCCGTTTTTTTTTTATTGTACTCAGGAGTTCTCTTCCGCTGTACATTCTTCGTATATTAATTGTTTGATATAAAGTGGGTCCACGGTATTTTTCCATGTTTCAAAAGCCTCGAGTTTCTTTATATCAACTGATTTTATGGTTCATACTTCTCCGGCATTAAAAGAATTGACCATATGTTTGTTTTCAAGTATCGCAATTTAGTTTTTAGATTTATGTCATGGCTGATAATTTTTTTTTGTACTTGATAAAGGCATCTCCATTTCAATCCGGCATTTTATTTCTCTAGAAATATCCTTTTTGTCATTGATTGCGATGCCAAGATATTAAAAGCTCTGCACTCTTTCCACGTCTATATCATATATTTTTAATGGTGTTATGTTACATAAGTTTTCCCTGCTTACAACCATAGTTTTTTTCTTAATATTTATCTTTAACCCATAGTTCTCGCTGCGGGTTGTTAGTCTATTTATCAGCTCTTGGGGTCCTCACATATTATCAGCCAAAATGGCATTTCTAATGTTATTCAGAAAAGTACCATTTATTTATATTCCTTTTTTAATGTGGTTAATCGATTCCTGAAATATTTTTTTGGAGTAGACGTTAAACAGTAAAGGGGACAATATGCACACAATATGCAGTGAATTTCTTTTTCTCCAACGCCAATAGAAGTAGGAATTTTTATTAACTTATCATGTTGGACTTTATCGAATACTTTTTCATAATCGTTGAAGCATATATAAATATTTCTGAGCGTTCCTGTATTTCTAGATTAAGATTTGTTATGGAAAAAGAGCTTCTCTTGTATTCATGTTTTCCTTAAACCCAAATTCGGATATAACTATAACTTTTCACATTTCTTATAGATTCTAGCGTGAATTATTTTGGGGAATATTTTTAGGGCATGGCTCATTAGACTAATGAGTGCAATGTTTTGGATGGCTTTTTTTTTGGGTGGTTATAAGGGTTGATCTGAGCCAGTCTTGTGGATATTCACCGGTCTCATATATGAAATTTAATAAGTTTCCTAGAAGATTGATATTGTCGCCGTCTATTAGTTTGAATACTTCCTTAGGAATCTCGTCAGAAATACAGGCTTTTTTTACCTTCAGAGACTTTATTGCAGTTTCAATTTTTCGCTGACTGATTAGGGTTCCTGTTTGCTGTCGATGCATTTTTATAGTTCGATTGGCTGTTATCGGAGAACAGTATATGGAAAGATTATATATTCCATATAGTTTTCCTCTCCGAACTATCAAAAATGGCTTCGTTGTTGTCATTATATAGTACGTGCGGGACAGATTTGTGGTATATTCCGATTGTTTACTAAATTTTCCTGTTTAGATTAAAATCGTCATGCAGTTCTTGTAGTTTTTCATCTCCTGACATTGTTCATTAACGTGATAATTTTTTGCGATGCGAATTGCCGTTTGAATTTATTTGTTTAATTCGTTTTTATGCTTGCGGCGTTCTTCCATTAGTTCCAATAATTCCTTTGTCCAGGTTTTTGACTGTGATTGATTTTAGTGAGCTTTTTACAGAGTTACATATGCTTTCACTATCTTCTCCTTCAATTTTATTAAATTCTTGTCCTATGAACTCCTTCATTTTCGTTCTTACTTTTGGTTCATTTATTTTTATTATATCGAGTATCTTACAAGTTTTTCTTTTCAAATTTTTCCTTAGCTTAGTTCGTAACTTCGTCATCAACAACGAAAACGAAAAGTTGCTTGTTAATGAATAGTAATCTATTTGATACCTAACTACATTTTTTCTTCAGTCTTGGGGGATTTTCAGGTATAGCGGGAAGGCAGAACATTGTATTTTCATGTTGTACTCCTGGCAGAATTGGATCTGTTTGTCGCCTCTATCATTTCTCTCTCCTAAACCATATTGTCCTGTGATTCCCGATACGATATCCTTCCCCACTTTTGCATTGAAATCACATTGAATTATTTAAAACTGTATTTTTTTTTACCTAAGAATAAATAAAAAATAAAAAGTGATTATTAAAACATTGATGTCGCCTTTCCCTGAATTAAGCGTCATTTTGATCCATTTTACCCCAATGTGCGATCTTATTGCAAAACCGTTTAACAGTGTTATGAGAGTTTTACTGCCTCCTTACAAAAATTAATGGTGTTTTTTATCTGGCTTAAAATTCAATGTCAAAAATACAAAATTTCACTGAAAATAGGTTTATTCACCAAAAATTCAAAATTTCATAAATAAATCGAAATTTCACAAAAAATTCAAAAGTTTTATCAAAATCATCAAAAATATAAAATTTCAATAAAATACGAATTATCACAAAAAACAAAATTTCACCAAACATTTTACAATTTATCAAAAACTCGCTTTTTCACTGGTCAACTCTTTACTCCTCCGGACCCACAGATCAGAAAAGTGTTAATCTGAGAATAAAAACCATGTCTTCTTCCTTTGATATGTTGCTGTTTATTTTGTAATTAAACCTCCTTCGTAATCTGCTAAAAAATTTTAAATAAAATCTCTTTAAATCTACTTTATTACAACTAATAACATGAATCAGCTGTTAAAGGTCCTCCTACACAATTTTGTTTTTATATTTCTTTTTTCCTCATATGTATTATAAAACTTTACTTGAATCTACTTGAATCCTATAAAAAATCTACTTGAATCCTATAAATTTAACTTTGTTTTAGTATGGTTTTGTCAAAGAAAGTTTATAGCCTCTATAGATATTTCAACAGCGACAACTGGATAATGTAAATGAAATAAAAAAAAATCTTGGTTAGTTGCAAATAAAACTTCTTGTTGGCTGCTAAGTATGAATGCAACATTTACAAAGTTTACAAAAGTATCAAAAATACAAGTAGGAAGCAAATAAAATCTGATTTTGAATTTCTAGCAGTCTAAAGAAAGGTGAATCCAAAGGTGATGTTATTTGCTATTATAAAGCCCACAATTTTAGAAAAAAAAAATTAAAGAAATATGCTTAAAATTAATTTAATGCTGCTATTTTCATTTAGTTATAGTGGCTTACAATTATAATATATTTTTTATATAGTTTTTTTTATTTTGTAATTTAACTCTTTACAAACTTTTATAAAATCTCTACTAATCCTACTTGTTGCCATACCCTGCCCCCTCCAGGTTTCAGAACAATTTTAATATTGTCACCCATTTATCCACAAAAAAACGAGAGATGGATGGTTGATATACTAAAGAAGAATGTATTACAATTTCCATGTGTCTTCATGTGTATCTAAAAGTGAGTGTGTGTAATATATCTTGCATACTCATTGTACAGACTTGTTTTATACATATGTAGGAGGGTCGATTGAAAAGTGATTTGTTTCTATAATTTAAAACCTTTCAAATAATAATTTGTTTAGTTAATAGGATTCGTCAAGCCGATTAAAATGTTGACTGTTTTTATAAAACGAACGAAAAATTCGTTTCGACAAAATGTATGGAAATGTATTCAATACAAACTGTCGAAACGAATTTTTGTTCTATAAAATCAGGTGTAAAACTAATACTATTGTTGAATGAAGGAACAGAACGAAATCAGCATTTTAAATAACCTTTCAAATTTTTTCATGAGCTTTAAACGAAAAAAACTGTTAGTCATTTATCCGTTTTAGGCAATTTTAAGAATTTTTGCATCGATTTCTGCTTAGCAGCAATATTTTCATTGAAAATCATTATTTAGCGCATATTTTATGTATATTTTTCACTTAAGAGACAATTTTCTTTTTAGGATCTAAATAAGCTTAGTAAAACATTGACATTTGAATGGTATTATGAATGAATTTTTCCAGTATTGACGTCAAGAAGCTTATTTAGGATAAATGGATATGGTTTTTATGACACTAAAAATCCAAGAGATAGAGCATGTGGAGGTTCTGGCATTCTAATAAAAACCCGTATCAAACACTACTTAATGTGTGATCTTCGTGAAGATTATCTTCAAAGCTACAACAATCTGTATTGATGATTGTTATAGAAACTTAGTGATTTCATCGATATATTCACCTCCCCGATTTTCAATTTCAGAAAATCAATATGAAAATTTGTATAAATCACTAGGACCCCGTTTCCTGGCAGCTGGCGATTATAACGCTAAGCATACATTCTGTGTATCACGACTTATAACCCCTAAAGGTCGTGTTTTGTTAAATACAATTTCTAAAATGGGTTTGAATGTTATTTCGAGTGGAGAACCAACATACTGGCCTACTGACCCAAATAAAATACAGGATGTCATTGATTTCGCTGTTACGAGGAATTTACCAAGGGAACTAATCCATGTCAAATCTTCATTAGAATTATTTTCAGATCATTCACCCAATTTTGTTACTATTTTGAACCCCCGAGAAATTGTATACCCCACTGGTATCTTAGCGATATCAAACACAAGAATAAACTGGTTGAAATATAGAAAATATATAAGCACTCATTGTACGGAAAATACGCTAAGCTAAGAGAATGCCAAAAACGTCTTAATAAGCTGCTAGAGTACCGAAAAACTGAATCACTAAATAAATATCTGGAAAATCTAGATGCTACCCCGTATTCGAATTACTCACTATGGCGAGCTACGAAACATCTGAAAAGACCAGTTAAAAGTAGACCTCCTCTCTACGTAATATAAATGGAGGCTGGGCAAGAAACGATAGCGAAAAGGGGAATCTGTTCGTTAACCATCTAAAGAATGTGTTCACTCCTAATTTATCAGATAATATAATAGAGTTGCCACCAGTTGTACCCAATTTTAGAGCAGTTGAACCCCTTTGTTTTGAGATTCGAGAGATCGACAAGGCTATTGTTGATTTAAACTCCAAATAAGAACCAGGTATTGACAAAATCAGTAACAAGATGCTTTTGGAGCTACCCCGGATAGTAATAAGAATAATACTTTTTATTTTTAATGCTATATTACGCCTTGAATATTATCTACCAGAATGGAAGGTCTCATTGGTCACAATGATTCTGTAATGGTAGTTTCTGATACGAAATGTATTTCAGATTTTTGATTTAAAAATTTTTCTTTATGATTAATCTGGTGCCACAAGAAAAAAAAAATAAATAATACACATCACGGCGAATTCAGATTTTCCCAACTCAGGAAAATATTTTCTTTGATAGCAAATGTAGTTTTTTTTTAATTTTACTAAAATTTTGCGTATTAAAAATGTAAGAAAATACCGCATTTTTACCATTTCTTAATATAAATGTTCTAATATTATATTTCTTCCTCAATAGAATAAAAATAACAGCATATGAAACCTTTTAAAACAAAATTATATTAATAGAACCAAATAACAAAACTTGTGATCATATTTTTAAAATTTCAATTTAGGTAAATGATAATACAAACTCTAGTAGTGTACTTGTTAAATATTACAAAATATATTGTTAATTATAATATATAATTATTTTCTTTTTATTAAACCTAAATTGCTTGAATTGACGGGAAGTATAGTGTTAATTTGTGTTTTTGTCGCATTATCATATCATACTAATAAAAGGTTATAACATTAGCCTATTGATGATTTTTTTTCTTCTACGTTATATATTGATCTCTCTTAAGTTTACTATTAAATAAATACCTAAATAAATAAGAGAGATTTTTATAAGTAAAACTTAATATTTACAACAACAGTTTTATAAATTTCTTTTATTTTTGTTAGTGTTTTTAATGATTTTATCTTCAGCAAAATTTTTAAATCTATAATTGTTATAACTACAGCTGACAGTATGCTAATATCATTCTCTTTAATCCCATTATATTTGTAAGAGCACATAGTTGTAAATAGTAGTAGAAGGTTTTTGTCTATGATAAAGGAAAAAAAATCGCTAGAAAGCTAATTAAGTACTTGAAAGTAAATTCTAGGACGTAATATTAGTAAAGTCTTAACTACCTTTTGTTACAAAAGTAACTTAAATTAAATTATCTTACAACACTAAGCGTTAGTAAATTTCCAAGAAACTAGGTGTGGTCGGCAAGAGAAATTAAAACATACGTTCTTTTTGTACATAACATTTGATCGAGAAACATCTCTAATTGAAGTGGTATTAAATAATAATTAAAATAAAGTGTTAGTGTTATAGTACACGTTTTTTATGGTGAAATTTACTAAACCTAAAGTTATAAACAATTTATTACATATTCATAATAAATTCAAAGGTATTTATTAAACGTTAAAATTTCCTAGTTAAACAAAACAAATTTATATAAAATATTCCTGCAGGATTTGTGAATGATTCCTATTACGCCTCAGTGAATCTATTGAAATTTTACCTAAACTATATTACATCGTGCCAATTCTATAACCTAAATTCGTGGTTTTGGAGCTATTTGACGATTATACGGGGGCTTCTTACCGAAAGCCCCATAATTCTATCGTTCCTGCCACTATACAAATTTACTTCTACAATACATCATAAAGAAAGTCACATGTGAAACTATGTTACGTAACACCATCAAAAACCTCCATTGAATAGTTTCATCCACTGGCCACTAAAGACTGCTAAAAACTCAACACCTTTATCTTGAATTGCCACAATAGATTATATACTAAAATTCACTAATTCCCTTTAATTAAAATTCTAAAACTTTAAATCTATACAAATATCTTCTAATTCAGAGTCTAAAACCTGCAAAAACGATCCCTAATTAAATTTATTAATACATTATGTAACAACTAAACTTATAAAACAAAACCAGCTTAACTAACATTTATCACCTCATCCCAAATATCGCATTACAAATCCCGAAAAGTTTTAACTTTAATAAAAAAAAAAAATTTGTTAACTAAATTTCCCTAAAATAACCTAAATTAAAGCAAATGTAATAATCATCTAAATCCAACTTATATCTTATTCTTAATCTAGAAATTTTAAATCATAAGTAATATAAATGTAGAACCTAAATAATTTCAATATCAATTCTAATGTCAATTGGCATACTTAAAATATAAAATGTTCTATTAAATTTCTTTGCTACATTTGTATTATCTTATGCTAAACTAAACCTATATCACAGATCAATTACCTTATCTATAAATCACAGTATTTTTTCCATTTAGAACTTAAATCTAACATGTGTTAAACGAAATTAAAATTGGCTATATAAAAATTAAATAATATCACAGACTACATACCTATTTACAATACTAAACCTAACTAACTAAAATTGGCAAAAACATGTATAAAGCAAGATAATTTTCAAAATTTAATTTTATTCATCAATACCTACATCATCAGTTCCTGTTGGAGGCCTTCACCAGATTCGCATGATGCGGTAAGTTTGAAACGAACATATTTTTTATTAAATCTTGCAATTATATATTTTAATAAATAGAAGCAACAACTTATTATGCTCTTATTATGATAACATAATAAGCAATAACATTCATCGAACACGTTAATTTTATTGTTAAATTTTTAATGGTAATTAACAGCGCTCTTAATTAATTTTTGTTATGGTTTTTGCTTCTATTTATTTCATTTTTTGCTTTTTGCCAATCAACTCATTTATAAATTAACCCATCATTGACCACTCTCTTTACTATAATTATATTGTTTATTGTTATTTTACAAACAATAATTATCATATGTTAGAATATCAATTTGAAGATTTTTTCCTCTCTTTCGTGTTAAAATAACTCTTCTCGAATTTTTCTAAGATAGCTTTTAAGAGAATCGTTACAATGTTTTACTTATATTTGGATTTAATATTGAGTTAAATAAAAATATTGTTCTTTAATATGAATTGCTAAATTAAACAATAAGGGTGTTTTCTTACAGCAACAATGATGTAGAGTAAAACTATTTTTTTATGATTTTATATTTGGGGTTCCAATTAAAATATAGCCATTGGAACTTAGGTCGGCGTGGGTAATGAGGCTAAATCTCTCTAAAACATCTGAGAGAGATTTAAAAATAGTTTAGTTATTGACACCTTCATAGGTTTTTAAATTTTATGACTAGAGTGGGGCAAAACTGATAGTGATAGTTCTAGTCATACTGGCCCTAACATCGAACGTAATATAATAAAAATTAGGGAGTCTATAATAAAAATGTAATGAGACTATAGGTATAACTAGGAGAGGACCGAACCCCCCCACACCGCTGCTGCTAGCAAAACAAAGGCTCCCGCAGTCCTATCCCTAGCATATCTAATATATTCCAATTTACCTTTGTGTACTTGGTTCTTACTGTGGTAGTTGAGAAATACACATGAGTGGAGTATATTTCTTACACTCTATAAGTAGTTATTCGTTTGTTCATTACATAAATAATGGCGCCCAACGTGGGGCCGATAGGACATTTAGTTTTGTCGGCTCTACACCAAATTCCGTATTACTTTATTAGAGTTCAATATTTAGCTTAAGTTTCACTTTTATCTGGAAAATACTGAACTTTTTGGAGAATAATCTTTAAGGTTTCGCAGGATATTTCAACTATTTGAGTAGTAAAAGGTTCGAATAAGTTGACCGCTTAAGGCTTGAGGATCCTTTCAAAAATTTGTTTGGTCTATTCAGATAAGAGGTTACTTTATGCGATGTTGTGTAATAGGAAAAGTATTTGTACAATTTTTTTAAGGCGATAGTAGCAACTAAAGTACATTCTGGATTTCATTTATTTTGCTGTTTGTGATTAGATGACCAATGTTCTTTAGTGGAGTTTATTAGGTGAAAAAAAAAGAAAAAAATTTTAAATTTATTATACATATCCCGCTCTAGCTATAAGAATTTTCATAAAAATACTTTTCTCTATTGTGCAATACACTATAGCCCGGTTCTTGTTAACTAGTGTCAATAATTTATTTCTATTAGTTTTGTCTTACTTTAGCATTTTGTTGCGTTGGAAAACACCCGCTTATTTTACATAAATTTTATATTTTTGTGAAAAAATTTTGAGATTTTCTCAATAGTATATTTGAGGTAATAATCGATTAATTCTAAATAAATTTAATTCTAAGTTTTTTGAAAACCCTTTAACACTTTGCGAAATAAAATTTTTAGTATTTATGATATTATCTGTTTTATTCGAAAAGTTTCATTGTATTAAGAAACAATTTGTGTACATTGGAATAGAGATTATATACCCAAACTAAAAACTATTTGATCTTTTTCAACTATTTACAATAGCATTATTGATGAACTAATATCCAGTAAAATTTAATTTAATAATTTATAATATTGTCTCTTGAATTCGATTTTTTTGCAAGAATGAGATGTTCATTTTCTCTTCTTTAAAGTTTTTCTCCTTTATACAAAAAATTGCGCTAATACATTTTGAACTTTTATTGTTTCAGGCTCTCACAGAGAGTTTGAGTTATTTAAAGGGAGAGCGTTTTATATGTTTTATAGATACTGTTTTTTGGACAAATTTTTATAACACTTTTAATAAATGGCTCTTTTGTAGAGAAATAACTGGGACATTTCTTTTTGTTCAAAAAGCATATTTGAAATTGAAAAATTACCTCAATAGATATAAAGATTGTTTTCGTAAAAAGGAATAAATAATAAAATAAAATTATATCAGAGCAAATATTTGTTTACTATCGATTTTTTTTTGTATTCAATCTTAAACACAGATTATAGTTGAATTAATACCATTTTAAAAGGAATTAATTAACATTATTGAAAACATTTCTCGTTTGAGAAATAGGTTTTAAATTTACACAGAATTGTTCCTTTAATACATTATATTTCATTCTGTTATTTTTCCAAAATATTAAATTTTTGAAAAAATAAAAAAAAATAAACAAAAAATTATTATATTATAAACAAAGATAACTCGTTATTTCATAAATTTTTCTAAAAAGAATTAAAATTTATTGGCTGGAAAAAATTATATAAAGGAGGCCAATTTTAAAATGTTCGTAGTTTTACACTACTTTTCAAGATTATTGATATATAGTATATACATTTAATATAGAATATAAATCCGTGATTGGAGTATAAAACCTTGTTCCTCTCAGAGGGTAAATTTTATTGGAAAACATTGTTTTTACGGTTAGCACTTAATCTGGTTAATTGCATTGTGCTCTGACATTTTTTTTTTTCCTCCAACTTGGTATTTTAATCATTTTTAAGAACAATAATCAAAATGTCCGTCGAAAGACCATCACCTAATGCAAACATACCACCGCCACTTCCTTCAGCACCCCTACAAATAGAACCCTCAGTCTGCCATGTATGCCATGATACTATGGTTGAAGGTTCGGATTGCCTAATTATCCACGAATGTTCCCATGCTTTTCATCGTAACTGCATTGAGACATATTTGTCTTCAAGTTCAGAATGTCCCCAGTGTAAACGGTCTTGTCAACTTTCAGAGCTTAGAAAGCTCATAATAGTTTCAAAAATTACAACCGCAAGAACAGCTGCTAAAGCCAAACCAAGAGGTGCTATGGCTAAGCACTATAACACCCGGTCACAAAGAAATATTTTTCCTGAGACTAGTTCTCAAGGTGATGAAGTTGTAAATTTCCCTGAACATGACATAAACGTTTTTGAAACCAATCCGAATTTGCGCAATGAAAATGTTGTGAACTCCCCTGTTAGAACTACTGAACTTACAACTCAACCAAGTACTCCAAATGTGGATTACAATGAAATTAATAAACTAATCGAGGAAAATTTAAATCGCTTATTGAGAAATTTGAACGTTTTACCTAATAACACTAATACCATGCCAAATAATCCCTCTAATACTGAACGTTACCAACAACAACCCGACTTTCAACAAACCTCTAGACAACAACCACCTCTAAACGACAATAATCCCTCTACAATGTCGCCTCTTCTGGTTTCCAATTTAAGTGCAAATTCCATGCATGCAGACAAAATAACTTCAGTTATTCAAAACTGGCACTTAAAATTTGACGGTTCCCCAAATGGTTTGCATGTAGAAGAATTTCTATATCGCATAAGGTCCCTAACCAAAGAAAATTTCAATGGTGATTTTAGCGTAATTTGCAAGAATTTGCATATTCTACTCACTGGGAAAGCGCGCGATTGGTATTGGCGTTACCATAAGCAGGTTAAATCTATCAACTGGGATAACTTTTGCGATGCGATTCGGTGCCAGTACAAAGAGTATAAATCGTCATTTGACATTAGAGAGGAAGTGCGGAATCGTAAGCAAAAGGTAGGAGAAACTTTCGACACATTCTTTGAATCCATTGTATCCATAATGGATCGTCTGCCTTCTCCCATATCTGATATGGAATTAATAGAAATTCTTGCCAGAAACTTACGTCCCGAAATTCGCCAGGACTTACTTTACGTACCCATTCACTCAATTTCGCATTTAAGGAAGCTGGTGCAAATGCGTGAGCATTTCTTAAATGAAGAATCGGTTCGCAAAGCCCATGCAGTACGAAACCAAAACCCCGTTTCACGTCGCTACATTGCCGAGATGGATTGCGATAATGAAAATATCGTCGATAACGATGAATTCGATTGCTCAGTAAATGCAATTCAAAACAGCGAAATCACAACCACATGCTGGAATTGTGACGAAGTTGGCCATCACTGGCAAAATTGTCTCAGGGACCGAGTTGTATTTTGCTACGGTTGCGGCTTGAAAAATATTTACAAACCAAATTGTTCAAAATGTTTAGCTAAGAGAAATCAAAATACAAAAAACTTACGACCTTTTGTTCTCCCAAAGGAGAAACCTTGAATACCGGCTCTACTTATAATACCAAATATGACAAATCTACAAATACTGAATGTGACAACTTAATCTCTGACTTACCAATTTCTCAAAAAATACCAAATAAAACCATTTCTATTCTTAAAAGACCTGAAGATTATAAATACAATGATGTTGATATTTCCAATTTAATATCCCCTAAACTCCCCTATCATAAACGTTGGGAAGCATACCTTAAGAAAAGAGATGAGATTTTTAACATATGTACTTTGTCCCAAAATGTGAATAAAAAACCTAAACGCTCTACTATTCGCTTACGTAAATTTTATAAAAAGAAAAAACTTTGCGGAAAACTTTTAATTTCGGCAATAATTTCAAATCCAAAAGATTTGAGATATTACGCAAAAGTAAAATTTTTAGAGTTTGAAGAATTAGGCTTGCTCGATACGGGAGCAAATATTAGCTGTATAGGTTCTGATCTAGCGTTAAATGATTTTTCTAAATTTTCTTGCTTTACGAAGTGTAAATTTAGTGTGAAAACTGCTGATGGCAAGTTACAACCTGTTTGTGGCTGGCTTGATGTGGATATTTTCTTCAGAAATGAATGTAAAAGGATTCAATTGTTTGTGATACCTTCAATATCACAAAAATTGATTCTGGGGATTGACTTCTGGAAGAAGTTTGCATTGTTTCCAGATATTGTTGGATCTGTAGACATAATTTCTTTTAACCAAATATCCAACTTGTCCTTGTCCGATCTCTCCGTTCTCACACAGAAGTCCGAAAATTTGTCCGCTTCTAATTCGTCACAAAAATCTCAATTAGATGAAAATCTATATCCACTATCCGATAGCCAACGTCAACAGCTTAACGCTGTTATAAATCTCTTCCCGAATTTTGAAAAACAAGGGTTGGGGAGAACCAGTCTTATTAGACACTCGATTGATGTAGGTAACGCTACACCAATCAAGTCGCGGTTCTATCCGGTTTCTCCCGCGGTTGAGAAACTGATGTTTGGTGAACTAGATCGTATGTTGGCGCTAGGGGTGATAGAACCATCCACATCCCCCTGGAGTTCACCAATGCGTTTGGTTGTAAAACCAAACAAAGTCCGACTATGTCTAGATGCACGTAAGGTTAACTCAGTAACCAAGAAGGATGCTTATCCGCTACCTAACCTTGAGGGAATATTTGCAAGGCTTCCAAAAGCCAATCTCATCACAAAGCTGGATCTGAAAGATGCCTATTGGCAGATTGCCTTAGACGAAAAGTCCAAGAGTCTGACGGCATTCACAGTTCCGGGAAGGCCCCTCTACCAATTCGTAGTTATGCCTTTCGGACTGTGTAATGCTCCTCAGACTATGTGTCGACTCATGGATGAGATCATACCACCAGATCTACGGCATTCTGTCTTTGGGTATCTGGATGATTTAGTTATCGTTTCTGAAGATTTTACATCTCACATGGAAGTTTTAATTCGTATAGCATCCCAATTTAGAAAAGCCAACTTAACTTTAAACGTGTCCAAATCCAAATTTTGCGTGACAAAAGTTAGCTACTTAGGATACGTCATAGGAAACGGAGGTATCACCACTGATCCAGAAAAAGTATCAGCAATAAATAACTGGCCTGTTCCTAAAACATTGAAGCAGGTAAGAGGATTTCTTGGATTGGCGGGGTGGTATCGGCGTTTTATCGAGAATTTCTCGTCAGTGGTATATCCTATAACTGAAGTCTTATCAACAAAGAAAGTATTTAAGTGGACAGAGGAGGCGCAAAAGTCATTTGAGACTGTGAAACGGTTACTTACCTCGGCTCCTGTGCTAACGAATCCCGATTTCAGCAAGAAATTCTTTCTTCATTGTGACGCCAGTGATTTCGGAATCGGCGCAGTTCTGGTGCAGTTGGACGAAAAAGGTGAAGAACGTCCAATTGCATTCATGAGTAAAAAATTAAATTCAGCGCAACGAAATTACAGCGTCACGGAGAAAGAATGTCTTGCTGCAATGGAAGCAATCAAAAGATTTCGCTGTTATTTGGAGATGCAGGAGTTTGAGGTGATAACTGATCACTCCAGTCTCTTATGGCTTATGCGGCAACCGGATTTGAGCGGAAGGTTGGCCAGGTGGGTATTTAAGCTCCAAGCTTACAATTTTAGTATCAGCCACCGAAAAGGTAAAGACCATGTGGTACCAGACGCTCTTTCCAGGATCCCTACTGAAAACATAGCAGCTTTAGAAATCGTTGAGCCTGATATTTGTTTAGAGTCACCCCACTTCAATGATGCTGATTACGAAGACTTAAGGAAGAAGGTGACTAGCAATCCACAAAAATACCCTGACGTAAAAATTATTGATAAGTATGTATATTACCGAAATGAACACTACAATGGAAACGAAGGCCAAGAAGAGTTGTGTTGGAAATTATGGGTACCCTATCATCTGCGAAAAGACACAATACACAAAGCCCACGATACACCGGTGAAAGCTCATGGAGGAATGGCCAAGACACTAGAGCTTTTAAGAAGACATTTTTTCTGGCCTGGAATGGTTCGAGATGTGAGGAATTATGTCCGTGAATGTGACATTTGCAAAACTACAAAAGCACCAAATTTTATCATGAAACCACCAATGGGAAATACAAATGTGTCCGAACGTCCATTCCAGCGCCTTTACGTCGATATCCTGGGCCCATATCCTCGAAGTAAAGCTGGCTACACTGGTCTCTTAATTGTATTGGATCATTTAACAAAATTCCACTGGTTGTGTCCATTACGAAAATTTACTTCAACTGCCATCCAGGAATACCTAAAGAAGCATATTTTCCACGTATATGGTGTTCCAGAAACCATCGTAAGTGACAATGGCAGTCAGTTTCGTGCCAACGACTTAAATGCATTTTTTACAACATATGGAATTAAACACATATACACAGCGTTATACTCCCCCCAATCCAACGCCTCTGAACGCGTAAATCGGTCGCTTATTGCTGGAATTAGAGCTTACCTTAAATCAGATCATCGCCTGTGGGATGACAAACTTTCTGAGATCAGCTGTGCTCTTCGTAATTCCTATCACCAGTCTATTAATAGCTCTCCTTTTCATGCACTATTTGGATTTGACATGATTACGCACGCAACTTCTTACGAGTTGTTGCGGAAATTACATTTACTAGATGAACCTACAGCTAAAATTTCTAGGGACGATAATTTACAATTAATCAGACAGGATATACGGAAATGTATAAGACAGGCACAGAACATGAATCAACATCATTATAATCTTCGTGCAAGACCACAAAATTTTGAAGTAGGAGAAGAAGTATTTCGGCGAAACTTTGCCCAAAGTAGTTTTGAAAAGCACTTTAATGCTAAACTTTCACCGTTATTTGTAAAAGCTAAGATAAAAGAGAAAATAGGTAACCATTATTATATTTTGGAGGACTTAAATGGAAAAATAATTGGTACTTATCATGGTAAAGACCTCCGAAAATAAACTACCTTTTCCATCCAATTTTCTATCGTAAAACGACAAAATTGTTTGGTTTTGTAATGGTAGTTTCTGATACGAAATGTATTTCAGATTTTTGATTTAAAAATTTTTCTTTATGATTAATCTGGTGCCACAAGAAAAAAAAAATAAATAATACACATCACGGCGAATTCAGATTTTCCCAACTCAGGAAAATATTTTCTTTGATAGCAAATGTAGTTTTTTTTTAATTTTACTAAAATTTTGCGTATTAAAAATGTAAGAAAATACCGCATTTTTACCATTTCTTAATATAAATGTTCTAATATTATATTTCTTCCTCAATAGAATAAAAATAACAGCATATGAAACCTTTTAAAACAAAATTATATTAATAGAACCAAATAACAAAACTTGTGATCATATTTTTAAAATTTCAATTTAGGTAAATGATAATACAAACTCTAGTAGTGTACTTGTTAAATATTACAAAATATATTGTTAATTATAATATATAATTATTTTCTTTTTATTAAACCTAAATTGCTTGAATTGACGGGAAGTATAGTGTTAATTTGTGTTTTTGTCGCATTATCATATCATACTAATAAAAGGTTATAACATTAGCCTATTGATGATTTTTTTTCTTCTACGTTATATATTGATCTCTCTTAAGTTTACTATTAAATAAATACCTAAATAAATAAGAGAGATTTTTATAAGTAAAACTTAATATTTACAACAACAGTTTTATAAATTTCTTTTATTTTTGTTAGTGTTTTTAATGATTTTATCTTCAGCAAAATTTTTAAATCTATAATTGTTATAACTACAGCTGACAGTATGCTAATATCATTCTCTTTAATCCCATTATATTTGTAAGAGCACATAGTTGTAAATAGTAGTAGAAGGTTTTTGTCTATGATAAAGGAAAAAAAATCGCTAGAAAGCTAATTAAGTACTTGAAAGTAAATTCTAGGACGTAATATTAGTAAAGTCTTAACTACCTTTTGTTACAAAAGTAACTTAAATTAAATTATCTTACAACACTAAGCGTTAGTAAATTTCCAAGAAACTAGGTGTGGTCGGCAAGAGAAATTAAAACATACGTTCTTTTTGTACATAACATTTGATCGAGAAACATCTCTAATTGAAGTGGTATTAAATAATAATTAAAATAAAGTGTTAGTGTTATAGTACACGTTTTTTATGGTGAAATTTACTAAACCTAAAGTTATAAACAATTTATTACATATTCATAATAAATTCAAAGGTATTTATTAAACGTTAAAATTTCCTAGTTAAACAAAACAAATTTATATAAAATATTCCTGCAGGATTTGTGAATGATTCCTATTACGCCTCAGTGAATCTATTGAAATTTTACCTAAACTATATTACATCGTGCCAATTCTATAACCTAAATTCGTGGTTTTGGAGCTATTTGACGATTATACGGGGGCTTCTTACCGAAAGCCCCATAATTCTATCGTTCCTGCCACTATACAAATTTACTTCTACAATACATCATAAAGAAAGTCACATGTGAAACTATGTTACGTAACACCATCAAAAACCTCCATTGAATAGTTTCATCCACTGGCCACTAAAGACTGCTAAAAACTCAACACCTTTATCTTGAATTGCCACAATAGATTATATACTAAAATTCACTAATTCCCTTTAATTAAAATTCTAAAACTTTAAATCTATACAAATATCTTCTAATTCAGAGTCTAAAACCTGCAAAAACGATCCCTAATTAAATTTATTAATACATTATGTAACAACTAAACTTATAAAACAAAACCAGCTTAACTAACATTTATCACCTCATCCCAAATATCGCATTACAAATCCCGAAAAGTTTTAACTTTAATAAAAAAAAAAAATTTGTTAACTAAATTTCCCTAAAATAACCTAAATTAAAGCAAATGTAATAATCATCTAAATCCAACTTATATCTTATTCTTAATCTAGAAATTTTAAATCATAAGTAATATAAATGTAGAACCTAAATAATTTCAATATCAATTCTAATGTCAATTGGCATACTTAAAATATAAAATGTTCTATTAAATTTCTTTGCTACATTTGTATTATCTTATGCTAAACTAAACCTATATCACAGATCAATTACCTTATCTATAAATCACAGTATTTTTTCCATTTAGAACTTAAATCTAACATGTGTTAAACGAAATTAAAATTGGCTATATAAAAATTAAATAATATCACAGACTACATACCTATTTACAATACTAAACCTAACTAACTAAAATTGGCAAAAACATGTATAAAGCAAGATAATTTTCAAAATTTAATTTTATTCATCAATACCTACATCATCAGTTCCTGTTGGAGGCCTTCACCAGATTCGCATGATGCGGTAAGTTTGAAACGAACATATTTTTTATTAAATCTTGCAATTATATATTTTAATAAATAGAAGCAACAACTTATTATGCTCTTATTATGATAACATAATAAGCAATAACATTCATCGAACACGTTAATTTTATTGTTAAATTTTTAATGGTAATTAACAGCGCTCTTAATTAATTTTTGTTATGGTTTTTGCTTCTATTTATTTCATTTTTTGCTTTTTGCCAATCAACTCATTTATAAATTAACCCATCATTGACCACTCTCTTTACTATAATTATATTGTTTATTGTTATTTTACAAACAATAATTATCATATGTTAGAATATCAATTTGAAGATTTTTTCCTCTCTTTCGTGTTAAAATAACTCTTCTCGAATTTTTCTAAGATAGCTTTTAAGAGAATCGTTACAATGTTTTACTTATATTTGGATTTAATATTGAGTTAAATAAAAATATTGTTCTTTAATATGAATTGCTAAATTAAACAATAAGGGTGTTTTCTTACAGCAACAATGATGTAGAGTAAAACTATTTTTTTATGATTTTATATTTGGGGTTCCAATTAAAATATAGCCATTGGAACTTAGGTCGGCGTGGGTAATGAGGCTAAATCTCTCTAAAACATCTGAGAGAGATTTAAAAATAGTTTAGTTATTGACACCTTCATAGGTTTTTAAATTTTATGACTAGAGTGGGGCAAAACTGATAGTGATAGTTCTAGTCATACTGGCCCTAACATCGAACGTAATATAATAAAAATTAGGGAGTCTATAATAAAAATGTAATGAGACTATAGGTATAACTAGGAGAGGACCGAACCCCCCCACACCGCTGCTGCTAGCAAAACAAAGGCTCCCGCAGTCCTATCCCTAGCATATCTAATATATTCCAATTTACCTTTGTGTACTTGGTTCTTACTGTGGTAGTTGAGAAATACACATGAGTGGAGTATATTTCTTACACTCTATAAGTAGTTATTCGTTTGTTCATTACAATTCCTAAGCCTGGAAAAGATCATACTAAAGTAGAATCGTATAGGCCTATTAGCCTATTGTCGAATATATCAAAGCTATTTGAAAAGCTATTGATGAACAAGTTGAAACCGATAGTGAATCGTTTCGATTGTATTCCAACACATCAATTTGGTTTTAGAGAAAAACATAGCACCATGGAACAAACACACAGACTTATAAATATTATATCTAAGACGTTTGAAGAAAAGAAATATTGTTCCGCTCTCTTCATTGATGCCTTCGATAAAGTATGGCATGAAGGATTATTATATAAAATTAAACAATATTTACCCACAAATACGCATAAGCTGTTAGAAAGCTATTTAACTCATCGAAAGTTTGTTCTTAAAGAGGGAGACTTTATAAGCCCAGTGCAGTCCATTGAAGCAGGCGTACCCCAAGGAAGTATACTGGGTCCCTTTCTATACTTAATATTCACTTCTGATATGCCAACTTGTAGTCAAACCCATATATCAACATTTGCAGATGACACAGCTATTCTAGGCGTTCATGAAAACCCCCAAGAAGCATCTAAACTCTTGCAAGATCATATACTCTGTCTAGAAAAATGGCTAAAGCAATGGAGAATAAAAGTGAATGAACAAAAATGCATACACATTACCTTCACATTGCGAAGAGATTCGTGCCCTCCAATCTTAATAAATAATCAGATTATACCCCAACAAACAGAAGTAAAATACCTTGGTATGCATCTAGATCGACGTCTTACTTGAAAAACACATATAGAAACAAAATTAACACAAATTAAGTTGAAATTACTCCAAATTAAGTGGTTAATTGGTAGAAATTCAAAATTAAGTCTAGATTGTAAACTGTTGATCTATAACTCAATTATAAAGCCTATATGGTGCTATGGTATCCAACTATGGGGCACGGCCTCTGCTTCAAATATTGAAAAAATTCAAAGACTCCAAAATAAAATACTACGAATGATAACAGCAGCACCCTGGTATGTGAGAAATGATAACATTCACAAGGACCTCAATGTCCCTATTGTCAAAAATGAAATAAGTAAACACGCAGAATCGTATTTGAGGAAGCTTGAAGTACACCCAAACATAATAAGTAGCAATGGCTACAACCGTTTGAGAAGAAGGAACACAACAGACCTCTGCAGAAGCTTAACCCTTTGAATAAATAAAGTTTTTTTCGTCCGACAGTGGTTGGACTTAATATAAAAGATTTAAGATTTGAATACTTATTGTTAGTTCACCTAATATCGTAAAGATTCAATAAATAAAGATAAATGAATTAAAATTAATCCATAATAGAAAACCTTTCACACTTTTGCTTGAACTTATTCAATATGATCAATGATTTAATACTACAACAAGGTAATAATTACCAACATCATTGAGTTTTACAAATTTAAAAGAATATTATCAAATCTAGAAATACTTACAGGTATTTGGAAGGGATTGATTATATTTCTGAGCTTAAAGTTACATTATATTACCCTAGAGCAGTGAAGCGCACACACACTACTATACATTTGCGCCTGTGTGTGCGAAGCAGAAAAAACTTGACTTGATTTGCTTTGACATTCATGAGAGAGCAGCGTTGCGTAAGCAGCATTTGTAGTCTAACCTCGCGAGTCAGGAAATTTGCAAATTTCGCATCTCTGCCCTAGAGAGATAACAGATTGATAGGATCACAGATGATTTCTAGATGATTTATAAAAAGGAGACATACTGACTGTTTCTCTATGTCGAACGAAAAATTCGGTTTCACGATTTATATGCATATTTCATATATTTTGTCGAAACGAATTTTTCGTTCGTCATAGAGAAACAGACAGTATGTTTTTTTCTTTACAATAGGCTTTATTCTATTCGAGAAAAACCTCGAAATCCTATTGAGAAGTTGCAAAGCACTTGCAGATTATAATTTTAAATTAAAGACTTTTGTGTATAAATCTCAATATTTTACGAGTGCATTTAGTCCGAAAAATCCTCATCAAAAACTATATAATTTCCAAGATTTTCAAAGACCTGTTCACATTACTCTCGTCTTTACACACTCGGATTTCATATGTGTGTATAAGACATCTGCTGTTACTACTCTTGGGTTGGTTTGTAACTTAATTTGCTACTTTAACCTCTTTAGAGATTAAAAGTTCATTTCAGTTTTTCTGTCGTAGGTTCCTTGTGTGTAATGCGTCACTCCTCAAAATCTCTAAAGGTTAAACCAAAGAAAGAAAAAAAGCAAAAATATATCAAATGAAAAAAAAAAAAAAAAAAAAAAACTTGGTGTTAAAGTTTTACTTACTTGCCACAAATTTAATAAACATTGTAACTATTTAGTCTTTTAGACAAGTAGACTACAAAGAATTTTCCTTAGAGCATTGAATTTCTTATATTTTGTGTCGTCTTTTGATTAGATTTTTATGAAATTTATGTATAAAATTTTTGCTGTTGTTAATGTTTTATACTTTTGACACAGATTTTTTTGATTTGTTACAATTTAATTTTGTTGCTCGTATATGAAAAAAAAAAAACAAAGTCTGTCCAAAAATATAATTTTATATCCTGTATGCCTAACACACTTTCAAAATCTAATAAAAAGTAATGATTGCATGTCTTTGACATGTATGTATGTATATGTAGGAAACTAAAACAGAAAATAACAAAAAACTGTAAGTAGACATATTTTACTGCATGTTTATACTTAATTTGTATGCCACATGTTTTTGTGATTAGACTAGCATGTAATAGAGAATCCTCCTGCTATTATAGGTACTAATATGGTGTATCATTTTAAGCAACAGCGAGAGATGAAGGAGTGTGAGGAGGAGTTAGTGTCTACTGTCATCTTGTTGTTTAACTCTTAATAAGATTTGTGCTTAGAAATAATGATGAGCCATATTATCTTTGGTTAAAAGTACGTTGTATATACATATGTATAGCAAACAGTCCACAGCATTTCCTATATACATATATTTTTATTATAAAGTTTTTCTTTTGTGTTCAGCTTTTTCCTTGATATTATTATGTTCATTTATTTCGAACGTGTTTAGGTTTTTTAAATAGCAGTTTATCTGTTCGAGTTAGAGTTTTCTGTCGTCTATTTTTGTAGCATACAAAACTAGGTCAATTAAGTGCTTAAAAAATTGGTAAGAAATTAGTTAGGTTTAGGCTGATTTAGAAGTTTAAATCATTAATTAATATAACTGCAATATAGGAGGCTATTAAAGTTTAAGAAATTTGGAGAATAAATATAATTAGAGATTGTGGTTGTTATGATTAAATAGGTAAGGATATTTACTAGAGTCTAAACGAACTCACTTATTCAAACCAATCCGAAATATTTGTTATTAACAAAGTACTTTCTAGATGACATTTGTATTTTAAGAAGTAAAAATTGCAGTCAAATAAATAAAATTTTTTTTATTAAACTTATTTTTATCTCTCTTTCTTTGCGTTTTTTGTTTATGATAAATGCAGTTGCACTATTTTTATACTTTTGGTGATACAAACACACGGTAAATTCAGAAGAAGTGGTCGTGGAATATTTTTAAACCTTGAATTTTCAATAGCTTTCATTTCATTAATAATTAATTTTCATTAATCTTTCATTACAACGATTAAGCTCATTCAACAGTTTTAGTAGCGATTCTGTTTTAAATCTTTCATTTTGCAAGCTCCTGAATATTAAGACATTCAAAAATTTTGGAAGGAATTTAATTGTGACTCAGTCAACAGTCTTTAAAGAGACTTCGTGAATCATTTAAAAAAATATACTACTCACGGTTTTTAAAAAATAAACGGCATATTTACTTTTATAAATATTATCTATTAAATAACGGCTTTACAAATATTCCATTTTGCCGTTTCTCTATTTTTAATATCTTTAAAATGAGGCCTCACTCTTCTTGGACATTAGAGTGTCCCCAGAAACTACATTTTTGAGATTCTCGCGTAGGAAGTCCTCTCAAATTATGCGTATTTGTGAGCTGAATACAGAAAAATATCTAAAGACATTAAAGATTGGACTTTAGTTCCCTGCCATCGATTAAAAAATTTTGGGCCTCATACATTTTGTTTGAGGAGTCTTCCTACAATATTTTGGTCTTCGGGACACTCTACTGGACATGTTTCTAATTCGGTATTATAAATATTTTTATATATTATTTATAAAATGACGGTACAAGCAGTACAGTTGATACTTTTCTATAAAATTTGCATTTGTGTTTTTTTTTTTAAACAATTGAATTGTACTTCAAGATACAACTCTGAAAGTATCGAGTAGTTATGATTTGGTATTGAGTACTCAAAAAAACGGTCGTTATCGGGTACTGAGTAACCAAATACTCGATACTTCACCAACTCTAATTTTAATAGTACATTTAATTGCCTGGTTGGAAATTCAATTATGAGTCAATAAACCTTAAAATAGAATCAGTTAATCTTTAAGAAGTCTTGGAAGAGACGGCTTTAAAAATGTCTTACAACTCTAAAATATTCAATATTTTAAACAGCGAATGATTGAATATTAGATTTGGTACTTATTTTTTTTATTGTGATAAAACTTTCAATTGTTAAGTATTATATTATTATATTCCTTTTTTGAAGTTTTTTTTTTTTTTATTTTAATTGGGAGTTATTTCAAATCTTTATTAAGTAGACTTGAAAGAGATCAACGCACACATATTCGGTGGTGGCTCATTTAATACTAACAAAAGATTAAATTATGGGTAGTTTTATAGTTTTGGCAAATACTCCAATTTTCTAGAAATAATCTAAATTTTGTGTTTTTTATACCCTTCACCACCGGTGTAAAGGGTATATATAAGTTTGTCATTCCGTTTGTAATTTCGGAGAGCAAAAAAGTTAATATTTTCGGGATCCTTGTAAGAAATGATGACTATAGGACCATGTCCGTCCGTCTGTGTGTCGGTTGAAATGGCGTTTATGAAGCCCACCGATAACTGGTATATATAATATATATATCAAACGATCGGAATTCGAGATTTTGCTATTGAAATTCAGCAAGATCGGTTCATACATTGCGATATGCTTAAAAAACCGGTTTTTAGAATCGGTTTTCCAGTTTCTGAAGATTATATATATACTAGGTACTTCGTTTTTGCAAAGTATGCTCTGACATTTTTTTTCTGCATATTTTTCCTAAAAAATGAAATAAATCGGTTCATAACAACTGAGATATCGGGCAAACGCATTTTTGATTTTTTTAAGCCCTTGTTTAAGGTATAGGTTTTTATTACATTTACGCGTAGTCAGCAACAGTATCAGCAAAAATTATCAGCTATTATCAATTATCAGTTCACTGACAGTGAATCACTGTCAGTACAATATGATGCTGCCGTTGTAATTACAATTCAGCGTAGGCAGCCACAATTTACAACCACCATTTAGCTTTATTCTACTTGTGTATTTTAGCCTCTCATTTATTTGCTCACTCTCTTTGTCTCGCTCTCAATCTGAGTGCAGCGCAGTGAATTTAGAAATAGGGCTAAATGAAACAGCACTGCAAACTGCTGCTGACCAAATGTAATCAACACCATAACAAACAGTGCATTCTAAGTGATCAGCTGATTATGTCAGCTCACAATGCTGCTGACTACGCGCTATTGTAATTTGGGCTTAACAGTGTTGTTGTTGTTGTTGCTAAGGATTTATCTTTATCTGAGCTAGGCATTTAAGTAGGCAAACTTCATCGAGTGTGTCGAGCCTAGGAACATGCCTTTGAAATCTAATCTAGTAAAGGATAACAATGTCCGTCCTCCCGTCTAGCTGGCTGGCCATGTAAACCTTGTGCACAAAGTACATGTCGCAGTTTAAAGGATTCAATGAAATTTTGCACGTGGGACTTTTATGACACAAGGGCAAAGCCTATTGGTTGCGATCGGTCCATTATTTCACCTAGCCTTTAATGAAATTCGGTGCTGTAAAAGTATCAATCTTTGTACCAAATTTTATGAAGATCGGTCCACAATTAACCATAACTCCCATATGAACCCCTCTTCTGAAAATCACTTTAACGAGCATAAATCCTATACGGATGTTAACATCAAGTTAATATTCGACATAAATAAGTTATATATAAGTATAAATTATTCTACCAAATTTTATAAAGGTCGGTCCATAATTCTCCCATATAAAGTCCACTTCGGAAATCGCCCAAAGTAATATGTATTCGTATTTTACACTTAGTAAAATTATCGGTCCAATTGAAAAAATGTTCATTTCGCACAGCAATGTTAGAAAATTTGTTCATCGTAGAAAAATTTTAAATTTCCTTATTACTTTGCTATCGTTTGGCACACTTTCTTTGTTGTGATAAAAGGAACAAGTAGTTTTCGATTTAAGCGTAGGTCTAAAGGCTCAACTACATAGAATACTTTTGCTTCAACTAAGTAAGTTAAATAAGTTAAATACATGCATTTATATTGAGCGGAACCAAATCAGTACGCCAAACTTCTGCGTGAAGTACTTCAAAGATGAAAAATTTTCAACTTTGAAGTGCCGAAGTACGTAAATATATTTTGTCGCTTGTTTTATTCTTATTTTAATATTTTTTAGTTAAGTCGGAAATTTTAATTTGCAATTCATTATTTCAACTGAGAACATAATAGAATTTTTACATCTTTATATTTTATAATATAAAATTTTAATAACAAAATAACGCAACGACTGAGTTAATATCATTTATGTGTTGAGTAGCTGTCAGTCGCAGTTGAAGCGAAAGTATTCTATGTAGTTGAGCCTTAAAGCTTACATTTTTTAATGTCGTCGATATAAACTACTGATTTACGGATAGTGCGGAACATATTCGAAATTTTTATATAATACTTAGTTATATTAGAGAGAAATTTAAGATCGATTTCTAGGTTAGATATTCATTATTTTGTTAAATAATAAAATAATATCAGTAAGACCTATCTTTAAGTTTCAAGGAAACCTACACAGAAAAAATTAAATTTCGTATTTAATTATTAAATTCTTAAACTCAATTATTATTTTTTTTTACTAAAATCGGACCTATCATTGAGTTAGTAAAATATAATACACAAATTCGTAAATGTTTTATTGAAAAAAAAAATTTTTTTTTTCTTATTAAAATATTTTTACTTTTAATAAATTTTATTATTTAAAAATTTTCATAAGATTCAATAATTTTTTTGAGTAATACAATTAAAATAATATTTAGTTTTTAGTCGATATTCAAACAATTTTTATTATTGAATCAATAAAATGTTTATTAAAAAGGATTTTAACTAATATTACAAAATTTTATAAGAATTTTAAATACTTATGTATTTTATATTTTATAAATAAATTGTCAAACATAATATAATACTACAGAATAAAGATTAATGCTATTTGTAATATATTTGTGCAAATTTGGTGTAAAATTCATGAAAAGAAAGGACATGTTGGTGTAAAATAAGAGTATTGTATGGTTGTTTCGTGCGGCTAGTCAAGGTGATTATTTAATAATATAATAAAATAAAAATTGTTGTTACTTTGTTACTTCTTTTACATTAAATTCATAAAGAAATCGACTTAGAAGGAACGTAATCATTATTAAAATGGAAGTTTTAATTGAGCACTACTACTTACCATTTACAGATTAGGGATATCTTAAAACGAAATTAAATATGATACTACCCAGCTTATATCGTCGTTATATTCGGTTAAAACTGGAAATAATGATTATGATAGTCTGTACCAAACACAATCGATCCATTTGAAAAGAGTATTGAACTAAAAATGGTTACAATATGCTATTGGGTCTAGCTTTCAACGGACCATACTTTGAATAATATACATATTTATACATATTTCACCTCCCATAATTCCGGACATTGTTTGCTGGCTCATAAAATACAGGAATAAAAAAAAAAAAAAAATACTTGCATATAATTATTTTATCACATAAAATACAATTTGTCATCTTAATGTATTTCCGAAACATCTGAAAGATAAATAAATTTCAATCATATTAGGAAAATCATTAGGAAATAAGTGATAACATACCTCCAATAGGCTTCAAATATTGGTAGAGTAAAGAGAACCGGTTCAAAACTAGTCACGTGACAGGTTCTCAGGGCTAGTGACCGGTCCCAGTTCTGGAACTTTATATGAGAAGAATCTGTCACTTTTACATGGGGTTGTCATTGGAGGTGACTAATTAGCCCCTTGGGACAGGTCACAGGATAGGTCCTAGGACTGGTACAAGAGGACAGGTTCAGTAACGATTAATGTAATAAAAATTTTATAAAAATTCGGTAATTGTTTACTTTTAAAACATTATTTTTATTATTATCTATCTTTATTAAATTATGTTTATTTCAATTTTATAATTTTTCGTTAATGTCGATGGCGGAACCCCGGCTCGAACCCATGATTGTTATTACGCGCGAGTTGCTAATTGCACACTTAACGAGCATGTTATAAATTAACTCTCAACTGTTAAATAGTGAGTGTGTTTGTGTCAACTGGTTCTCAATTGGAACTTTGGTGACGAGTTAGGTGTCAATTGGTACTCAACTGGTACAAAGGAACCGGACCATTACTGCAATTGTCACAAATTTCCCGCAGGGTATTTCTTTGTTTTCCTAATTTTTGTTTTGTTTTTTGTTTGTTTTATAATTCAGCTGGAATTATTAAAACATTACAAATTGTTTGTCTTTTGTGGCTTGGTTTTAAAATAATTTTCAACCAATAAAACAATTTATTAAAATCAAATATTTTATTTTATAAAATTTAATTTAAATCCAAATAACGATTTATTTAAAAATATTTTAGTAATAATTTTTTCTGTATAAATAAATAAAATACAAAGAATGCTGATGAAGTGTGTAGCGGCACAGAAAATATATATTTTATTATATAATCCACAAACATTGTTGTGATATTGTCAAACATAGAACAAGGAATTTTGTTCAGAATTATATTTGTTGTTTTGTGCAATTATTTTTATCCTCAGACCAGCATTCTTAAAATTTTTAAAAATTAGTTTGTTAATTTTGTTTAATTAACTTATTACTTTTTAAAACTGTCTTAAAATTCTTAATTCAAGTTTTGATTCTCTTCTTCACTTCCCTGTTTGGCGTACTTCCTAAAAGAACAGAAAACCTTCATTAATATTTTGTTTAAACTATCTACTTACCTCTAACAATACTTCTCCTATCCCACCCACCTATTAAACCAACCAACCATCAAACTGATCGTCAATATTTATTACCATACTTTTGATGATGTTAATGGTCAATAACAACAATTACCATTACCATCATAAAATCGAAACGTTTCAACAAACATCAAACTTACATTCTCACTGATTGAACATGAAACCCAAATGTAACAAAAAAAAAAAAAAAAAAAAAAAAAAAAAAAAAAAATACATATAAACAGGCAAAAAAGAACTGTAATTTTAACTTATCACCTTTTTAAATTTAATGTTACATAAAAATTAACTGTGTAACAAAAACCCATTATTGCAACTTCGTTTTTGTCTCTACCTCACCCAGCTTCAGGGAGCCTCTAGAACTAAGGGAGTGAAGAAGAGATGTGGGAGATAAAATAATAATATACTTACTCTAACATTCATGCGACCGCCACATAGTTGAGGTTGAGAATAACTGAGCCACAAACTGTAATAAACATTTATATAGTCTGCGGTTTTTTATTGCATTTTTTCTCCTCAACCTCCTTGTCGTTAGTGTAATTGTTGCTGTTTGCAGTTAGGTAAGGGAAGAGGTTAAAGAAATAGAGTACGAAATTTACAAAAAAATAAAACTTTTTTTTTAACTTTAAAAATTATATTAACTGTTACATATTCTCTTTAAAAGTATGAAGAGGAAGTCAGAAAAACAGGTGTTATAATGATGTGGCTAACGAGAAGAGAAATAACTACCTAAGAGAGTATGTTGCATTCTTGACATTTGGTTGAAATGTCAGTGAGTTTCAATGGAAAATACCATACAAATATGTTGTCATTAAAGGAAAGAGGTTATATTAAAAAGTTTTTTAGAAACTAGACAAAGCAATTCAATAAGGACAACAATCTTATGGCAATTAATAAATGTTAATTATTCCATTTTAAAAAATGTCTGCTTTAATTTGTTATTTTAAAAGTCATTTATGGACGACCTGCCTTTTTAGGTCATTTCCTGTTACATGACATTGTTAAGCAAACAAAACGCCTCTTTTGTTTGAGTATTTCATTTACTTTTTTTTTTTTTTCGTACAAACTTTTCATTATACTAAATTTTTATCTTGTCTCTTTAAATTGTTTTCCAATTTTATTTTGTGTCTGTTCAATAGACCGTTATTTTAATAAACTTTGATTAATATTGATTGTGTTGTTGACAGTTTTTTGTTTAAATGATTTTTGTTGCCTTTAGTATCTTTTCCTTTCTATCTCTCTTTAGCTCTTTTTGGCTATTATACAGCTGTATGCTTTTTGATGTTATGTTTTATAAAATAATTTCCGTTTCCTGTTACTAGAAACTAAAGATTTTTTTATTTTTTGTTTTTATGAAAATTAATGATGTTTCCTTTTCTAAAAAAAAACAGTAAAGGAAAACTCATTTATTAAACAAAGTGTTTGTTTGCATGCAATTATTTCTTTTTATTAGAAAAAGCTAAAAACTAACTTTTGCTGTCTGTTTTGCAGTAAGTTTAAATTTAAAAAATAACATTTATTCTCCTTTTGGTGAAAAATGTCTAGGCTCATGATTTGTTTAAGTTGTAAATTATTTATTGTCAAACATAGTTGTTTAGCTGCAGACGGTGATGTTAAAATTAATGGAGTTGTCGAAATAAATAATGTTAAAATTTGCATATTTTATAAACATGTTAAAATACTTTAAATATTTAAATAGAGAAATTTGTAAAATATAAATTTTGATCACTTAAAAAAAAGTTTAAATATTTGTCTCATTATCTGTAGTTGAACTTTGAACTAAGTATTCTGGATTATCAACTAAATCAGAGATAGATTTTAACTTACTTCTCCAATAGGGCTTCTCAGCAAAAATTTCTGCATACACAGAAGCAGGTTTGTAAGGGAGAGATAAAAGAACTCTCCCTTACCAACCTGCTTCAAGAAGGCATGATTTTTGTTCGTGATGTCCCACTTGGTAGGTCTCTTTGCTGCGCCTTTATTATGCGCATTTTAAGGCATCATACATGTGATGATATCATGCCTCTTTTATGTGCATCTTTTAGAGATCCCAGAGGCTGTGAAATCATGCCTTGAATTTAAATAATGCATTTATGACAATTATTATTTTTTATTATTATTTTTTTATTATTATTATTTTTTATTTTTTTTAATTTATTTGATTTATTTTATAAAAAAAAAAAATAAAAAGAAAAGTCAGATATTTTTTAAATCAGTTCATCAACTTATTTGAGTCAAATGGCTTTTTTATTGGGGTAATCCTTAATTGTTTAATCTGCAAAAAAAAAATAATAATAATAAATAAAAATATTATACTACTTAATAGAAAAAAAAAAGAAAAATTAACACAAAAAACATGGAATATGTTATACGTACCGTATATTATATATTGAAATTTTGGGTAACCCATAAATAACCCATTGTTTTTTTATTTATTTTTTTCTTTAATCGTATAAAAACAAAAACAGAAAATTTCTTCAAAACAAGTCAAACTGAAAATTAAAAAAGTAATAAAACACAAAATACGTTACAAAACATGTCATTTCTTGTATATTATATAATGAAAGCTAAAAACAATATACATATTTAAAGTTTTAATAGTTTAATAAATAATTTTATTTTGTTATTATAAATAGTTATTTAAACAAATATAATAATTTTACTTACAATTCTAATAGATTTTAATATTAATATTTTTACGACTTTCACGAACAAACTTACTTCTTAATACTTTGAACACTCGATCACAACTAATCAACGCAGTTGAAAATATTGCATCACCAAACTTAGCAGAACTTTTTGTTTTAAATCGTAAATAAAAATGGGGAGAAGGAAGTCATTCGCTTACAATCCTGCATCCACGTAAGCGAGAGAGGATGCAGGTTGTAATTCGGTAAAAAAAAATATGAGCCCAATGTATATTTCTCGCTTCCTTTTATAGCTTACTCGAATGCGCATCAATGATGTGCTATCGGCAGACATGAATAATTTTTTACTGATTACCAGTACCTCAAAAAATTTTGCTGGGTTGTATATCGAATGCAGCTGAAATTGGTGTACAAAGAAAGCAGAGTTGTTTTGTAAAGACAGACCTGTTTTTTAAATGACGTGAAGAGGAAACAGGGTTGTTATTTTTCATAAACATATGTATGTTACTTATTAAAAACTTAAAAATATATATTTATTTTTAAAGTGAGTTTCATTATTGTACATTATGAATTTTGCAACTGCTAAAATAATATCGAAACGACTCAAATCAAAGCCTAAAGGTATGTTCAGACTAGTCAAATATTTGACTAAAATGACGTAACCACTACATAAAATAAATTCTAAATTCTCCGTTTTATTGGAAAAATATTTTTTATTTATCATTAACCATAGCTGATATTTTACTAAATCTTCTTTGACGCTGCTTTCTCTTACAAAACATTTTCAAGGTCAAACAACGGCGAAGAATTTTTTTTTAAAAAACTAGTGGTCACGCAAATTCGGTCAAATATTTGACAAATGTGAACATAGCTTATTGTAGTTAGGCTAGGGTTGTCAAATTCAAATTGTGGTCTTGACATTCCTGAAAATCGATCTTGACAGTCGACTTCCGTCAATAATCTTTTATATTTTATATGAAACATATACAGAAGAAGTAAATACATATTGCCGGTATAATAGAAATATAGCTTTTAAATTTTTTGCGAAAATAACGAATTTATATAGCAGCATATCCGTTTAGGCCATGAAAAAATATTAAGAAATGCGGTATTAGATATATGCAATTGTTATTTGAAAAAATAGCATATGACACAGCTTCACTATATTGAGTCAATACAAATATTTCAATATCAAAAAATTACTTCATCGTATGGAAGTTTTCAATTAAGTCTGGGAAAATAGTAGTCGATGTATAAAATATCGTAATTTGTAAAATGTAATTTTGTAAAATATCTCATATGTAAATGATTTTAATACTATTTAAAATTCAATCATTACAGTGTGTATTTCTTTAAAAGTTTCACTTTCATGGTGTTATAAAGTAAAAGACTTTATATCCTGTAAAATATAAAAATATGCTTTGGTCTTATCTCTATCAAAATATTAAATATTTTAAAAAGCCAAAAATTATTTTCAACTTAACAATAACATTTGAACTTGTAACTTGACGACTTCTAAAATATCTTGACAATCAAGTTCATTCAAGGCCGTCTGGCAACCCTAAGTTAGGCCTAAGTGTAGTTAGTATTTTACTTTATTGTAAATTTTGTTACTTTTCAATGCCAACAACATACCGTCTACATTACACTGATGTAGTGTGATAACTAATTAATTTCAACTCTTTTAATTTTTTATGTAAAATAGTTTTAAAAATATTTAATATTTTTCCACGTTTAAATTTAAAAAAAAAAACATCTTTTTAATACTTTGAAATCAATGAATTAGTTCATGCAATGACATCTAAGTAATGACATGAGGTAAGTAGTTGCCCGTAATGTCAACAACGTGTTAAAATAATGAGTTATTCAGCTAATGTGTAAGTAGTGTAAAGCCACTATATTAGCTTCTTAACTCATTACCTGGCAACTAAAGTTTTTGCTGGGTTTGTCTAAAATAAACAGCCTTTTCACTTTATATCAAATAAAAACGCTGAAAAATTTTCTAGATATTCCCATATTCTGAAATTCTTTCTGAAAATTTCCACTAAATCGATAAAAAAAATAAGTACAAAAAACATACAAAATAAATTATTTTTCTATAAATTAATTTCATATTTGATGACTTAATTGTTTTCCTCCTCACGTACTTAACTATATCAAAATGTCAATGTGTTTAATAACACAGGTCAACACTAAAAAAGTATCTGGAAAATCATGTTGCAGATATTGTAGGTATAGTCATCCCAATCACCAGGAACATTTTGGTTTTTTTCCATCACGTCACATTTTTAACCCATTTAGGACCAAATAGAAAATGTGTATCCATCAAAAGTAAGAAAAAATAAAAATCCATGAGGGTTAATTGAGAAATTCTTGATTTTTACAACTTTAACGACTTCTAGGGGCTATGCGTGAGAAGTTAGAGACTTTACTAGTACTACATTTTAGTAGTCCCATATTTTGCCTATAAAACATGTTTGAAAAATTTCCTCTACCTATTACCTGGAAAATTGTATAACCTAAAAACTTTTCAAGGAAGCAAATTTTCTTTGGTCCTCAATGGGTTAAAAATGTGTCGTGATGGAAAATTTTCATTTGACTTTCTACACTATATCAAGCCTATGGAACAATAATATTGTAGACTTATTCTAGATATAATTTTTTTTTAGCGATTTTGTTGACCTGTGTAATCAACTCTATATTTAGTTGTAAAAATTGAGGAAAAAGCAACCAAATATTTTGTGTCAAAATTAGTCTAGTCTGAAAATATGTGCATATCCAAGTCCCAATTCTTATGTAAGAGTTCAATCTCTAATCTAACGGATATTAGCACTGTATTTTCATGATCAGAACTGATTCTGCTTCCTTAAAAAAATGTTCACATTCCTAAATTTTTGAACCTGTTAATTAAGATATTATTGTAAGCAGATCTTTCAAATATTCGCTATTTCCAATTATTTAGAAGACTAGCTGTCAGAAAAAAAATCATTTGCCTTGGATAGCATAACACTTTATCCTAAAATGGGATAAGCAAAAGATGGAATGAAATTTATAGGTTATGAAAAGCATGTACAATAGAGTTTCCCGTAGACAAAAATTTTGTAGGAGACCCCTCAAACGATCAATAAAAATTAGCTTAATATGGGAAAAATATTAAAATAATTTTTCAAATTTACCTTCAGTCAATTTAGGCATCATTTGAGGGGTCTTCCTACATCGAAATCTCGAAAAAGTTTTTTCTCGGGACACTCTAATGTACAACTTATTTCTTGCCGGTCTTTAAGAAAGTTGTCTTGTCTTGAAGTTGTCAAAAGAAACTCCACGTTTATGCATACACCAAACTATGTGCCTAGAATCTGCCGCATTCGTTATAGATTAGAATTACGCATCAAAAATCTAAAATGTAAAATACCGCTTACTGATTTCGATTTATAAATTGTTTTATATCCGGACACTTTTCTTCAAAATTCCAGTCTTGAAATTTCAAAACGTCGTTGTCATTTCAGCCTTCTTTATCTATATCGACCTTAAATTCATAATCAAAGTATCCCAAAGTACGACAATGTTTCATTAAGTTTTCGATTTTATTTTTAATTCTTCATTTTCTTTATCTTAATAAAACAACTTTTACTTAAATCTTTATTAATATTATTACTCACAAATAAACATAAAAAATACACTTAAAAAGAAAAACTTTAAATAACGACAGCCATGAAAGCATCCTTAGAATTTCACTAATTTGCCTACAAATTCTTAATGAATTGCTTAAAAACTTAGGCATTTGACTTTTAATGTTAATGGTTGGTTTATACTCACCTAATACTTTAAGTTATAGCCTAAAAAAAAAATTCTTGGAAAATTGTCTAATAAAAATGTTTTAAAAAAGAAATTGTTGTAAAAGAATGCAAGAGTTACAGACCCATTCGAGACAATATTTGACTTATTAACTTAAAAAGTATTTTTTTTTTGTGAGTTTACCAAAAAATATTTAAGTTTTTCTTTTACTAAATTAACAAAAATTCCTTAACATCTCCTGCAGCAAATGACATTCCTAAACGGAAATGTCAAGGCATGTTGAAACCCAAAAAACTACTAACAATGTACATAATTAAAAATTGGAAAATTTGTTTGTGAGAAATATAAACTTTTTGTTTTTTAAAATAAATTTTAAAATAAACATAATAAGATACAAGCAACAAATTATACAATTCTAACATCCTTTTTTTTATTTTTTTTGGGAGGGCTTGGGAGTACTTTGGTATCTAGATGTATTAGACATATAAGTGTTATATGAAAATGTGTGTGAAAATTAAACTTTTTTTTTTTTTTTTTGCAAAAATTTTGCAAATTGTACGTGTGTTTATTTCTGTGTATTAGTGTCATTCTAACAACAACAAAAACATGTTTAAAAACAACATTGAACAGAGTGTAGTATATATATATAAAAAAACATAAATAAAACATGATTAAGTCTGGAACTTTTCTTCATCATTCATAAGCAGCCGTAGCAGCAGCATCAGTGGCAACAAGAAGAAAAACATTTTCAAAAATAAATAAATTTAATCTTCTCATCTTTTTGCAGAAAATACAAAAGCAACATATGAATTGTTGCTAAGGAATGATTATTGCTGTTGCTATTGAGACAAGATAATGTGGGACGTTTTGTGGAAAAACAAAACCATTTTTTAAGGAATCTAGTCAATTTAATAAATCAATTTAGTTCTAGTGCAGTTCTAACTCAATTCTAGTTCAGTTCTAATTAAGTTCTAATTCAATTTTAGTTCAGTTCTAGTTTAGTTCTAGTTTAGTTCTAGTTCAGTTCTAGTTCAGTTTTAGTTCAGTTAAAGTTCAGTTCTAGTTTAGTTCTAGTTTAGTTCTAGCTCAGTTCTAGTTGATTTCAGTTCTAGTTCAGTCCTCATTCAGTCCTAATTCAGTTCTAGTTCAGTTCTAGTTTTTTTTATTTATTTATTAATAATTAATTCTAATCCCGCGAAGCCATTATGGCTTGTCTGCAGGATGTAATAATAAGATAATATTATTTTTTAATACAGTTTTTTTCTTTTAAAAGGATTTTCTATATTAAGTATTGAAATATGCAGTTTGTTAGTAATACTAGGTAGAGTAACATTTAGGGTATTCTTGCCATAGTTGTTATGGTATCTCTCTACTTTAAACCTTCCTTCTGTCCTCCGCCTAGTGTTATAATTGTGATCAATTGGAATTAGAAATCTTCTGTCATTGTAAAACTCATTTAGTAAGGTTATGTAGTATATGCTTCTTACATTGAGTATCTGTAACTTGGTTGCTATGTTCGTTGCCGTTTGGGTTTTCCTGGCTCTTGGATTGTTGGCGGTTCTGTTGTTGTCAGTTCTAGTTCAGTTCTAGTTAAGTTCTAGTTCATTTCTAGTTCAGTTCTAGTTCATTTCTAGTTCAGTTCTAGTTCAGTTCTAGTTCATTTCTAGTTCAGTTCTAGTTCAGTTCTAGTTCATTTCTAGTTCAGTTCTAGTTCAGTTCTAGTTAAGTTCTAGTTCATTTCTAGTTCAGTTCTAATTCAGTTCTAGTTCAGTTCTAGTTCAGCTCTAGTTCAGTTCTGGTTTAGTTCTAGTTCAGTTTTATTTCTGTTTAGTTCAGTTCTATTTATAGTTAAATTTTTTACCATCTTTGCTCCACTGTTCTACAATGTTCAAGAATTATTTCTTAACTGGGCTGGTTAGTTAGTAAGGCTACACAGGAGTAGGGAGAATAAGTAAATACTACACTGATGATGACATCTTGCAAAATGTTAAAGACATGACCGGAATAGATAATTATAAAAAGAGACGTTTTTTCTTCTCATTCTCTTCGTTCCATCTTTCCCCCCTTCTTTCTATTCACATTGTATCAGGAATTTTATTTTATAAAGTAGTTGATGCTGTTTAGTTTTGTTGATGTTGCTGTAACTGTTATTATTGCTAGTCTATTTTTGTTTTTTGCTTTAACCAATATAGCTTCCTTAGAGTATTTAAGATGAAGTTATGGAGTGTGTCGTAGGAAATGCGTATTGTGTTTAAGTTTAATAAAAAATAACATGAATTGTATGAACTAAAAAAGGAAATGTTTATAAAATGTCTTGATAGTATTGGAATTTACTTTTCTCATTTATTTGTTTTTATTGTTGTTTTTTTGTTTTGTCAGGAAATTGGAAGGAGAAATCTTAAATTTTAAGAAATTTTATAAAATATATAAACCAACTTGTTTAAAAGAAAGATTTTGAAGTTTAAATTTAATAGCTAGTAAAGAAAACTTTTTAAAACCCACACCTTTTTTTCAATGAATTAAAATAGCCTTAAATATTTTAACAACTTTTTCTTTCATCCTAAGAATTCTAATTCATATTCAAAATTTTCAACCAACACCAAAACAATTAACAACTGACTTTTAATTTATTCACAGTACATTTAAAAACATTTCAACTTTTATAAAATAATCTTAAAAATTCATCAGCAAAATAACTTCTCTACCTAGAAAATTAGATAGCTTAGCAAAAGTATTGATCTAAAAGATACCTTTAAGTAATTTCAACTTCTTATACAAGATAAATGAAATTAAATAGGCTGATGTGTATTGCAAGAAAACCCTTTTAAATAAGTATTATTTTACGGCTATAGCCAGAGGATTTTGTAATGAAAACAATCTGCTTTACTCTGTCTTAGAGTCTACGATAAACATAGACCAATTAATAGACAAATGATTGTGGACGTTTGTTGGTTGGTACAAAATGAAATAAAATGAATGTTTTCGTTGTGTGTTTACCAACAGAGCTACAAGTGAGTTGAGCGTATTAATTAAATTACATCAAATTATATGTGAACACAAAAACCCTTTTTGTATTGTCAATTTAAAGTGAATGTAAGATAAGAGATTTTTTCTTTAATTAGGGGTGTACACAATTTAAAGATAATTTTGGTTTTAACTTGTAGAAGAATCAATTTTATTTGGATTCTAGTAGTTATAGTTCAGATCTGGCTCAGTTTTTAGTAAAATTCTAGTTCAGTTTTATTCTTAATTCTTGTTTAGTTCTAGTTCAGTTCCTGTTCAGTTCTAGTTTGTTTCTAGTTCAGTTCAAGTTGTGTTTTAGTTCAGTTATAAATCAGCTCTAGTTCACTTTTAGTTCAATTCTAGTTCTGTTCTATTTCAGTTCTATTACAATCCTAGCTCAGTTCTAAATCAGTTCTTATTCAGTTATAAGTAGTTCTGCTGAGCAAACAGAATACCCCTAATTTAGCTTGGGGTAATAGTAGCAAATGAAATGAAAATAAGATAAAGATAGACAAATTGATTTTGGCCAAAAGACAATTAAGTAGTAGATACCGTAAAGCTCTAGCATATATATAAAAGGAAAAACTGGTTGTAGCTTAACCAACAGGTTTAATTGTGAAGGTAATTAATTACAAAAAAAATATCTATACTACCCTTAAACTCAACTCCAAATTTTCAATTTAATTCAATTTTCCATTTCTTTTATCTCTTCAGCAATTTAACTAAAAATTGCTAAAACAAAATTCTTTAAAAATCTGACCCCAAAAACGCAAAACATCATTTAAATAAAACAACATAACCTTGTAACAATTTGTGTTCCGTTTGGCACAGGAAACCAAAATCAAAATGAAACAAAATAGAAAATTATTGTATTTTTTCTTCTTTAAGCAAATAATTTAACCAGGAAATGTTTTATAATGCTATAAACGTGATTTTTCGAATTTATGTTTCATTAACGATACCTTTTTTTCTCATCTTTTGTTGCTCATTTTGAAAGTGTGTTCTGTTTTTCTGATGCCATCAAATTCAGGTAATGGAGCCAATATTGTGGTATAGACTAATTTTGTGTTGGCGTTTTTTTCTGTTGTTGTTATTGCTATTTGGTCATTGTCGAAACAATTGTTAGTTATGGTTTTTTAATTGTTTATGACTGAAACGCACCTACCTACCATGCTCTGCATACGAATGAGTGCTTTACGCATTTATTCCAACTCAATGGTAAATTGCCACGTTTACAACATCAAATTGTCATTAAGGATTTAATTTATGGCCAAAATTCAAAAGAGGATGAATAAGGACGAATTTGCGTAAATTACGACACACAAAATAAAACTTATATTTAAGTAATAATTTTTAAACAAAAACTAATATGTATTTTACTTTGTTTAAATGAAAAATCGAGTGCAATTGTTATGAATTTATTGTTTAATAGAAGAAATTAATTAAAAGTGAACTAGAATTATACTAGAACTGAACTAGAACTGATCTAGAACTGAACTAGAACTGAACTAGAACTAGAACTGAACTAGAACTGAACTAGAACTGAACTAGAACTGAACTAGAACTGAACTAGAACTGAACTAGAACTGAACTAGAACTGAACTAGAACTGAACTAGAACTGAACTAGAACTGAACTAGAACTGAACTAGAACTGAACTAGAACTGAACTAGAACTGAACTAGAACTGAACTAGAACTGAACTAGAACTGAACTAGAACTGAACTAGAACTGAACTAGAACTGAACTAGAACTGAACTAGAACTGAACTAGAACTGAACTAGAACTGAACTAGAACTGAACTAGAACTGAACTAAGTTCTGAACTGATTCAAAAATTAACTAGTACTCAAGTAGTACTGCATTATTTCAGCTATAAAAATATGTAATTTTCATAAAATTTTAGTTTCTTTTTAGAATTAAAATTACATTTAATTTATTTCTTTAGTTTAAAATCCTCGACCATTAAAACGATTTAAAAACTTTATTGTTTACAACTTTATTACATTAAGATTTTATTATTACAAATGATTTCCTATTTAATAATAAATATTTGTTCTTCCTTACCATTGAGTCATAAAAGGAGTGGGTGGATGTCTGTTAGTATGTTTGATTTTTTTTTTTTTTTTAAACCAGCATCATTATTCAAACAAACACACGCACTTACTACACAGTAGTATACAATTTTCAACGCTCATTTGCATCACTTAAACAACAATTACAAGCCCTTAAGGGTGTAGACTGGCACTTGCCATTAAATAATTTTTTTTATAATGTTCTCTTACTGTTGTTTCTTTCATTTCATTTTAAGTTTTTATGCCAGTTTGTAAAATGAAAAACAATAAAAAAGAAAGAAAATAAATGGAACAAATTTACAACAACTTCAAGAGCAGCATGTAGAAAATAACTCTAGCTAAAGTTTTAATAGATAATAACGAGAATTGTAAATAGAACAATGACAGCACAGCAACAACAACATGAACTTTGTGTAAATAACAAATGACAGTTGTTCTTTTTTTTTTTTTTTTTGCATTCTCTATGGTCTTCTTTAAACACCCGCACTTCTCACGCACTCCATTCTGCCGCACAGGAAAGTGTTACTGACATGGCCATAATTTCCTCTTTGCACTCCGTTTGAAAATTGTAAACAGGGTGTTTTGGTTTTTTTTATTTGCTTAAATTTATCAATTGACAAAAAAATTTATGAATTTTTGAATTGAAATTGAAATAATGAATTTAAAATGAAAGGAGTCCCCATTAACTATGTTATACGTCTTTTATTTTTGTAGCCTTAAGACAAAACAACCCAAATTTAAAAATAAAAGAAAAAGATCATGTAATATAAAAAAGACAAATTTAAAATTGATTTTTTGTTCCCATTTTTGTTCTAAAAATAAATAAAAAACAACTGCATAAATGCTTTTAAAATCAGTTATTTAGAGGGTTTTTGCTACTACCCCACCATTACCACAATATCGCCTCAAGTAATATAACATTTTTTGAGCTTCCATAAGGTTGCTACTATTTTCATTTCGGTTCTATTTGATTGTTTGTCTGTCTAACTGCCTGTTATGCAAAAAATAAAATAATAAAAAGTTCACCAAATGGTTGCCTCCTATTATATTATTTCTCTTAAGCTTTATTTTGTATTTTGGGTGCTTTTGTTATTCCTCTATTTGATTCAATTGTGATTGACATTTGAAATCGTTAGAAATGATTTTTTTATGGCAATTTAAATTCTGATTTTCTACCTTGTTTTATTTTCTAACAATTTTTGATGTAGCTTTTGTGTTTTATTTCATTTTTCAATTTGTTTGCTAATACTCTGTATTTTTTACGATACCTTTTTTATATAAATGTATGTGTGTACAGCTGTGTTTTTATGTTGTGTTGCATTTCCGGTTCAATAAACCCATTTTTTTTTTTTGCAAAATACACAACTTTTCTACCACTTATAGGCTGGTATTCAGAGAACATCAGACAGACATTAGCAGTTGTTTGTAGTTGTACTGGTTTGTATGAGTAGTTGTATGTGCATTTGTAATATCAGTATTATACATGTAATACTTGCAGTAGTTCAACAATTTCATTTGCTTTTTTGTTACCTCTGTTTTTGCAGTAAACCATATTTTACATTTGTTTCCCCAACAATGTTTAAGAACTTAGGCAAACTTTTGGTAAAGTGGAAGTTTTTTTCCCGCAATTTGTTTGAAAAAAAGAGGCTTAAATGTTTCATTGGCATGAAATAAATTTAATAACAAGACTGGTAAACAATTACTTTCAAAAGTAAAAAAATTCACAAAGAACTATATTTTTTTTTACATTTTATCAAATCGTAAAATAAAAATAAAAAAAAATATATATATTTTCCTTTTTAGTTTAGTTCTAATACAGTTCTAGTCTAATTTAGGTTCAATTTTGGTTAAGTTCTAATTAAATTCAATTCTAGTTCAGTTCCAAATTATTTCAGATCTAGTCAGTTCTAGTTTTGTTCTTATTCTGTTTTAATTCTAGTATAATTCTATTCCATTTCTGTTCTAGTTCAGCTCTATTTCAGTTCTAGTTTGGTCCTACTTGTATTATGAATCAATTCTACTACGATTCTGCTTCAGTTCCAGTTTAGTTATGGTTCAGTTTTAGTTAAGTTATGTTCAGTTATAGTTCAGTTCTAATTCAGTTCTAGTTCAGTTTTAAAATTAATAGAAATGAAAAAAAAAAAAAAAAAAAATGAAATAAAAGTTCAGTTCATTCATTCATTTCATTTTTAGTTCAGTTCTAGTTTAGTTTTAGTCAGTTCTAGTTCATTTGTAGTTCATTTCTTTTCTAATTCAGTTTTAAAATTAATAAAAATTAAAAAAAAGGTTCAGTTCTAGTTCAGTTAAAGTTCATTTCTAATTCAGTTCTAGCTCAGTTCTAGTTCAGTTCTAGCTCATTTCTTATTCAGTTATAGCTTAGTTCTAGTTAAGTTCTAGTTCGGTTCTAGTTCAGTTCTAGTTCTTATTCAGTTCTAGTTTGTAGTTTGCAAAGTTAAAAAAAAAAATTCTAGTTAAGTTCAAGTTCAGTTTTAGTTAAGTTCTAGCTTAATTCTAGTTCAGTTTGAGTCCAATTATAGTTCAGTTCTATTTCCTTTCTAAATCAGTTCTTGCTCAGTTCTAGTTCAAATCTAGTTCAGTTCTAGTTCAGTTCTAATTCTGCTCTAGTTCAGTTCTAGTTCAGTTCCAGTTCAGTTCTAGTTCAGTTTTAGTTCAGTTGTAATTAATTTTTTAGTTCAGTTTTAGTTCAGTTCTAGTTCAGTTTTAGTTCAGTTCTAGTTCAGCTTTAGTTGAGTTCTAGTTCAGTTCTAGTTCGGTTCTAGTTCATTTCTAGTTCAGTTCTAGTTCTGTTCTAGTTCAGTTCTTGTTCAGTTCTATTTCGGTTCTAGTTCAGTTTTTTTTTTTTTTTTTTAATTAAGTTCTAGTTTAGATCTAGTTTAGTTCTAGTTCAGTTCTAGTTCAGTTCTAGTTCAGTTCTAGTTCAGTTCTAGTTCAGTTCTAGTTCAGTTCTAGTTCAATTTTAGTTCAGTTCTAGTTCAGTTTTAGTTCAGTTCTAGTTTAGTTCTAGTTTAGTTCTTGTTTAGTTCTAGTTTAGTTCTAGTTTAGTTCTAGTTTAGTTCTAGTTCGGTTCTAGTTCAGTTCTAGTTCAGTTCTAGTTCAGTTCTAGCTCGGTTCTAGTTCAGTTCTAGTTCAGTTCTAGTTTAGTTCTAGTTTAGTTCTAGTTCAGTTCTAGTTCAATTTTAGTTCAGTTCTAGTTCAGTTCTAGTTCAGTTCTAGTTTAGTTCTAGTTTAGTTCTAGTTCAGTTCTAGTTCAGTTCTAGTTCAGTTCTAGTTCAGTTCACTGTAGTTTGCAAAGTTAAAAAAAAAAAAAATCTAGTTCAGTTCAGTTTCAGTTTAATTATAGTTCAGTTCTAGTTTACTTGTAATTCCCTTCTAAGTAGTTCAGTTAACGTTTAGTTCTAGTTTAGTTCTAATTCATTCTAGTTTAATTATTGTTCAGTTCTAAATGAGTTGCATTTATTTTAGTTTAGTTGTACGAGTAGTTCAATTTAAATTGAGTTCTACTTATTTTAGCTCGATTTAAGTTCTAGTTAAGTTTCATTAAAAATTTAGTTTAGTTTCATTACAATATTAAATATTTTTTTTTTTGTGCTTTCTTAAAAGTTTTTTTAATGGCATTCAAGTGTGATCTTTTTATTTTTGATAATTTTTTATTGCTAATAATTATTGCAAAAGTTTTAGTGTCTTAGTTTAAACTTTTCAAATTATTTTGAAATTTCGATAATATATGTAAATATAAGAAAACCCACATCGATTTACATTAATACTCAACTTCCTTGTGATAAAAATGCTTAAGTATTCACACAATTCATTCCAACCGTACTTGAAACTATTTAATATCGTAAAAGGACATTTTTCTATTAAAATCCATAATACCATATACATATGCACATTCATACAGATATACATACACTTAAACTATATCAAATGATGTCATTGTAGTTATATATACTATCCAGAATAATATTCAGGGGGAAAAAAAAAAAATAATAAAAAATAAGAACTTGACTCTATTGTCTGATGAAAACGGCACAACAACTACTACTATCGATTCAGTATTTTTCTACATTACTCTATTGTAAGACTAGGACTATCGTCCTAGTCCATATACAAAAATTTCTGTTTTTTTATATATTTTTTGTGCTTTATTTATAACAAATACTATTGCAATATGGGTATTTGTTTATTGGAATACGATTGTGAATATGAGTTTGTGTGCATGTATATATTAAAAGGACTTATTGTTGGATACTGAGTCAGTGAGTGACTTAGTATGTGTGTATGCGTTCGTATGTAAGTGAAAGAATATGTTTGCTAGGGCATATTACAAAAATATCTATAAGGAAATTCTAGGAAAAAAAAGGAATGTACTTTAAATACCATTCATTTATTCGTGTGAAAAATGATAAAGAAAAAGTTTTTGTGTACAATGTCTATTTTGTCTGTCCCGATGATGAGACAGTGTTTTGGTAGTTATGAAAAGAAATATTTGAATATTCATTTTGTTTTATATTTTAAAGTGTAAGTTTCATAATAGGATACATTTTATACAGTAGGATTTGCAGAGAATCAAAATAATTAATAAGGTTACGTGAGACAAATTATGTATTTATTATTTTCTTATGTTGGGAACATTAAAAGGAGTTAATATTAGTAATATTAACGCATTTAAAGTACTTTTGAGACATTTATTTTTTTTTTATTTTCAAGAAAGGATATATGAGTTTTTATCTGGTGGAAAAAAAAAATAAAGTTTTTATTACTTTCTTGTCTTCAGGATCCCAATTTGTATCCTTTTTGTAAATTTCTTGAATTTTCAAAAATGTTTAAAGAATCGAAAGGATCTTTTAAGGGAAAGTCTGAGGATTTCCTTTTTAATATTTAATATTTACAAGTAAATAAGAATTTGAAGTAGATGTTTTAACTTTTTCTTGAAATTTTTTGAAATTATGAAAAAAGGATATATGAGGATCTTCTTTGCTGTTCGAAAAAAATAAAGTTTTCAATACATGCATATATTCAGGACACTAACGTGCGTTCTTTTTGCTAATTTCATAACAATCAAAGTGTTTTTAAGGAATTAAAAAGGATCTTTTTAACGAGAAAATGTTTAATTTATAAAATAATTTTTTTTTTTTAATAATTTAATCGAGCAGTGCTTTAAAAAATTAATATACAATTTCATTAATTATTTTATGATTTTATTGAGTTTTTCTGAAATTTTGAAAAAAAGGATCTATGAGGAGCTTTTTAATTAATGGAAAATATTAATTTTTCACCACTAGCATATATTGAGGATACTAATGTTCGTTCCTTTTGCTAATTTCATAACAATCAAAGTATTTTTAAGGTATAAAAAGGACTTTTTTTTTAACAATAAAATGTTTATTTAAAGAAGTTTTTTTTTCTCAAGCGAGCCGCTAAACATTAGGAAACATTTATATTAAATATTTCATTATTTTATTGTCAAATTTTTAAAATTTTGAAAAAAGGATATATGAGCAGCTATTTAGTTGTTGAGAAAAATTTGGTTTTTGTTGTCTATATAAATTCAGAACATCAATATGCGTTCCTTTTGTTAATTTTATAAAAATTGAGATATTTTTAAGGAACTAAAGGGCTTTTTTAACGGAAAAGTTTTTACTTTTTTAAGTTTTTTCTTAACATTTTAATGAATCAAAGCTTTTGAACCTTAAAAAAAAACTATTAGATTTTTTTTATAATTTTATTAAAAATTTTTTGAAAGAAATGCTTAATAAGGAAAATTTTTTATTTTTTTGTAATATTTCATAACTTTATTTTGAAAATTAAAAAAAAAGATACTCGAGTAACTTTTTAGTTATTCGAAAAAAATAAATTTTCGTTACTTGCATGTATACAGGAAATCAATGTGTGTTCGTTTTATTAATTTCATAACAATCGTAGTATTTTTAAGGAATAGGAGGGACTTTTTTAAACGGGAATATGCTCACTTTTTAAAATGTTTGATCTTAATTTAATAAAGAAAATCTTTTAAACATTAATTAACATTCGCATTAAATATATCATGTTTTTTATTGAGTTTTTTTTTTATTTTTTTAATTTAAAAAAAGGATATATATTTTAGTTGTTGGGAAAAATCACATTTTCGTTACTAGCATATATTCAAAACACCAATATGAGTTCCTTTTAATAATTTCATAACAATCGAACAATTTTTAGGGATTCAGAAAGACATTTTAACGGAAACATTTTTATTTTTAAAATTTTTTCCTTAATAATTTATTTAAGCAAAACTTTTGGCTATTACAAAATATTTTTATTACATATTTCATAATTTTTCTGGAAGTTTTTAGAAATTTAAAAAAAAGGATATATGGGCAGCTTTTCAGTTGTTGCAAAAAAATAATTTTTCTTTGCTCCTATGCATTCCGAACATAAATGTGCGTTTCTCTTGTTAATTTCATAACAATCAAAATATTTTTAGGAAATTGAAAAAAGATTTTTAACAGAAAAGTGTTAATTTGAATTTTTTTCCCTCTCTAATTAATCAAGAAAAGTTTAGAAACATTTTTGTTATATATTTCATGATTTTATTGAAAATTTTTTAAAAAAGGATATATGGTCAGCTTTTTAGTTGTTGGAATAAAAATGGTTTTTGTTGCTTAGATATGCTTAGGTTATCAATGTGCATTCTTTTTGTTAATTTCATAGCAATCGAAGTATTTTTAAGTTATCAAAATGATTTTTGTAACGAGAAAATTTTAACTGTTTTAATTTTTTTCTTAATTATTTTACCAAACAAAGCTTCCAAATATTAGGAAACATTTTTGTTAGATATTTTATAATATCGCATACAGTTTCTGAAATTTTTGAAAAAAGGATATGAGATCAGCTTGTTTATTTATGTCGGAAATTATGTTTTTGCTACTAAAACTTATTTAACACACTTGTTTACATTAATTTTGTTAGTTTTAAGATATTTGGATTGCTTAAAAACAAAATTAGAGGACTAAATGAAGTCGATGTTTTATTTTTGCTTAATTTTTAATTAAAATCATTGAATTTCTACGATTTTATATAAATTTAATGCTTATTTTTAATTTTTATTGTAAATTTTTCAAAATTGTAAAAAAAGGATATGTGGACAACTTTTCAAATGTTGGCACAAATTAAGTTTTTATTTTTAAATCGTATTTGAGATACTTAATTACGTCTAGTTTGATAAATTTATGAAACTCATATAATTCTTACAAAATTTAAGGGAAATTTTATAATAAATAGTGTGGAATTTTTCCACAATATTTCAATAAATATCTGCTTTTACAAATTTAAAAACATTTCTTACTTATACTTATTACATAAAAATTTTAATTTTTCCCTAAAACTAAGAAAAAAGGATATATGGACAACTTTTTTAATGTGGGCTTAAATTAAGTTTTTATTACTTTCAAATATACATAACATTCATTTACGTTCATTTTGTTAGTATTATGCTATTCGAGTTATTTTTGTATAATTTAAAGGACTTAAAGGGAAAATATATATAAATTTTTTTAGTGTTTAATTAAAATGTATATATTGAAAGTCATTTTAAAATTACAATATTCGATATATTATTAAACAAAATTTTATATTTCGAAAAAAGGATATATGCGCAGCTTCTTTAGTATTAGCTAAAATTATGTTATTATTACTTATACATATTTAAAACATTTATTTAAGTTCATTTTGTTAATTTTATACCTATTGCATTATTTTTAGTAAGTTTAAATCACTTTTAAAGATTTTTTAGTTCTATAGCATTTTTTTCCTTACGCATTATTCTTATTTTTATTATTTATTTATGTGTATTGGATTTTTCTAGATCAATAAAAATGTTCTTTAAATTTCTTACAATTTGCGTTAAATTACAAAAAAGGATGTACGAGTGGGTTCGATATTATAATATTGGGATAGAGCAGTTTTGTTATATCATTATTACCCAAAAAACTACATTCATTCTCTTAATTTTATAAGAGTCGTTCGAGTTATGCGAATATTATTAGTATTTTTATTAATCTTAAAAATAATTTATCTTATATTTTCTTGCTAAATCGTTGCACTGTGCGTCCGTTTGATTGTTTGTCTGTCTATCTATCTGTATATGTCCTTCCGTCTGTCTTTTATGCTGCTATTCAAAAAAAACGCCTTCAGTTCGTTTTGAAATTTTCAGTGTGAATGAGTCCTACAGTAAGTGTGCCTGTATCCGCACAGATATTTTTGTAGTGGTTAGCAAAAATGTATGAATGAACGAAAAAAAAAAAAAAAAAAACTTCAGTCCTTTAGGCTAGAAAAGCAATATAAATGTTTTTTGTCCATTTGTTGGTAAATTGTATTGTAAGGTTTTTAAATTCAATTTATTAAGCTTAGTTATTATTTCCCATAATAAATTTAAATTTTAACTGAAATATAACCGCTATTAAATTTTATTTTTTCTTTGCAGGTATGTGCTATATTATTTTACAAAAAATGATTTGTTTAAATACCAAGGTAATTTAATTTTTGTATTACAAACAAAAAAATTTCATATATTTTCTTTATAAATTTTTGCTATATTTTATCGTATCATAGTTTTATCTCATTTTATGTTTCATGTTTTTACTACCCACACCATACATTTCTCATTCTCATCACCACCAAATGCATACAATCTTCTCCTCATCGACTTGGCCCTTAAGTGCATTAAACCACACTCATGTTTATGCGGTTTTGGTTTCATAGTCGTTTTCATTCTATCTTACTTATTTGCTTGCACTTCGGTTCCCTTGGCCTATACAAGTCCTTGTTATGATTTTCACCACATTTTACTACATGTTGTATGGTATGATTTTCTATACAAATATTAATTTTTTTTTTGTTTAAATTTTTTCCACTTGGCTTAAACATTAAGAGGGCATCTCATAGTCATCGCCATCATCATCAGCAGCCTCATCATCATCAGCAGCAGCAGTATTACCATCAAACCATCGTGCCTCATATACTCGTTCCATAACATATACAAATGCGAATATAAACATCATTGTAGTTCGTGTGCCCACGTTTACTATACAAGTTTATGTGTCACTGTGTGTAGGCTGGCAAACATACATGTACTAGAGTAGATAACTTCTATAAAAAAACGAAAAGGGAAATTAAGGACAACTGAACTAGAACTGAAATAAAATTGAACCAGAACTAATTGAAACTGACTTACAGCCGAATTAAAACCAAACCAGCGCTGAATTAAAATTGTATTAGAACTGAACTAGAACTGAATTATAACTGAACTAGAACTGAATTAGAACTGAACTAGAACTGAACTAGAACTGAACTAGAACTGAACTAGAACTGAACTAGAACTGAACTAGAACTGAACTAGAACTGAACTAGAACTGAACTAGAACTGAACTAGAACTGAACTAGAACTGAACTAGAACTGAACTAGAACTGAACTAGAACTGAACTAGAACTGAACTAGAACTGAACTAGAACTGAACTAGAACTGAACTAGAACTGAACTAGAACTGAACTAGAACTGAACTAGAACTGAACTAGAACTGAACTAGAACTGAACTAGAACTGAACTAGAACTGAATAAGAACTAGAACTGAACTAAAACTGAACTAGAACTGAAATAGAATTGAACCGGAACTAATTGAAACTGACTTACAGCCGAATTAAAACCAAACTAGAACTGAATTAAAATTGTATTAGAACTGAACTAGAACTGAACTAAAACTAAACTAGAACTGAACTAGAGCTGAACTAGAACTGAACTAGAACTGAACTAGAACTGAACTAGAACTGAACTAGAACTGAACTAGAACTGAACTAGAACTGAACTAGAACTGAACTAGAACTGAACTAGAACTGAACTAGAACTGAACTAGAACTGAACTAGAACTGAACTAGAACTGAACTAGAACTGAACTAGAACTGAACTAGAACTGAACTAGAACTGAACTAGAACTGAATTAGAACTGAACTAGAACTGAACTAGAACTGAACTAGAACTGAACTAGAACTGAACTAGAACTGAATTAGAACTGAACTAGAACTGAACTAGAACTATAACTGAATAAGAACTAGAACTGAACTCTAACTGAACTAGAACTGAACTAGAACTAGATGAAAATTTAAAAGCAGGAATCAGGAATTCATTAGATATGCTGTTATTTTTATGCGCTTTTAAGGCTCCTTTATCTGTAAAAAAAATTGTCCTTTTTATACCCACCAGCAAAAATATATGTGTGTAACATGTCGAAGGAATCATCTAAGACCCCACAAAGTATATATTTTCTGGGTCCTGGTTCGATTCTGTGTCGATCTAGCTATCTCCGTCCGTCTGTCTGTCTGTTGAAAGCAGGATAGAGCTCGAACTGGCCAACGTAGGGAGACTTATATAAGGTTTGTTTGGTATTAAAAATGGGCAAAATCGGTTAATAAACAAGAAAGTTATGGGCTAAAAACTAGAAACACAGGGTGTCCGTTATATACTTTTCTGCTGATATTTCTTCAATAAAAGCACGTACGACAACGAAATTTTGTACGTATAGATCGGGGATCGATATAAACTCGGAAACAAAAAATGGGCGTGGTCCGCCCACTTTACCGTTCACCTCCCATATAAAGTGAAAATCAACGAAATTGTGTTCAAATAGTTCAAGGACCAATGTAAAGTCGGAAACAGAAAATAGGAGTGGTCCGCCCACTTTACCGCCCCCTTCCATATAACGTAAAATTTGAAAAAGTTGATGGTGGGTATATAGATTCGGCCGGGCCGAATATATTCGCCCTTGTTCATGTTAATAAGGAATCTTTTGTCGAACAATTTCTTCCCATTTTCCCCATTGCTACAAATAACCTTACAATATACACGACATATGTTCTCTATCAGACCATGTATTTTGTCTGTCACTTTTTATATACAAATATAAATTCCTATATACACATACATATATACATTATATTTCCTTCAAGTTTAAACATATTAATATGATATAGAAAATACATACATATGTATGTGTATTTGTTTGTGCATAACTTTTCAATAAGATATCATTGATTTTTTTCCCCACTTTACTTTACATGTCCTTGTCTCTTCCAAATAAAAGTAAAAAACAATACATTTTTGTATTCCTTATATTGCAAAAATTCTTTTAAAAACCGCTAATGAACTTTAAGGGTTTGTTTTATTTTAGCATAAGTGCTTATATTAAATTTTTCTTTTGCTTTACACAAAAATTTTCTGCTTTTTTATGTTTAATACTTTAGAATTATACCTTTTATTTAGTTTATGGTTAATACATACATACATACATCTTTCTTATTCTGTGATGAAATATGGTTTTGTAACACCTAATTGATGAGTTACGGTCTGTGTCTACAGAAATGTAGTGTATATGAGGCTAAAAAGATAAATATGCGAGACAATATTATGCTTGAGATGACAACATTAATTGACAATATTGATGTGGAGAGCAAGATAAATCAATAAAAATGTCAAAATATGTATGTATGCATGTGAAGGGAGTTTAAAGAATGAAATTGAAACCGGAAGAGAAATGTTAAAGTTTATTTTAGAGATAAGATTATTTGGGTCTATATACATTTTATATAGATTTCTGATTGAAGTCATTTGGAGACTGGGAAAAGTTTTATGTTTGTAGCTTATTTGTGACTGTAGACAAAACTAAAAGAAATTTGGTTTTAAATTCCGAGTCCTATTTTTGGCTTGTAATTCTTTTTGCAGAATTCCAGTTTGGAATTTTTTGAACTTTTTATGTTATCAACTTTCCCATTAGCTTTAAATTTTCGCACCAAATAGTCGAAGCACTGAGAAAACTGAGCTGATTTTCTACCAGATGTGTTTGGAGTTCTTTTCAATATGCCTTCAATTTTCTGGCCTTCCCAATATCATGTGGTCCTTTTTTCTTACCGAACTAGGTTTCACATCAATAGTCAAATTCTCCTGATACCGTTTAATAACATTAGAATTTGTAGGACGTAAATCTTTTTCGTCACTTATTTTGATGAAAATAAGGATAAATTAACATGGTTGTTATTAAAAATTGGAACTGAAGTATTTTTCCATGATAACTAGATCAAAAAAAATTTTGAATATTGATTCCGAAAAAAGTTATGAGGCAAAATGTGTGTTAAGAATTTTTCGATCTCACTCCTTATTAAGGGACATTTAGTTGTAGAATAACATCTGCGATTGAAGCCCATTTGAGTCTTGAATAAGTCCTACGAATGAAGCCTATTTCAATTTGAAATCAAACCTATTATAACTTGAATTAAAGTTATGAGCAGAGAAACCACAATATGCTCTAAAAAAAATGGGTTTTATCGAAAATATGCACTTAGAAAACAAAGATTGTCTAATTTTTTAACAAAATTATGTTTTTGATTAAAAGGCTTTTATTCAACGTTATAAAATAGGGCAAAACTGAAATTTATCAACCGCGCCGAAATTTGATTACTGAATCTCATAAAAACGTTACTGATCTTCTACTTTCTTACTTTCTTCAAAATATGCTCTAAAAGGGTTAAATATGACCTAAAAATAACAAGATATGCTATAAATATGCACTAAAAATCGCCAAATGCAAAAATATGCCTTTAAGAGTAAAATATGCAAAATAATTTATTTGTTCTGAAACAGATAAATATTTAATATCTACGATTGAAGCTAGGATAACACCTAAAAATTAAGCTTATTTAAGTCTAGAATCAAATAACAAATAATTTAACGACTATTTTTTTTATCTAAATCTACGAATGATGGTCATTTGAGTCTATAATTGAAACTTATTTGAGCCTAAAATCGGATCTACAGTTGAACCTTATTTGAAGCTAAAATGAGGCTTGAGATTATTACAGCTAATAAAAAATTTGTACGCTTTATTTCCCCTTTATGTTATTTTCCTCATTTGCTACTTTCACAATTGTATTTTTTTTTTTTTTGCCTCATTTTTAAAAATAAATTAATAACTTCAATTTTGTTTATGTTTGCAAATTAGTTTTCTAAATTATGTATTGTTATGCATACATTTAGGCTACATAAACATAATTTTTATGTTGGCATACATTTAGGAGCCGGTAACATAAATAACAAAAAATTCAATATAAACAACTAATTATATTTATGGGGCAATAAATAAAGATAAATTAAAACAAAAGAAGAATAAACCGTGTATGTACTTATAATGACCTACATATTTTTTAAAAATTTTAATTTGAAGCACTTAAAAAATTACAAAATAAAAAAATATAACAACATACTTTAAGGCTTTAAAATAACATAAAAATAAAAGCTGTTTTAAAAGCTATTTTTAAGGTTTTATTTTTATAAATTAAAATATTTATTGATTTATTTTAAGAGGATTTATTTTTCAATTATTCATTATTATATTTTGTTATAATTAGAATATTGTTTATCTTTTAATAACTTTATTGTTATTTTTAATTATAGAAATTGTCAAAACATATTTAATTTCAAAACAAAAGCTATTGTTTTAGTTGTTTGGTTGAGGGATTTTTAATATTAAATACATTTAAGTTTATTAGAATAAAATTTATAATATTTTAACACGCAAATAACATATTAACGGAAATATTAAAAAAAATATATAACCTAACACTAACTTGTATGAAAAGTCACAGTGGTACAAAAAAGCTCACAATTGTTATTAAAAAAGTTACGATTTTTTTAAGTATAGTTAAACTAGCTAGCCATTTATATTTATTAATATTATCCTTGCGTCTAATTTTTTCACCCACAGCCTGTAGTTTGTTAATTGTTCCTTTGTTTTCCGTTTTTTTTTTTTTTTAAACATATGGTTAAGTGTAGCAAACTAAACGTAAAAATCAAATTAATAGCACTCTAAGAATATATTACACCAACAAAGTAATATTAGAACACCTTCAACCCTGTCTGTCTTAACGGTTCAACTTACTTCAATTACTTTTACTTCTACTACTGGTTATCGTTTTTTTTTTTTTTTTTTTTTTGGTTCCTCCCTTTAAAAGTAATAAAACCTTTCATTTAACTACCCTCCACTTGTATTTTTTTAAGCGTTTTTTTTTTCTTTAGTGTTCTTTGTTTTATTTGGCAAATGAAAGAAATAAAGCTTTAATTGAATTTATAGTCTTAACTAACGAGCAAATAATCAAAAGAAGAAAAAGTATTTTATGTGGTAAAAGAAAGTGTTGTTAAAATTATAGAATGAGTTTTAAATGAACAGTTAAAACGAATATTAAAATCAGCTAAAGAAAATTAAAACCTCAAAAAAATCAGTCAAAATGATCTCAAGAAATTTTGAGGAAGTGACTAGCGAAATGTTAATTATTGATGTTTCAGTTAATACTTCAGGATACACAAATCGAATTAGAGATAAAGACGTACAATGGAAGTTTATTATAGTATGTAATAAGACCCTTAATTTTTGCTTATTTGAGCCTTACTGCAGAACTATAATAATGTTCATTTGAATCTGAAATCAGACCTAAAATTAATGCATATTTGAGTCTAAATTCAGGCCTGCAATTTAAGCTCGTTTGTGTTTAGAATTAGAAATACAATTGACGCTTATTTAAGTAGAAACAGTCTTATAATTCAAGCTTATTTGAGTATATTATAAGATTAACGATTGGGGCTCATTTGAGTATAAAATTTAACTAACTATTGAAGTTAATTTTAGGCTAAAATCTGACCTATGATAACGATTGAGTCAAGAAGTAGACCAACGATTTGAAGCTTGTTGTTTGAGTCTAGAAAAAGGCCTACGATTGAACCTTATATAAATTTTAAGATTGGGTTTCATTTGAGTCTAAAGTCAGATCTACGATTGAAGCTTATTTGGGTCTAGAAGAAAACCTTCCATTCAGAACTACAATAGAATCTTATTTGAGTATAAAATTTGATCTACGATTGATGTTTATTCGAGGATACCATTGGAGCTATGGTTAAAAGTTTTTTAAGTCTAAAATCGGAACAACGTTTAAAGCTTATTTCTGACTAGAATAAAAGCAACTATTGAGTCTAATTTGAGTTTGAAATGGGAGCTATGATTGAAGCAAATTCAAATCTAAAATAGAGATTATTTGAGTCTATAATCAGATCTAAGATTGAAGCTTATTTGAGTATAGAATAATGTCTGCAAAGGATGATTACATGAGTCTTAAATTAGATCTACAATTGAAGCCCTTTTGATTCTAAAATCAGACCTATGATTTAAGCTTTTCTGAGTCTAGAGGAAGATCGGACTCAAACTTATTTAAATCTGTAATCACGCCTGCGATAGAAGCTTATTTAAGTGTATTATCAGATTTACGATTGGGTATCATGTGAGTCCAAAATCATATTGAAGCTTATTTAAGTCTAGATGAAAACATTCCACTATTTTAGTTTAAAATCAAACTAAAATATAATCTTATTTGAGTCTAGAATTTTACCTACGATTGAAGCTTATATCACTCTACAATTAGATTTACGGTCAAAGGTTATTCAACTCTAAAATCGGGCCTATGATTGAGGCTTATGTCAGTCTAGAATAAGACCAAAGATTGAACCTTATTTGACTTTAAAATCGGACCTATGATTGAAGCAAATTTGAGAGTATAATTAGACCTAACGTTGGAGTTTATTTGAGCCTGCAATCAGATCTAAGATCGAAGCTTATTTGATTAGAAAATAAAACCTAAAAACGAAGGCTATTTAAGTCTTAAATTTTATCTACGTTTGAAGCCCATTTGATTCTAAAATGAGACCTAATATTAAAGCTTTTTAAAGTCTAGAAAAATATCTGCCATAAAAGCTCATTTGAGTCTGGAATTAGGCCTGCGACTAAAGCTTATTAGAGTCAAGTAAAATCAGACATATAATTGTAGTTTATTTGATGGTAGAGTCCGACAAAATTAAAACTTATAACGAGTTCAGAATTAAACATAGATTCAAGATTATTTAAGTCAAAAATCTAAACTTCTGTAATGTTATTTTAAGTTTGGAATTGGACTTTTACCTGTTTTAAATCCTACAATTTAATCTTGTTTCGTAGCACTAAAAAGCTTTAATTAAAGACTTCATTTAGGCCTATGATTGAAGATTAGTCTATTTTATGACCTTGTAAAATTAAATAATTCTTAAAGTCATATAAAGATCCCAATGAAGTATAATTCAAACTATTTATAACGGAAGTTTATTTTGAAATAAATTTTGATTAAAAAATTTTATTTGTAGCTTCTCGAACACCTAAGATTAATATTTGTTTGAGACTAAAATATTACAAAACATATCGCCCTATTTCTCATAGCAAAATGCTCAACATCTACAAGATGAACAAAATATTTTTTTTGTTTCCATTTTCAACTCAAAACAAATTTAAAATCTTGTTTACTTTGTCTGTTTATTCGCGGCAGTAAGGGCTCTTTTTACTACCTTAATATTGTACATATTGTAAAAATAATCTTATCCTTAGAAAATATATTTCTTACTTTAAAGGAACTGCAAGGTAACATGATATTCTATATGTGATAGCTATAAAATACATTTTAAATTATTTGTTATTCTCGAAAATTTTATGGAAACAAATTAAACACCCATAAGAGTTTTTTTTATTTTATTTTTTGAAAGAAAAGGGGGAGTAAGTAATATTAGAAGGTAACATTAAAATTGAATTATAAGCCATAAAAAGTAATAATACCTGATACAGACTATACTTAGATTCAATTTGAAATTGAAACAAGAAATTTTAAAGTGTAAAATTTTTTTTTTTTTTGTAATTGAAAAGATTTTTCTAAAATGATAATAATTTTGTAATTAAATGTAATATGATTAATATTTCCCTTTATTTACACGTTCTATTTTTCTAATAGAATATAATTATAATTTCAAACGATTTGAATCTTATTTGAGTCTAAAATCAGATCTACTTTTTGTTGAGCCGTTTGTAAGAATTATTTTTTTTTCTTTTATATTAAAACTTGTGAAGATTTCTGAATTAATAAAGAATGAAAGGACTGAAAGACACTTTCAATATAAACGGCTCAATTAGATTGAAGTTTATTTGAATCTAAATCCCGTGTACCATTCTGTCGTCTGAAGTTAAAATTTCCTTTCATAATTTTAGGTAAGTTTAAATATGCGATGCACTTTGGCTTTTTTCATACAATGTTGAACCACCCTACTGTACATACAGTCCAATAATATAAGAACTATTTTTGAAAACAAATAACGTTTCTTGTTATATTGAATTTTCTTTGAATAAATATCAATTAGAATTATATGAAATAATTAAGATGGTTTTAAACTCACTTTAAAATACTTTCGCATAAATGTTGTTTTTAAACAAATATTTAAGAAAAAATTGCTTTAGTGATGTGAAGAGTTTTTAAAAATAAGGAGTTAATTGTTTTTAATTTTTGAAGTCTTCAGTAATACCAAACTTCTTCTTTAAATTAAAAACTATATCCGTATTCTGGCTGAATTCGGTTTGTTATTTATCAAATGGTAAATCTCAATAGTTGTTATCCCTTAACAAAAGTGATCTCAGATTTCTAAGAGAATTACTCACTGGACATTGTGCTCTGAGCTATTGTCTGAAAACTTGGACTTATTATAAAAAGTCTTCAAATGTATAAAAAAACGCTATCTTGAGTTTTAGCCTGTTACTTTTTTATTTTTAGAAGAAACCCCTTTATTGATATGCAAATCTGAGTAAAATTTTAACAGATTTAAAAACAAAATTGTTAGAAGTAGGTCGCAAAAACTATATTTAAAACAAATATAAAAAATTTACATATTTTGTGGTCCACTTTACATTCAAATTTATTATTTTTCAGTAGACAAGCCGTATTTTTTTTTTTTTTTCAAAAATACACTCTTCTTTTCTAAACTTATTTCTAATGTTTATTTATTTGTAATATTTAGGTCCTACTTTAATTTTCTGGGGGATGAAAATCCACTTTTATCCAACAATTTTGTATAAAAATATTACTTAGAATCAATAAAATAATTAGAAAAAATAGTTGCGTCCACCATACGTGATTGGAAAATCTTTCTGAATCGATTTAACGATGTGCGTCTGTTCGGCTGTCTGTCCACTACGGTCGCAATTTTAAAACTATCTTAATGAAATTTAGCACTAATAATTATTTTGCCACAAAGACAAAGCCTATTGAAATTAGTTCTGATAAAAAAATGTCCTTAGGAATAGGCTTAAATATAGCAGCATTTTAAAGTTATTCGATAAATTGTTGACACAGGTCAACAAAATGTTATTGTTGATATAGTGTAGAAAGTGAAATTGAAATTTTCCATTACGTCACATTTTGAACTCATTTAGGATCAAAGACCTCATTTAGGTTATAAAATTTTCTATGTACTAGGTAGAGGAAATTAGTAACCCATGTTTAGTTTAAAGTCAAGAAATGTGGCTACAAAAATTTAGTACTAGTCAAGTCTCTAACTTGTCTTCCTAACCGGCATGTTAAGTGCATAATTAGCAGCTTGCGCGAAATAACAATCTGTGGCTGAGTGGTTAGAGTGGAAGACTATAAAACGCGAGATACGTCAGAAGAACGTAGGTTCGATTCGGGGTGCCGCCATCGACATTAACGAAATTAAGTGTTTAAAGTTGTTAGAATCAAAAATTTATCAATTAACACCTCAAAAACCATGGATAAAAGAAAGGTAAGGAGTGGGAAATTTAGGGAAATTTGTATTTGATATAACAAATACCAGACCGCACATCTGTAGTGCAATTCAGTAACTTTTAACAATTCGACAATCGATGAATTATTCCGATTAATTCTAAATCCTTAGACTAAATACAGGGAAAAAAGTTAAATACACAACGGGTTTCATAATTTTTCTTACTTGTTTTAACTTAAAACTCTCTTTAAACTGAAATATTTAACAAAACATGATATTCAAAAACCAAATACTGAGAGAAATATAAGTTTTATTTATTTTCTCAAGGTTGCAGTTTTGTTAGGGATACAATAAATTATTGTGCAAAAATTATTAAATAACAAACTTAAAAAAAAATCGTATTTTCGAATCAAAAATATTTAAATCTTTCATGGCAGCATTGGTTTCAGCACTTGGCGGTTGTTGTTTTAGGTTCTCAGGGAGAAATAAAAATTTTATGAAGGCAGCGGTGAGGATCGATTTTCATATACATTTTGTTTTTTGTTTATTTAAATTTTTTTTCATATGGCAAGAATATAAGAAATTTGTTTCTTCTTCTCTTAAACTCCATACATAACAAAAATTTCTAAATCTTTTTATATCTTTCCTTATATAAATTTAATGTAAACTTATGTAATTCATTTTGCAACAACGGCAACACTGACAGAAAGGAAGAGTAAAAAAGTGAAAGCTTTTGAGAAACCGTTGTGAAAATAAAATAGATTTTAATTCTGGACGGTTTCACTGTTCTGTTTAATCTTATAAAATATAAAAAATATAACTGCTTGTTTGTATTTGGCCACTCATTTGGCTAAGACAAGGTTCCTTCTCATTTTCTTTCATAAAGATATTTTTTCTAAAAGATCATCCGAATATTTATATATGTTCTGAAATATCAAAGCTAATATCAAATGGAATAAGATAAATGGGGCTGCAAAAATTATCTTTTCATAGAATTACTTATGAAACCGATTTATATATCGCATTTGGCTTTTGATTTCATTTTATTCTATGTATGTAAATCTATTCATATTTATTTTAATTTTTTTTTCATGAGAATAGTGAATATTAAAAGTCAAGGTTAAATTTTTTATTCTTCCATTGAATATTTAATCGAATTATTTTGCACATCGCACGTTGGGGTAAAAGGGGTCGAAAGTGGCGTTTAATTGAATTTTGAAAATTAACTTTTTTAAATAAAATTGGGTACCGAATAAAAATAGATAAAATTATGTATCACTAACGATAAAAGTCATTAACGTAGATTGCGTGGTTTTTCAGTACTGAGCTGTCAAAGTTCAACATTTTTTTATATTTTAAGAAAAGAGCAAAAAATTAAATTTTCATGAATTTTCGGTAAATTTTTCTTTAATAAAAAGTGCTTTAAAGAAAAATTTTAAAATGGAACCATCAACTACAGGTATTTGAGTTTACTTTTATGCAAGAATTTGTAAATTATTTTTTGTCCTGGTATTTTTTATTATTTTTTTGAAAATAGTCCAAAAATGCACTAATTTTCAAATTTCATGGAATGCAACTAAAAATATAACAAGTCTTTTGTTCTGAAAAATTGTCTGAAAAATATTACAATATACTTAAATATTCTGAAATAAAATCGTGTGCATATTTTGCCCGATTTTAGAAATTTACATTTTTGTGAAAAAACTCAAGTTGCTCCAAACCAAAAACAGGTTAAGTGCAGATTTTTTTATTTTTTTACTTTGTTTTATTTTTCGTTATTTCACTATTGTTTTTTGTTATTGTTTTGTATAATTATTTAAAAAAAAACAAAATAATTTTACTGCTTAATACAGTCGAACTCAGTTAAAATGAACATGATTTCATGTAATGTTTTTATATTCTCCAAAGTGATGTGTTATATTGGTACTTGGTATTTAATATTGAAAAATTCAGGAACTATACGAACAATACAGCCAGATACTACGTTGATAAATATCCATGGTATTGTATGTCTCCTATCCTCCACAAGTTTTTTATTCACGGCCCAGAAATTATAAAACATGCTCTTCTACGAAATGGCCAACTTTCTGAGACACCCAAGAAGCAAGAAAAAAAGATTTCAAAAATTACCGGAAACATTTTTCACGAAAATGTAGTAGACAAAAATCAAACGAAGATATATTTAATAGACTTTTGATAAGTTCCGATCCAATCAAGTATGGGGAAAAGGTATAAAATAAAACATATACAGTGGTGGCCACGAATTTAAGACACGACATTTCACTTATATATTTCTGATAATTTTTACATCTTATCGAACAAATTTTAGATCCATGTTATTTTTTAAAGATCCTAGTAATGTTATGAAAAAAAATCAACAATAGTTTGTTACCTATATTTAGTTTCCAATTTTTATTTACATATTATACAGATTAATACAAGTTTAAGCCTGGTCATGAATTTAGGACATAGGCAAAATAAAAGTTAATTCACAAAAGTAAAGCTCAGCTTCATAAAACAATATTAGTATTTGGTGGGAAATCCTTTATTTTGAATCACAGCAGCGCATCTCCTGGGTAAACTTTCAACTAAGGCCATACAGCGCTCCTTTGGAATGGCATACCAAGCCTTTTGAATTTCTTCCCATAAATCAGTCAAATTTTTTGGCTTTACTGCTCGTACATGCTCCTCAACATCATTCCACAAGTTCTCAATTGGATTGAGATCCGGGGATTGAGCTGGCCATTTCAGAACTGTGATATTATTTTCCTCTAAGCAACTCTTCACTAGGCGTGAAGTGTGCTTAGGGTCATTATCATGCATAAATTTCCACATTAGAGGCATGTTGTCTTCAGCGAATGGTATCATGATGCTTGTCAGTATGTTTTTGTAAATATGCTGGTCCATTTTATTGATAATCTTCTGAATGGGACCTACACCATGCCAGGAAAATGCTGCCCACACCATTACATTTCCACCACCATGCTTAACCGTTTTAAGGGTGTACTTTGGGTGATGCTCCAGGTTTGGAGGACGCCATACGTACTGTTTTCCATCAGAACCAAAGCGACAAAACTTCGACTCGTCGCTCCAAAGTATATTTTTCCAAAATGTCATCGGCTTATTGAGATTTTCTCTTGAAAACGCTAGTCGGGATTTAATATTTTTATTTGACACAAGTGGTTTACGTTGTGCAATACACCCACGTAAGTTCTTCTCATTCAGACGTCTTCTTATTGTCCTGGACGATATATTAATACCAAAATCCGATGAAATCTCATTTTTAATTTTACTTGAGCTCTTGAAAGGATCTTTAGCAGCTGATTTATAAATTAAGCTATCCTCCCTGGGTGTAGTTTTTCGGGCTCTAGGGTGCTGTTTGACATTTTTGGTAGTGCCATGTTGCTTGATGTGTTCCAGTGCATTGTAAATCTTGGATCTGGAACATTTTAGTAGCTTGGAAATTTCCATTACTGTTTTTCCATCAGTATTCATTTGTTGGATCAATTTTCGCTCGGCATCCGAACTCCAAGTACCTCTGGCCATTTCTAACTAAATATTTTGATGTATTCTAACATTAAATGGAATAAAACATTCATTACTTACCTTTTAGCTTCAAAAAACACCAAAAAATCACTTAAAAACCAAATATTTCTTATATGTTTTAAATTCGTGACCAGCTTCAAAAGCACGTTTTTACGAAAATATAATAAAAACAGCAACAAAATGTATACACAAACAAAACCAAATAACGGTAATTGATCTTAACATTACAGGGTACACTGAAAAATTAACAAAATCTAATTTTATATTGCAGGGTTGTAATAATTATCACAACTTAGTTCGTTACATGTCGTGTCTTAAATTCGTGGCCACCACTGTAGACCTACCACAATCCGCAGTTGATTATTCTCACTGATGACGATTTTTTTTTTTGTATGAAAACATTACCATTCTGCAAAGAAAGCCTTAGAATTCTAAAAATGAATTTGTTTACTTACTAATAAATAATAAAGTCAAAAGTGATCACTAAAGTACTGATATCACTTTTTCTGAAGTATGCTTAGTTTTTGACATGTTTAACCCCAATGTATAGACAGACGGACGGACATTACATATCAGGCAGAAAAAATTTGTAAGATTCTTGTAATGCACTTTTTTACTAACTAGTAAAAATCAAACAAGTTGTGATTATAAAAATATCGATTTCACTTTTCCTTGAAGTAAGCGGCCATTTTTAAAGTTTATATTTTTTAACTAACTAATAAAAAACAAAACATGCTGTGATTATTAAAATATTGATATCGCCTTTTCTTGAATTATGCGGCCATTTTAGATCCATTTTTTCCAATGTATAGACAGACGGACGGACATTACTATTTTGCCAAAACAAATTCAAGAGTTCTAAAAATATATTTTTTTACTAACTAATTGATAAAATATTAAATCATGACCATTTAAATATTCATATCACCTTTCTCTAAATAATGCGGCGATTTTAGACCCATTTAATCCTAAGGTATAGACGGACGGACAGACATTACCATTCTGCCAAAAAAATCCTAAAATTCAAAACATAAATTTTTTTACCTAATAATAAATATAAAAATAGATCCCCATCATTAAAATATTGATATCAACTCTCCCTGAATTAAGCGCCATTTTCGACCCCTTTTACCCCAACGTGCATCGTATTAAAATAATTTTTCCTCTTTGCACTAAATAACTGAAAATAATATTTTATAACTTAAAATTGTATTCTTGCAAAACCATATTTTAAGAATTTGGAAAAAAAAGAGAATGAATTATGTATAAGTATTTGCCAAGAAATGTATATATAACCTCTCATTATAAATATACGCTAAATGTATTAAAAACAAAAGTCATGTATTACAAGCTTCAATGCATTTTCTTTAAATTGCAGAAGTAAAAAATGAAGTTATTATGTAAAAAAATAAAGAAATATTAAAAGAAAAGTGAAAAATCCAACAACAAGAAAAAAAAAAAAAAAAAAAATACAATGAAAAGAAAATAATTTCCGTTAAATATACCACAAAAAAAACAGTGATAAATTACAAGAATATACAAACGATGACGGCTGTTTTTTTTTTTTTTTTCTATACTTTTTTCCTAAAGATATTATTTGTACTCTTCCAAGACTCTTCGAAGTGTAGTAAAAACAGGCAGAAGCTTTTAGTACAATACTAAATGCAAATGAGACCAATTAGTAACATATTATTTGAAGTCAAAGATGATGTTTACATAAGTAAGAAAAAAAAGAAAACAAAACGAAGCATTTAAAATAGAAAGAATGAAAAGGAAATGCTAAAGAAAGAAAGTAGGAGTAAGTGAAATAGTAGAATAAAAAAAATTAAAATATGTTTGTTGAAATTGAAAACAGATAAGTTGAAAAAATTAAATGATTTAAGGGGACAAACTTTAAGGATATGATGAAATGCTTAAGAATTAGATACGTTTTTATTGTTAAAATTGTAAATTTTTCTGAAGAATTGTGGAAATATGAAAGCTTTTGATGGAAAATTTAATGAAACTATAGGATTATCTCCTCGCTTGTCGTTACATGACTTCTAGAAGGACTTCTTCAGAAGCGCTTAATAATACATCTTAATATTTTATTTATGTTTTTTAACATTTTAATAATTTTTTATATATATCTTTCATTTCAGGTATGTGTGCAAAAATTGTTTATTTCCAAGGTAAAATTTCAAAACTAAATCTCCAAATATTTCACATTTTTATTTTTTTTTATTAAAAAGTTGAAAAATGTTTCAATATATTTTACTAAATTTAATATCAACCTAATTTAAACTTGTTTTTCTAATAAATAATTACTTTCATTTGCTAATAATATTTCTGTCACCATCATAAAAAACATATTTCACTCTAACATCTTAACCTTTTTGAGTAAATACTCATAGTTGCAATGTGTTAAATATTCCAACTGTCAGAGGGATTTCAGTTCTTTTTTTATATTTGTGTTACTTAACATTTTGAAAATTTTTTTAATACTTTTATTTTTACACTCTAACAACTACTAGAGACTAGGGAAAATAGCATTAGGAGAAAAAGGATGAGTTAAAGACGATTAAGATTTTCGGTATAACAAAGAATCAAAACGAAAGTAGGAACTCCAAATTTAAGATCAAAAAAGGAATATCGAAAGAAAGGTCTACAAATTCCAATGTAACTCTAGTTATTGCAAATAAAGGGTCGAGGATGTAGCTTTAGTGGCTGCCTGAAATATCCTCTCAACAATAAAAAAAATTTCAGTACTTCAAAAATACTAGCTTCCCCCCAATAAATTAAATGTGAAATTAATCAAAGTAACAATCGCTATTAATAGCTCAATATTATAGTTATTAATAGCTGACATATTTATTGATCTCCAAAAATATTTTGTAACACTTTAAAATCGTCGGCCGAAATCTTTGCTGTAGCCCTAAATTAGCTGCTAACAAATTGCTGAAACCGCATGAAACCTACTTATACACACAAGAGATATCTGTAAAATGTTGTTCCAAAATCTCTTCAGATTCTTTATTGTATTTAACTTTAATTATCCTTAACAACCTCCTGTAGGGTATTTCTTGTGAAAAGAAAAAAAAAAAAACATCAGCATCAACTAAAATTTATGAGCTGAAAAACTACAAATGAAAATTGGCTGACAAAGAGTCTTGTGACAATTATCGATAACATGACCCAAAACTGCATGAGCAAGAAAAATATGTTGTTGCTATTCTTGTTGCAACTATAGTAACCCAAGTTGTAATCGTAATACTGGTAGTGGTTGGAATTATGTGGTATGTAAGGGGGTTACGAAAAAATATGCACACACAACGAAAAAATTCGAAGAAATGGAAAATATAACAAACCAAAAGGGAATTTCAGTTTTAGCCATTGTAGTTTATGGTTAAAATATGATAGTTTTAATACAAAGGGAGGTGAATAAAGAAAAAGGATTTGCAAAAGGCCTTCTATAATCTGGTTAGACCACAGTATAGACTACATTTTTGACTAAAATATAATTCAAACCATAGACTACATTATTGACTATATTATCGATTAGACTAGCCCTGAGTATTCACTATGCCATTGTTTTTAATACTATATAGACCAGATTATATTTAGTCTTGACTATAGAATAGACTATAGTCTTGATTACAGAACAGACTATAGCTTTGATTATAAAACAAAATATTTGACAATAAAACAGACTATAGTGTTGACTATAGAACAGAATATATTCTTGGCTATCGACCACACAATAATCATGACTATAGAACGGATTATAGTCTTGACTATAAAACAGACTATAGTCTTGACTTTAAAATATACTATAGTCTTGATTATAGAACAGACTATAGTCTTGACTATAGAATAAACTATAGTCTTGACTATAAAATAGACTATAGTCTTGACTATAGAATTGACTAGTCTTGACTATAGAATAGACTATTGTTTTGACTATAGAACAGACTATATTCTTGGCTATCGACCACACTATAATCATGACTATAGAACGGATTATAGTCTTGATTATAAAACAGACTATAGTCTTGACTATGGAACAGATTATAGCTTTGATTATAAAACAAAATATAGTTTTGACAATGAAACAGACTATAGTTTTGACTATAGAACAGACTATATTCTTGGCTATCGACCACACTATAATCATGACTATAGAAGGGATTATAGTCTTGATTATAGAACAGACTATAGTCTTGACTATGGAACAGACTATAGCTTTGATTATAAAACAAAATATAGTTTTGACAATAAAACAGACTATAGTTTTGACTATAGGACAGACTATATTCTTGGCTATCGACCACACTATAATCATGACTATAGAAGGGATTATAGTCTTGATTATAGAACAGACTATAGTCTTGACTATGGAACAGACTATAGCTTTGATTATAAAACAAAATATAGTTTTGACAATAAAACAGACTATAGTTTTGACTATAGAACTATATTCTTGGCTGTCGATCACACTATAATCATGACTATAGAACGGATTATAGTCTTGATTATAAAACAGACTAAAGTCTTGACTATGGAACAGACTATAGCTTTGATTATAAAACAAAATATAGTTTTGACAATAAAACAGACTATAGTTTTTACTATAGAACAGACTATATTCTTGGCTATCGGCCACACAATAATCATGACTATAGAACGGATTATAGTCTTGATTATAAAACGGATTATAGTCTTGATTATAAAACAGACTATAGTCTTGACTATAGAATAAACTATAGTATTGACTTCAAAATATACTATAATCTTGATTATAGAACAGACTACAGTCTTGACTATAAAATAGACTATAGTCTTGACTATAAAATTGACTAGTCTTGACTATAGAATAGACTATAGTTTTGACTATAGAACAGACTATATTCTTGGCTATAAAACAGACTATAATCATGACTATAGAACGGATTATAGTCTTGATTATAGAACAGACTATAGTCTTGACTATGGAACAGACTATAGTGTTGGCTATAGAACATACTATATTTTTGACTATAGAACAGACTATATTCTTGGCTATCGACAACACTATAATTATGACTATAGAACGGATTATAGTCTTGATTATAAAACAGACTATAGTCTTAACTATAGAATAAACTATAGCCTTGACTTTAAAATATACTATAGTCTTGATTATAGAACAGACTATAGTCTTGACAATTGAATAAACTATAGTCTTGACTATAGAATAGACTATAGTTTTGACTATAGAATGAACTATAAAATAGACTATAGTCATGACTATGGAACAAACTACAGTTTTAACTATAGAACAGACTATAACCTTGACTATAGAATATACCATAGTGTTAACTATAGAACCACATTATAATCGTGACTATAGAACGGATTATAGTCTTGATTATAAAACAGACTATAGTCTTGACTATAGAATAAACTATAGTCTTGACTTTAAAATATACTATAGTCTTGATTATAGAACAGACTATAGTCTTGACCATAGAATAAACTATAGTCTTGACTATGGAATAGACTATAGTCTTGACTATAAAATAGACTACAGTCTTGACTATAAAATAGACTATAGTCTTGACTATAAAACAGACTATAGCCTATATTATAGAACAGATTATGGTCTTGACTATAGAACAGATTATAACCTTGTCTATAGAATAGACTATAGTCTCAACTATAGATTATACTATAGTCTTGACTATATAATATATTATAATCTTGACTATAGAATAGACTTTAGTCTTGACTATAGAACAGACTATAGTCTATAAAACAGACTATAGTCTTGACTATAGAATATACTTTAGTCTTGACTATAGAATACACTATAGTATTGACTAAAGAACAGACTATAGTTTTGACTATAAGTTTAATACTTTTAAAAGTTTTCACATTTGAACTGGCCTCTTCATTTTCGGCCTTTAATTTAATACCTCTGTACTAAGAGCATTTTTTATTTTTGGGGTAACAAATGATATTCAAAAGCTGCAACAATGACAAAAACGGAAAAAAACACTCGAAACTTTATGAAATTGTACAGAAAGTGTAAAAAAATACATTTATTTTAAAGTAAAAAGTCATAAAAGCCATGGTTTAAAAAAAAAAAATACTTTTTTCCTTATATTCATTTTATATTTATGTAAAACAATATTTTAAACATATTTGAAATTAAACCAAATTTTTTTCCGTTTAAAATTGCCTTAAATTTTAAACTTTGTTTTCTCTTACTCCGGTTATTTATTATCCTTTTTCGTTTAAGCTTCATCCTAAAAGTATGCATTACACAAATTATTTTCTAATGGGAGTTTTTTTTAACATCATGTCATAAATTATATTTTATTTGCTCTTTTACTTCTTTTAACTTCTCATGTCTTGACTTCAAGTTTCATTTTGCTGGCTAAAAACCTCTTCTTATCTTAAAAATGTGTCTGCAAAAAACAAAAAAAAAAAAAAATGTAAAAAGAGGAATCATCAGTAGCAGCAATACGAATAAAAATGAAATAACGTTATAAAATACATTTTTAAATCCTACATGTCATTATTTGTTGTATTCCCACTTGACACTAAACGTTGTTGCTGCTGATGAGGCTGTTTTTTGTTTGCATTTTTTTTTTTCCAGAAAAAAGAAATTAATTCCTCTTCTTTTGAAATATGTATGTAATTCTTTTTTACTTATTTTTTTTACTTTTTTTTTTTAAGAGGAGAGCATATGTAGACAAGTAAGCAAAATAAAATAGATTTGCTAAGATATTTTATCAGTTAATCTAAAACATTTGCTTAGAAAAAATATATATTTTGTTTAAGATCTTAGGAAATATTTTAAATAAGTACTTGTATAGGTATTTTTTTTTAATAATCGTGCCTTATCTTTGTAAAAGCTACAAATAAACTCTATCATTAAAAAGAAATGAAGTTTTTCTATCAAGAAGGTTTAGTAAAAGATTTTATATAACTTCTTAACGACATGCTAGGGAGGCCACTAATACTTTTTTTTTTTTTGCATTTTAATAGAAAATCATTTAAGCACTTTTATTTTATCATATGTCATCATGACAAAGTCTGCGGATTATTGATAAGACGCACAGGTTTGAGAAAAAACAATTAAGTAGTCATAACCCTTGCATTATATAATGCTGACAAATATTTCTGACAAAAATTGTTAATTTTTTATATAAAAAACTAAAAGAATCAATACGAGTCCATTTAAGAAGAGTCTTCAATGGTGATAACTTGTATTTCTGATCAAACACTTTATAATTGGCTTTGTTTTAATTTATTGTTTAACTATAGTACTATCGAAGTTGAACTTTTCAAATAAATTCTGAATGAATTGTTATATAATATTGTTTAATGTTTGAAATTAAAAAAAATTCAAATATGCAAAACATTTTCAGTTTTTTAGAACCTATAAGTATTAATATTTTTATATTAAATTCATACAAGCTTTAACAAAACTAACCACCTCTGCTCAGCATGAAGCTATAAGAATATACATATTAGATTGAAGTATTGAAATTCCGTTCCAAAACGATGGTTTTAACGGACTTTGATATCGCGATAAAAAATTGTTAATATTTTGTATGAATTTAATAAAATATCCGTTGTTAATTCTGTTTCATTACTATTGAGTTTATAGTGTTCAGTGAACGATATCACAGAAACTATTTACACCACTGAAACTATTCGCAAAAATCACGTTTGCATCCGATCATATGTAAATATAAATTGTCAATAGATGTAAAAAACTTATATTCATTAATTATTAAGAATATAAGTATTGTTTTGATTCAGTGTTAGCAACTTCTACTACTTTTAAATACTCGATACTACTCAATACTTTTTCATTTGGGTACTCGATACTACTCGATACCTAACGGATTTTTTAATACGAAATATAATTTTTAAAATGTTTTTCTATTTAAAATTAAAACAAATATGCTTATCCAATTTTTTAATTGAAACAAGAAGAACTAAAACTTAAAATAAGTGAAATAAAGAAAAACAATATAAGGTTCTCAATTGTGGTTGATGAATGGACTGATATTTCCTACAAAAAATATGTCAACATAACTATTCGGTTTTATAATTGTGAAATCAAGTCTTTCGAATTATATTATCTGGGACTTGAAGAAATTAAAACAAAATCAAACGCAAACAATTTGGAATACATTATTAAAAAAAAAAAAAAAACTAAGTGAATTTTTCTTAAATTTTAAAAATGATGGTGCTGCGGTGATGCAAACATATGATCGTAATATTGTTGCAGAATCCCAACTTTGCATAAATCACGCAATTCATCTTTGTGTTGTAGACACTATATAAGAGCAAAGTAAATCAAATTACAGACCAAAATTCAAGTTCTGATGTATTTGAAATTTTAAAATAGTTGATGCTTATTAGCATAAACAAGCTGCAGAGTGAAAACTCCAGTTCAATGTGTCAAATGTTTATCCATTTTTCGCTCACGCAAATAATTACCAAGGTTTGTTTGACAAGAGTCTGTTTAAAATAATGTTATGTTTTAATTGAATCTTTCTGTAGGTTGCGATATCGCTTTCAAAATCTATATCTTGGAAGCTCTTCAAAAACAGAATTACAATATTAATTTATACATGCAGAAATTGTTTTTAAGTTTCTTAATATATGTTAAATTCGGTTGTAACAGACGAATTAAAATTAGTTGCCTCTACCGAAATTATACGGTAATTAGAACTGAATTGCATAGATAGTACCTACAAATGACTAAATTCGATTGGCAAAAAATTTGGTTGTCGCAACAAAAGTCTTTTCTTTGTTTATACTTTACAATTTTAAATGATATAGTCAATAATTTCTGAAAATGTTTTCAGAATATCTTAAACCAAGATTTGATTAGAGATCAAATATTTATAGTTTCTCCAAAAAACAATTTTTTACAAATGTCCTAATTTCATAACTCCCCTGCGTTGAATGCTTCACCAACACTTTACTTTCAATCACCAACGCTTGACTCAAAATTATTTTATATAGAATTATTTTATATAGATAATTTCAGTGATTCTTAACATAAAGTATAAGTTTACTAATTCTGTTTCCTTTCAAATCAAGTTTGGAAAAGACAGCTTTTATTTTATAGTTAATTGGAGTTTTGCTATGCTTACTATTTATCTCAGTCTACTCATTGTTTTCTCTTACAACTTAACAGATTAACTTTTTTATTTCATTTTTCAACTTCTTTAAAATCCTAGTAAATTTTTAATAAACTTTTTTGCTTAATACAAAAATCTACTTAAAGGAGTTGGTGTATTTTAAAATAAAAATAATTTTTAAATTACAATATTTCTTTGATCCCTTTTTTTGGAGCTTTTCCTATCTTTTTTACGTTTTACCACTGCATAAATTATGTAGTTTTATTTCATTTTTTTCTGTTTAGTATTAAATTACATTGCCTACTTTAGTAAATTATTTTTATTAACATTTCATAGCATACTCTAAGGGATTTGTTCATTTCGATTTTATATCAAAGGGGTTAAACTTTAAGCCTTTTACAAATAATGTTAATGTTTTCCTTGTATCTATTAAATTACACTTTTATTGTTTGACCATTTAAAATAATATTAGAGAGGATTTTCTATGATTTTTTTTTATTTTTTCGGTTTGTTTTGCCAAATACAAATTTATATATTAATGTCAGCGTTAAATTGTTTAATGTTTTATGTTTGACTTTAAGTAGAAATCAAGTGTATGAGAGTTTTATATTCTTTGTTTTCTGTGAATTGTTAGCCTAAAGGGAGGGTATGTTGTTATGGCCCTCCATACGGCATTTAACACTATTATCCATTTTTTCATTTCTTATAAAAGTTTTGCTTTCTTAACTTGTTTTTGTTTTAAATAACGAAAACGAAACTTAAGTACCTATGTTTGCAAAAAAAAATAAAAAATAAAGAAAACTACTTTTGTTAGCTTACACAAAAACTACAAAGAAAAACATAAGTTTTATATATGACCTAAACCCTATAAATGTTCCAAACAACATCCATCCCCTTTAATAATATAACAAACCCCCACCTCTATAAATCGACATATAAGCATTTTTATTTATACCTGTTCGTTAAGACAAACACATTCACTTATTTTCAATAAATCCTTAGGGGCATAAAAACAAACTACGAACAGAGGAAAAGGAAGCCCTACATATGTAATATAAAGAAATACATACATACATACATACATTCATACATAAGTACATAAGTTAATATATATAAAACACATACAATTCATACAAGTGGCAAAGGGGAATTGTAATACCGAGCGATGTACAAGTGAACATAGCTTAAGAACAGAAAACAAAAATGACAACAATCTTAAACAAAAATGGTCATAAACTAAGTTTAGTATGAAATGTCAGTCAGTAAGTCCATTGCTAAAGTTAGTATAAAAACTAAAACCCCCCTTGTATGTTAACTATTAAAAATATCCTGCTACACTTATACATACACATAACTATCTCCATATGTTAAACCTTAATACTAGTACTTTGTATTTGTTTAATTTTTTCCCTCCATGTTTTGTTTAATACGTAAAAAAGAATAAATAAAAAAATTGTGTATAAAGGAAACCTTTAATACAAACATAAAACAAATGCATTAATAATGATGTTGTATATGTAGAGAGGCTATGTGTTGGTATCTGTATTGTATTAGTATGCATTATAATACGCACGTTGCTATTTTTTTTCGTTCGACTACTATATTGCACGTAACTAATTCATTCTACAACGTCACGTTGTAATATTACGTTTCAAACCAATTTTTTTCGTTGTATCTACGTTTTTTTTTCTTTTTTTTTCACTTATTATATTTGCTAAAATACACCTGGAGAAATAGCAGTTTTTAATTAAAATGATAAAGAAGGAATGAATAATAAATTAGAATTGTATTTGAAATAAAAAAAAAAAAAACTCAGAATTAACTAAAACTGAACTGGAACTAAACTAAAACTGAACTAGAACTGAACTAGAACTGAACTAGAACTGAACTAGAACTGAACTAGAACTGAACCAGAACTGAACTAGAACTAAACTAAAAATGAACTAGAACTGAACTAGAACTGAACTAAAACTAAACTAGAACTGAACTAGAACTAAACTAGAACTGAACTAGGACTGAACTAGAACTGAACTAGAACTTAACTAGAACTGAACTAGAACTGAACTAGAACTGAACTAGAACTGAACTAGAACTGAACTAGAACTGAACTAGAACTGAACTAGAACTGAACTAGAACTGAACCAGAACTGAACCAGAACTGAACTAGAACTGAACTAGAACTAAACTAAAAATGAACTAGAACTGAACTAGAACTGAACTAAAACTAAACTAGAACTGAACTAGAACTAAACTAAAAATGAACTAGAACTGAATTAGAACTGAACTAGAACTGAATTAGAACTGAACCAGAACTGAACTAGAACTAAACTAGAACTAAACTAGAACTGAATTAGAACTGAACTAGAACTGAACTAGAACTGAACTGAACTAGAACTGAACTAGAACTGAACTAGAACTGAACTAGAACTGAACTAGAACTGAACTAGAACTGAACTAGAACTAAACTAGAACTGAACTAGAACTGAACTAGAACTCAACTAGAACTGAACTGAACTAGAACTGAACTAGAACTAAACTAAAAATGAACTAGAACTGAATTAGAACTGAACTAGAACTGAATTAGAACTGAACTAGAACTAAACTAGAACTGAATTAGAACTGAACTGGAACTAAACTAGAACTGAACTAGAACTGAACCAGAACTGAACTAGAACTAAACTAGAACTGAATTAGAACTGAACTGGAACTAAACTAGAACTGAACTAGAACTGAACTAGAACTGAACTAGAACTGAACTAGAACTTTTTTTTTTGAATTAGAACTGAACTAGAACTAAACTAGAACTGAATTAGAACTGAACTGGAACTAAACTAGAACTGAACTAGAACTGAACCAGAACTGAACTAGAACTAAACTAGAACTGAATTAGAACTGAACTGGAACTAAACTAGAACTGAACTAGAACTGAACTAGAACTGAACTAGAACTGAACTAGAACTGAACTAGAACTGAACTAGAACTGAACTAGAACTGAACTAGAACTGAACTAGAACTGAACTAGAACTGAACTAGAACTGAACTAAAACTGAACTAGAACTGAACTGAACTAGAACTGAACTAGAACTGAACTAGAACTGAACTAGAACTGAACTAGGACTGAACTAGAACTGAACTAGAACTTAACTAGAACTGAACTAGAACTGAACTAGAACTGAACTAGAACTGAACCAGAACTGAACTAGAACTAAACTAAAAATGAACTAGAACTGAACTAGAACTGAACTAAAACTAAACTAGAACTAAACTAGAACTGAACTAGAACTAAACTAGAACTGAATTAGAACTGAACTAGAACTGAACTAGAACTGAATTAGAACTGAACCAGAACTGAACTAGAACTAAACTAGAACTAAACTAGAACTGAATTAGAACTGAACTAGAACTGAACTGAACTAGAACTGAACTAGAACTGAACTAGAACTGAACTAGGACTGAACTAGAACTGAACTAGAACTGAACTAGAACTGAACTAGAACTAAACTAGAACTGAACTAGAACTAAATTAGAACTGAACTAGAACTGAACTAGAACTAAACTAAAAATGAACTAGAACTGAATTAGAACTGAACTAGAACTGAATTAGAACTGAACTAGAACTAAACTAGAACTGAATTAGAACTGAACTGGAACTAAACTAGAACTGAACTAGAACTGAACCAGAACTGAACTAGAACTAAACTAGAACTGAATTAGAACTGAACTGGAACTAAACTAGAACTGAACTAGAACTGAACTAGAACTGAACTAGAACTGAACTAGAACTGAACTAGAACTGAACTAAAACTGAACTAGAACTGAACTAGAACTAAACTAAAAATGAACTAGAACTGAATTAGAACTGAACTAGAACTGAATTAGAACTGAACTAGAACTGAACTAGAACTGAATTAGAACTGAAGTAGAACTGAACTAGAACTAAACTAGAACTGAACTAGAAATGAACAAGAACTGAACTAGAACTAAACTAGAACTGAACTAGAACTAAATTAAAAATGAACTAGAACTGAATTAGAACTGAACTAGAACTGAATTAGAACTGAACTAGAACTGAACTAGAACTGAACTAGAACTGAGTTAGAACTGAAGTAGAACTGAACTAGAACTAAACTAGAACTGAACTAGAACTGAACTAGAACTGAATTAGAACTGAACTAGAACTGAACTAGAACTGAACTGGAATTGAACTAAAACTGAACTGGAGCTGAATTACAATAGAACTAGAACTGAAGTAGAACTCAACTAGAATTGAACTAAAACTAAACTATAACTGAATTAGAGCTGATTTAGAAATGTATTAGAACTGAATTAGAATAGAACTAAAATTTCTTTCTCTGTATTTTGTATCCCCCTCATAAACTCAACCACCTTTTTTTCACTATCTACTATTAACCCCCCCACTACTCCTACTACATTTTATTTATTTTACACTCCTTTGAGTGTATTTGCTTTTTATGTATTTATGTGTGCGTATATGTGTGTATTTGTTTAATAATGTAGCATTATATAATGCATTGCAGCAGAAAATATACATAATTTTGGTGTGTATTTTACTTGTTTGCTGCTGCTTCTAGTGTTTTGTTATTTCTCTTTCATTTTTCAATAGATTGTTTTTGATAAATAAATTATGTATATTTATGTATACAAACATACATATACATATGTATATATACATGTATTTGTAAATTTTATATTGTATTTGGTCTGCCTGTTTTGTTTCTAAATGAAGAGCATAAATTTTGATGAGGGCCTATAAACATGTCTGTATTTGAATGTATGCATTTATATAAGTAAATTATTTGTAAATATTTTCTCCCCTTTTTTTAAAGCCAGAACTTTGACAATTTTGATATGGGTTGTGTACATAGACCTATTGTTATAGCTAGGTGATGATTGGATTGCTGTAGAGTGTGGGGAGATAGTAGTAGCAACAGCGTGGTTAAAATCAAATTAATTTTGTGCATGAATGATGAGTAGTATTTTTTTTTTTTTTTTTTTTTTTGTATTTTATTTGACTAATAAGATTTTCAATTATTTTAATTTAAAAATATTTTGTAAATAGCGTGTAAATTTAAGTTTTATTAGTAATAATAATAAGAAGACAGTTTAAAAGGTGTTAAATATTTATGTTGGGCGATAATAATAGGTTTTGTTTGATAAGAGGTTTTGAAAATGTTGTCTTAGAGAGGTCACTCATTAAATTAGAATAGCATTATCCAGTTTAGTGCTCGCCTATCTTCAAAAATAGCAGTAGCTTTGGGAGACTTTTTTAATTTCACAATTACTGTTAAATTTTTTGGAATGAAAATTTAACTTAAAATTTGACATATTTTCTGATTTATTTTTAAGATAAATGAAAATTCTAAGAAAACATATGAAATGAACCTCAAAAATTTCTAAATTATTGTGTCGTGTGTCTTTAATAAATTTCCAGATTTTTCTCATTTGCAGCTTAAATTTTCTCTTGTAATGATATAAAAAATAAAATCACATAGCACGACCAAAAGCTTTTTAAATGTATTCACATTTCACAATAGGCATCATTTACAACAATGATAAATTTTCCAAGAAATTTTTTTTTTTGGTATCACAGAAAATCGATCAATAAAAATGCAATGGAGGAAGACTTTTAGCAAAAATACATATAAGGAAATATGATTAGCAATATGGTAAAGACTACCTATCCGATACACTACTTTAAAAATAATTTTATATTATATTAGGCTTTAGTTATAATAATTCAGTCCTATAATAGAGATATTTCAGTTCTAAATCAATTCTAGATCAGTTCTAGTTCATTTTTGGTTCTGTTTTAAATAAATTATAATCTATAGTCCTGACTATATTCAAGTTTATAGTCCTGACTATAGTCAAGTCTATAGTCTTGACTATACTCAAGTCTATAGTCTTGACTATAGTCAAGTCTATAGTCTTGACTATAGTCAAGTCTATAGTCTTGACTATAGTCAGGACTATAAACTTGAATATAGTCAGGACTATAGATTATAATTTATTATTATGTTTATGTTTATACTATAGTCTAGTATATAGTCCTGACTATATCTAGTCTATAGTAATGACTAGATTACAGTCTATAGTCCTGACTATAGTCTATAGTTCTGATTGTAGTCTATAGTTCTGATTTAAGTCCGGTCTATAATCATGACTATAGTCTAGTCTATAGTACTGACTATAGTCTAATTTATAGTCAAGTCTATAGTCCCGACTATAGTCAAGTCTTTAGTCCCTACTATACTCAAGTCAATAGTCCCGACTATAGTCAAATCTATAGTCATGACTATAGTCTAGTTTATAGTCCTGACAATAGTTAGTCTATAATCCTGACTATATTTAGTCTATAATCCTGACTATAGTCAGTCCTATAGTCCTGACTATAATTAGTCTTTATTATAGTATAGTCTATAGTAATGACTATAGTTTAGTATATAGTCTTGACTACAGTCCAGTATATAGTCCTGACTACAGTCTATAGTCCTGACTATAGCCTATAGTTCTGATTGTAGTCTATAGTTCTGACTATAGTCTATAATACTTATTTAAGTCCAGTCTGTAGTCATGACTATAGTCTAGTCTATTGCCCTGACTGTAGTCTATAGTCCTAACAATAATCTAGTCTATAGTCCTGACTATAGACTATAGTCCTCATTTCTAGTTCTGTTATTGTCTAGTTCTAGTTAATTCTCGTTCAGTTCTATTTTGCAAATTACCTGCTGTAGGGCATTACAAAATATCTATCCTCCTGCAGGAAAAACTTTTTAAGAAACCTATAATAAGTTATTTTGAACATGAAGCATTTTATTTTAGACTTTACTTGAATTTTGTTTGCGTGCTTCTTTACTTATTTTTTTTTTTTTTTTTTTGTCCTTTTTTTATAACAATTTGAATTTGTCTGTGTTGACGGTTGAGATAAAAATAAAATAAAAATAAGTTTATTTTTCTAAAGCCAAATACACCCAGACTGGCAAATAAGAATACAAAGAATTTGACTATAAAGTGCTGGCTGCAGTATACAATAAAATTTTCACACTTTAGTTTAAAAATAGAAATCATGTCGAGAAAAAAAAACGCCAAGGAAGGGATTGACTTTTAATAAACATTTGAAGAAGTAGATGTTTCAAAAACAACTAAAAGAAAAATGATAAAATCCAAGTTAAGAAAACATGTAAAATTCTTATTTTATTTCTTTAAGTTGTATATGGAGAGCGATGGATAGATAAATTGCATTTAATGCTGCTATATGAAGCTACTTTAAAATTCTTTCCTTAAAGTATGCTACAGACAATGGCAACAACAGACACTGCATTTTAAGAAAATTTTGTTGATAAAATGCTTAAGTGTCCTTTGAAATATTTATTAAGTGTTTTGCAAACTTAAAATCTTGGCAAAAATTATCTTTACATTTTTATCTTATGTAAAGTGTCATGTTCTAATATTGTATGAGTAATATAATTTAATTTGAGTTTTAATCTTTTGTTTTTATACCCTACACCACCATAGGTGGGGAGGGTATTATGCGTTTGTGCTGATGTTTGTAACACCCAAAAATATTGGTCTAAGACCCACCTTAATTTATACCAATCGGCTTAGAATCACTTTCTGAGTCGATTTAACTATGTCCGTCCGTCCGACTGACCGTCTGTCCGTCCATGTAAACCTTGTAATCAGACTACAGGTCGCAATTTTGAACCAAAATTAATGAAATTTAGTACACAGGTTTTTTATAGGCCAGGGACGAAGCCTATTGAAATTGGTTATGATCGGTCCATTATTTCACCTAGCCCCCATACAAATGTCCTCCCGGAAAATGGTTTAACGAACATAAATCTCTTAACTATAGCAATATTTTAATGAAATTTGGCACATATAAGCTTCATATAAGTCTAAATAAGTGTGCCGATTTTTAAAAATTAATTAACCATAGCTCCCATATAAACCCCCTTTCAGAAAATCACTTTAACGGGCATAAATCCCGTTAAAATGTTAGTATCAAGTTAATATTCGACACACATAAGTTTTATATGAACGTAAATGATAGTGCCAAATTTTACAAAGATCGCTCCATAATTTACCATAGCTTCCATATAAGGCCCTCTTTTAGGAATCACCCAAAATTGAATAAATTCATATAAATGTCATCATGAACGTAATATTCTGTATTCGTATGTTTTATTTTACACTTATGACACTCTCGTTTTTTTTTTTTATTGTTTAAATTATAACAACAATGTTTTAAACTTTTATAGACATTTTATTTTAGGCAGAAATATTACAGTATTTATTTTGCTTTAAATTTTAAATAGTTTGAAACTAAATTTTGTAAACTTTTAGACTTGATAAACAGAAGAGCCTACTAGATAGGCTGTGGATTTTTTAATCTAATTTATGTTATTATGAAATTTTAATAATATTTCATAATCCAGCTTTGATTTTTACAAATTATTTGGACTTAGTTATAACTAAAATAACTAAAATTGATTTTAATCATGTTTTATTATAATTTATTTAAAGTATACCTAAAAGTATGCTTCATTTTTTATTTAAAAAAAAAAAAAATAACTCCATCTAAAGTATATTTAAATTCGTTTACTGTGATATTACTTGATGATTATTTTTGATTTCTAAGCCAATTTATTGAACTATATTTATTTTATGCCGTTTTGCAACTTCTGCTTTGAATATTCGATTTCTTTAACCCTATAACGTTCAAGAGGAAGTAAACGAATTAAAAAATGTTTATTAATTTTATTCATGTTCCTTGATTATATTTATTGTATTTTTAATAAAATCTGTAAAAAATACAAATTTTTTCGGACTTTAGAGGGTTAATTAAAAAAATGTGAAAAAAATAATAATCATGGAATTCATCCATATAAAGCATTTCAAATTACTCTCATGCATCATAATTTGAATGACAATAAACTGTGTAATTAAGAATGGGAAGTATACCACTAAAAAGATGTCCTTTTAATAAAAAAGGAGTCCATATAATGATGTCCGTCTGGGTGTCGGATAATATAGCGTTTATTAAGCCCATGACTAAGTCTAGTCTATAGTCCTGACTATGGTTAGTCAATAATCCTGATTATAGTCTAGTCTATAGTCCTGACTATAGTCGTTTCTTTAGTCCTGACTATAGTCTAGTCTATAGTCCTGACTATAGTTCTGACTATAGTCCTGACTATAGTTCTGACTATAGTCCTGACTATAGTTCTGACTATAGTCCTGACTATAGGTACTCTGTAATCCTCACTATAGTCTAGTCGATAGTCCTGACTATAGTTCTGACTATAGTCTAGTCTATAGTTCTTACTATATTCTATTCTATAGTCCTTACTATAGTCTAATCTATAGTCTAGTCTATAGTCCTTACTATAGTCTCGTCTATAGTCCTAACTTTACTCCTGACTATAGTCTAGGCTATAGTTCAGACTATAGTCCTGTCTATAATTCTGACTATAGTCTAGTCTATTCTACAGTCCTGACTATAGTCTGTCTATAGTTCTGACTATAGTCTAGTCTATTCTATAGTCCTGACTATAGTCTAGTCTATAGTCCTGACTATAGTCTAATCTATAGTCCTGACTATAGTTCTGACTATAGTCTAGTCTATAGTTCTTACTATAGTCTATTCTATAGTCCTTACTATAGTCTAATCTATAGTCATTACTATAGTCTAGTCTATAGTCCTTACTATAGTCTCGTCTATAGTCCTGACTTTACTCCTGACTATAATCTAGTCTATAGTCCTGAATATAGTCTAGTAGGTAGTACTGACTATAGTCTGTCTATAGTTCTGACTATAGTCTAGTCTATAGTCGTTACTATAGTCTATTCTATAGTCCTTACTATAATCCTTACTGTCCTAACTTTACTCCTGACTGTAGTCTAGTCTATAGTTCAGACTATAGTCCTGTCTATAATTCTGACTATAGTCCTGTCTATAGTTCTGACTATAGTCTAGTCTATAGTTCTGACTATAGTGTAGTCTATAATCCTGACAATAGTCTAGTCTATAGTCCTGACTGTAGTCCTATACCATAGTCTAGGTACTGACTATACTCTAGTCTATAGTCCTGACTAGCTTATAGTCTTGACTATAGTATTGACTATAATTTTTATATCTTGTTGTAGTCCTTCACTTAGGATACTTTCTTTCATTGTTTTAAATGTTCGTATGTGTATTTAATTCCAAATGTTTGTCATTTTACATTGTGTTTGCAGATATGTATGTATAAGTATTATTGTGTGATTGTAAATTTGTTCATTTGCATGGATTTAATTTAATTACTGTTTTTTTGTAATTATAAATTTCTTCTTCTGCATGTTGTTTGTTGCTGCTTGATGTTATTCTCTTTGCATCAACAATTATACACATGTCACACATGTGTACAAAATAAACCAACATTTAGTCATATAAATATAAAATTTTTTTATGACAAGAGAAGAACCAGCAAATAGCAACAGCAACATTGACAGCAGTAGCAACAACTAGACAGCTACAAGAAATTGACAATAATAATAACATAATGTAAAATGTCATAAACAGAGATTTTTTTTAATATTAATTGATGAATGAATAGATAGATGAGATGAAGATGGTTGCAGAAAACATCCTGACTGACAAACGAAGTTAAATTAAAGAGAAAATATCACAAAAGAAAAAAGAAAATTAAAATCATTATTTTGATGGTAGATAAAATTTTATTGAGTGTAATGAAAGGAGAGATTATTATTTATTATAATTTGTTTATAATATTTAAAATATGCAATTATAGTGTCAAGTATAAAAAATAAAACAAATTTTAAATATTGATTTTATAAAATGAGTATTTATTTTGACAAAAGTTTGAAAGAAATAGAGCATTGTATAAGGTGGTTCAAAAATAAGTTTTTAATATTTTTGAAATTTTATAAAATTTGTATATTGTATTAAAGTTTTTATCTTCTAAAGGCCGTCATTTTCGCATTTAAAGTTTTTTTAGAAACTATTTTTGATACTATTTTACTTATATGAAGAGTTTTGTTTAGATTTTCGTTCTTATTTAGTATAACTCTTCACCTCACTTTTAAAATTTTTGATAAAAATTTTGAAATATTTTTCAAAGTAAGGTGATAAATTTTGCGAAATATAAATGTTTGTTTTTCGTCATAAGCTTACAAAAAAAAAAAAAGCTGAGTTAAAATTCTGGCATAAATTATAGGCAATATATTTGGGATACAAAAATGGAATAAACCTTTTGTGTGCCCTTTTCTTTTTGGCTTTGTTTAATGTAAGATGAAGTTTTTATTAATTGTAATTTAAGATTTTTAATATTTTATCTGCGAATGTCTGGCAATGAAGCCAGGGAATAAAAAATATTAAAGATTTTGTGTCTGTTGGATATACGGACGGATATCATGGAAATTTATAAATACATAGAAAAAATTTTTTTTATTCACTATTATAGCTAGATAAGTTTATTAGTTTCGGAGTTATTATAAAAATATTGTTGTATTTTTTTTTTTTACAAAATACATATATAAATTTTTTATAAAAAAAATAATTAAAAAATATTTTATTTACATATTACTTATTAGAAGGTTTTTACTCAAATCTCAGAGACCCATTGATTTAGCATGCAGAGAATTTATTGAAAACTGGATAACACAATACCGAATGTCTTTCCGCAAAATTTATCTTTGTCCCTGATAAGTGTTCTATTACGTTGAGTCTATAATTTTTTATCTCTGTCAATTTTAGGAGAAAACGTATGTCATAATAAACCATGCAAAAAGTACCAACAACAATCAAGATGGCGTCTTTTACCAAGCATTATTAAGACAACGTTGTCAGAGCTCGAGCGCTGACAATTTTCTTTTAACGCTGCAATAATACTGACAAATTCAGTCTACATTAGACAAATCTTTATCTTGATAAAATTTTGACGTTTGTTTTGATAAAAATTTTTCTAATGTAGACTCAAAGTTAGTATTGTTAAACCTAATTACAAAGTTACAAACTCTGCGGCACGTGTTTTCTCAGTCAATTCGAAATCTCAAACTCATTTTCTTATGTTTTTATTACTTTTTTTATTAATTTGTGAATAAAACTAATAGTTATATAGTTATATATTGATTTTATTGAAATATGTCTCGTTTTATTTGCTACAAATTTATCTTTATGATTAAGGAATAAACATTTGAATTCGAGTTCGAGTCAGAATTCGAGTTCGAGCCAGAATCACTTTCTGAGTCGATTTAACGATGTCCGTCCGTCTGGTCGGCTGGCTGGCTGGCTATCCATGTAAAGCTTGTGCGCAAAGTACAGGTCGCAATTTTGAAGATAATTTGATGAAATTTGGTATATATGCTTATTTCAACACAAGGCTATTGAATTTGGTTATGATCGACCCATTATTTCACCTAGCCCCCATACAAATGTCCTCCCGGAATAGAGTTTTAACACTTATAGATGACTTAAAAATAGGAATATTTCAATGAAATTTAGCACCAATAAGTTTTATATAAGCAAAAATCCGTCCGCCGAATTTCAGGAGTATCGGTCCATAACTGACAATAGCTCCCATATAAACTCCTGTCCTGAAAATCACTAACGTGCATAAATCCCATACAAATGTTAGTATTATGTTAATATTTAACACAAGTAAGTTGTATATAAGTAAAAACAAAATTATGTGGATCGAAATGGTGTAGGTATCATATAGTCGGGCTTGGCCGACTATATCTTTTTCTCTCTTTTTGTTTTTTTTTTTTTTTTTGTATAAAATTTAAATTTTTTTATAAAATGGGCTTAATATCTCCATAACTGTTGAATGTATTAAAAAGTAATGTAAGAAAGACTTGAATATAATTTAATAAGAATTTTTTGATATTTTTTGAATAAAATCAGACAAGTAAATTTCGACATATCTTAAAATATGTAGTGCAATCTCCTTAATTTTACAAATAGCGATTTATTGAGTGAACTAGAGTCAATTCCAAAAAAATTGGATTAGAGGTAGGGTGATCGATTATTCGACTTTTTTGAGAAACCGGTTTTCGAATAGTTCGAATAGTTGGTATTTAAAAAAAACCGGTTAATAATATTTATATCAAAAGACTACATTTCTTTAAAGAAATCAATTCTTATAATTAAGTTAAAATTTATTAAATACAAGCGTAAAAGCCTGACAATGTCAGGAAAAATAATATAATAATGAAAATATGCACAAACAAATCCGAAAATTAAAACAAAAAAAAAAAATATGAACAACATTTAGACACCTTCCTCTCCCTAATCGAAGTCAATTATTTGAAGCCGTTCAAATTTATTGGAATTATATTGATTAAAGTTTTAAATTCGTAAACCTTTCAAAATAAAAAAATCGTCGTAAATGCGCACCCTGGCCGAAATACAGAAACAGTTTTTTATAGGATTTTGAGAGCAAACAATAAGTATAGCAACTCAAAAGTTCTTAATACCAAAACAGACTTTTTGGTCCCTGATAGAAACATCTGGCACTATTAGAATTTGTTGAACGAATAGTTTTATAAGTATGCCGATTTTTAGTTTCTTACGTCGTCTGGGAGCTTCAGAAAGCTCTGTAAAGGAAACATTGCTTAGGAAAGATATATTTAAATCCATATATATAGATCCACGTATTTTCGCTCCCTGATAGAGATTTCAAAATCTGGCTCCGTTAGTATTTGTAGGACGAATAGGGTTATAATTAAGCTGAATTTTAATTTTCTATGTCTTCTGGGAGCTTTAGAAAGCTCTGGAAAGAGAAAAAATTGTTAGAAAAAGACACATAAATTCTCTTATATCCGCTCCCTGATAACAATTTCAAAATATGGCTCCATTAGGAATTGTTGAACAAAAAGTTTTATAATTAAGCCAAATTTTAATTTTCTACGTCGATTGGTAGCTTCAGAAAGCTCTGGAAAGAGAAAAAATGCTAAGCAAATTATATATCTAGATGACTAAAAGATAATTATGTTTCAAAATTGTAGAAAAAATCATCTAAATTTTAGTTAGCATAAACAGAAACCATGGCTTAATATGGAGATAGTATATTAATTAAGTCTCAATTGAAACGATTCTGCAGATGAAACTTTTTTAACACAACACCTTTAAAAAATAAAGGAAATATTGGATCAAAAAAATTAAATTGGGTCATACAGGATAATTATTAATTATTTATTTGTTTAATATTACAGAATAAATTCCAATTTAGACTTAAACTATATTTTTAAAACATAAGAAATCAGTCTCTATGAATATTTAAAAAAATTATTCCTAAATTTCGACTCAAATATCACTATTTAGTACATGTTTTCTGAAATAAAATGCTATTTTTAAAACCGGTTTTTTGTGTTTAAAAAAACCGGTCTATTCGACATTCGAAAAATTAACATTTTGAAAAAACCGACAGCACATTTACTGAAAAAACCGGTTTTAAAACCGGTTGGAAAACCGCGTCGATCACCATAATTAGAGGCTTAGTAATTATTAATACCGTGTATCCGAATTGACTAAAAAAAAACCAGTGTTTCCCTGTGTTATTAATTATCTCTGCAGATATTTCAAGACAAGGACTATAATTTTTTGCTTCTCATTTCACTCAAATTTCATAAATTGAAAAAGGAAAACAAATAATAATAATAATGTAGACATTGCAAGTCTACACTTCGTCGAATAGACAACGCATTTTTCAGTGCTGTAAGGTGGACAAAAAAAAAAAAAATAATAAAACAAATTAAGTCACTTAAAAAGTTCGATTTTGGAAAATTTTCCATATATTTCGTAATAAAAAAATGCAGTCTTTCTGGGAGTAAAACTAAATATTTCAAGATTATTATTTTGAAAAATTGTTTATTATCAAAGGTTATAAGGTTACAAATTTATGATCAGTAATCGGTCTATGTATATACTTTTTTTAAACTTCGAAAAACTAACTCTTTTTTCAACAATTATTAAGAAAATTTTCGGCCGAACTGAATTTTTGACCAGATCTGAAACCGAAATCGAATATACAATACAATAATATATCAATGTCTAACAGAATTATAAATTTTAGAGCTAAAATTTCATATAGAAATGTAAAATTTAAAAACGAAGTCCTTCGAAACATTTTCATTGTAAATGAGAGATAAGAAAGCAGGTGCTTCTGTAAAATCATCCATATTTTCTGGGTCCTGGTTAGATTCTGAGTCGATCTGGCTATGTCCGTCCGTCTGTCTGTAGGGAGACAAAATTTGGCACAAATATTTATCTTATATAAGGTTTGTTTGGTATTGAAAATGGGCAAAATCGGTTAATAAACAAAAAAGTTATGGGCTAAAAACTAGAAACACAGGGTGTCCGTTTTATACTTTTCTGCTGATATTTCTTCAATAAAAGTACGTACGACAACGAAATTTTGTACGTATAGTTCGGGGGTCGATATAAACTCGGAAACCAAAAATGGACGTGGTCCGCCCACTTTACCGCCCACCTCCCATATAAGGTGAAAATCAACGAAATTGTGTTCAAATAGTTCAAGGACCAATGTAAACTCGGAAACAAAAAATGGGCGTAAAATTAACGTAAAATTTAAAAAAGTTGATGGTGGGTATATAGATTCGGCCGGGTCGAATATATTCGCGCTTGTTTGAATTGGGTCTGGGTCTGGTTTTCAAATTCTTTATTTTGTGTTAAAGATATAAAAATTTTGAAAGCCAGGATCTACCAAAATTTTTCTAAAGAAATAGTAAATTGTAAAGCTTGGGATTTTTAAAATTCTTCTATAGAAAACGAAAAAAGGAAATCTTTGTGTTATTTTTGTAAAGTATATATCAATGGAAACGCAGAGTTTTTGCATTTCGAATATATATTTTTCTTTTCAATATCTTAACCATTGCAGTAATTAAAATTTTGCGAACTAGAGATTTGTAAAACAAAACTTTTATTGTTTTACATTGTAGATACATTTATTTATCTAAACAAATTTACACATTTTTGGGTTAAAAGATACCAACATCTCATACTATTTAAGTTTTCTTCATTTAATATAATTTGTTTTCACAAATTTTCTCTTATTTTAAATCTTTATGTAATATATTGTTGTCAATATCTAGAATTGCAAACATCTTTTTAAATCATTGGTTCAGGATTTATAGAAAAGTGATGTATAAAAGCACAGATTTTATGATTCCAGCGCACATATGTGCTACAGAATTTTAGAATTTTAGGTCGATACAATAAGGTTAAATGAGTCGAAAATGATCTTGTTTCAGGGAAAGGTGATATCGACACTTATATTACCAGATTTAATTTTTCTATTTATTAGTAAGAAAATAAATAAATTTTTAGAATTATAATTTTTTTTCTTTTTTGGCAGAATGGTAATGTCCGTTCGTCTATACATTGGGGTTAAATGTGTTGAAAATGGCAAATTTCTGCAAATTTTTCAATTCAAAATCGTTTATTTTTTGACGCAATAAAGATATCGACATCAAAATTTCCTTTATTCGATAGATAATTTTGTTCTTTAACTAATTACAAAAAATATAATAAAATCGATGGAAAATGTTGGGCTATATAGAAAAAAACATGATCAAGATCTTGCAAAATTGAGATTGTTGAAATTTCAAATTCATATAACTCAAAAAATATAATAGTACATGCAATCAATTATATTTTTCAAAAAGCTTTATAATTGTATATCCCCTATACAATTCTTTGAAATCGTGTAATGAAAAAAAATTTGCTAGTGGTTATATATTTTCTATGTCATTAATACACTATTTTGAGCCCCCATAGCTTCGCTCCTGAAATGTATATAGTCTCTTTTTCCAAACTTTTAGTTTTTGTCCACTTTTCCATGGGGTTGATTCAATGTTTGTCATTAAAAAAATTAATTTCGAAAAATTTGGTTTTAAAATAGAATATCGAATTCTTTTTTTTTTTAGATTAAATACCATAAGTATTTTTTATATTATTTAATTTTATTGCTGTAGGTTAGGGATGAACTTTGCACCTTTTTAATCAATATTTTTTTTTTCTTTGTAATTCATACTATGCCTCATTTGGTTAATAACAAGGGGCCTCGAACTTGTTATTTAAATAAACTTATTTGTTTGAATGTTTGTATTGTTTAATAGAATATGGTTAAATAAAGAATAAACAACACAATTCTATTGTTTTTTTAGACGTGAAAAAAATGAATGAGTAAAAGAAGGAAAAAACGAAAATGAAAAAATAAAATAATCAATACTTTTATTTAACATTCAATACCATTTTTTTCCAACTTAATACGTTTTTTCCACCATTTTCTTTAAACAATAGAGAAAACGTTAGACATGTCTTAACAAGTAAAACCAGAGAAATGAAGAGCAAAATGTAGAAAATAAAAACCTTGAATAAATACATACATTGAAAGCAAATACTACAAACAACTCTTGCCAATCTACTCAAACATTAAATATTATAGTCGTAAGTATCGTTGATGGTCGTGTTGTATTACAGGCGGAGGGAAAAAGGATTTTAAGAAGTTAAACTGGAAATGTGCTACACAAATTCCAGAAAATACTTAGGGTTTAATAAGCAAATATTAAAAATGTTAAATGTTGGTTTGTTTCAAGAGTTAAAAGTTTTTGTTAGCTTTCTGAATGGCCCTCGTATTTTTGACAACCTTTTGCACTTAGCCAACTAGTATTGCAGCTCAAAGTACTGGTATAGCTGTTGTTAATACAACACAGCTCTTAAGTGCTGTTAAGACACACCAACTTTGATATGGACAAAGGAATCCAGCAGTTCTACCTACATTTTCGGAACTCTAGTAATTTTAGTGGCCATTTTGGGTCACTTTAATCTACCAAGTAACTAAGATTACAAAGATTACCAGTACGATTTATCAATACAGCTACTTCCTAGATTACTTAAAGATAGTAAAGTAGCCGTTTACTCTGTTATTTATTACCCAGAAAATATAAGTACAAAACACTTTAAAATATACTGCAGGAATAAGTGAGGAAAAGAAATCTTCTTAACACTTTCAAATCCTTATACACATACATGCATAATCACCATACATATGTATGTTGGTAGTGCAGTTACCAAGTAACTACATAAGAATGTATTGAATATAATATTTAAAATCCTGCACTAACTGTATACTGAGTATTGAGTATCCGTTTAAAACACGTACAGGACATTTACACATCAAATACCTGAAAAAACAAATACAAACAACAAAAATATACATAGTAGCAAGAAAATGGGAAACATTTTTAAAGACAAGTTTCAAATTTGTCTCTGTTCACTTTTTATTTTTTTTATCATAAAGGACCTTAACAGCCACATAAAAAGAAACCAAATAACAAGGTAACACCAAAAAAAATATATGTATATAAAAACGTTGACGACAATAAGCTCTTAAAGTTTTTGAAAGTCTCCATTCCTCCTTAACAAACAAAAACCACCAAACACCCCATTAACTACCCCACCTTAATTTTCTTTTACTTATCAGTTTTGGTTGTTGGCTGGTTGCGTTTTTTTAGCTTTTTATATTCAGTTCTGTATGAGTTGTTCTTTACACTTAAGTTGCACGTTGCATTTGTGTATGTGTGAGTGTGTGTATTGTGCTAAAGTTGTGTTGTGCATATAAATTACTTTTGTGAATTTTTTACTTTTTTTAAATAAGAACATGAGCCACAATAACAACAAATAGACCTGCTGCAGGTTATAGGAATTGTGTTTCTGTTTTTCTATATTCTTATGCCTCAGGCTTCGTTTTACGTCATTTCAAATTTAGTCCTTTCTTTTTCTATTTTGGTGTCAGGGTGTTTTTAATGTTCGCCAGTTATTTGCTAAATTTCTTCAACGTTTTTTCATGTTTCGCTCTCCTAAGGGAGTTGCAAAAAATATTTTGCACATGGTGTCTAATTTGTTTTAAATAATGTAAATTTTAAAAGAAATTTAGGATTTAAAACAAATTTTAATAAATTATTTTATATTCAGATTTAAAATTTCGTATTTCTATAGAAATTTTTTTTGGAAAAAATTTACTATTGCTTCACAAAATTTGTCGGAAGCTGCACCTTTCATGATAAGGTTAGGTTGAAATAGGATCACACAGAACTGTGTGTATTCACAAGGCCAATGATGCTGATCCATAGTGACTTGTCAATAAAGAGAAAAAGAAGAAGAAAATAAAATAAAACAAGCGCGAATGCTATATTCGGCTCTGCCGAATCTATCTACTCGCCATCAACTTTTTCAAATTTTACGTTATATGAGAGATGGGCGGTGAAGTGGGGGGACCACGCCCATTTTATCAGCAGAAAACTCTGAAATGAAGCTACAACGGACACCCTGTGTTTCCAGTATTTTGCCCATAACTTGTTTGTTTATTAATTTTGCATATTTTCAATACCAAACGAACCTTATATAAGATATATATTTGAGCAAAATTTCGTACCCCTAGGTTGTCCCGTTCGAGCCCTATCCTGCTTTCAACAAACAGACAGACGGACGGGCATAGCTAGAACGACACAGAATCTAACCAGGACCCAGAAAATATATACCTTATGGGGTCTTAAATGATTCCTCCGACATGTTACACACGGAATAACAAAATCAATATACCCTCCATCTTTTTGATGGTGGGCATAAAAAGAGAAAAATATATATCGTCAATTCCACGAAAGATTTATAAAATATACCTATTTTTTACGAGGGTCATTCGATTTTGTTCATATTTGTTATACGCATACCCTATGGAACCATTTAAATATCTTCATTTTTATTTTTTTGAATTTTGAAAAATTTGCGGATTTATTCGCTATTTTAATTTTTCAAAAAGTGAAAAAAATGACAAAAGTGTCTAACTTTAAACACCAATATCTCAAAAAGTTGTTAACGGATTTTAATGATTTAAATTGCATATTTAAGAAGAATAAATCCACTGTAAATGTGGTAATTTAAAAATAATATTTTCATTTAAAAATGCATTCATAATGCAAATGCAATTTTAGGATGCATTTTTTAAAAATTTCTACCCTTTTGATTTTAATTTTCTTTTAATATGTTAAAAAGCAATATCTTTACTATAAAATGCAAAAATAACTGTTCTGGGACAATAAAATCTACTATTTTTAATATTTTTTTCAAAAAATTTCAATCATATTTTTCATACAAAAATTTAAATTTTTTAAAAAATTTTGATTTTTAATTTTTTTGGTTATACTTTTTTAGTAATATGTAGCTTTAAATATTTATAACTCCTTAAGTATACGTGGGATTTTATTGATTTAAGAACTAGTGTAAAGCTTATTACAACAAATATTGTAAATTATATTGTATAAATCAAAAATAATTAGTTTGCTAAAGATGCAATCAAGAAAAGAATGCAATTTTCGGATGCATTTTTAAGACATTTCTACCGTTTTGGTTTTAATTATTTTTGCTTAATATTGAATACAAATATGTTTATTATATAAAACATTAGCACTTAATACAAATAGGTTTTCTACCACAAATAACAAATTATGAAATATTATGATTAAAATTAATTTTAAAATAAGCTCACAAAAATTAAAAAATACAAAAATTTAAAAATTTTTTTTTTTTTTGTATGAAAAAATTTGAAGAAATATTAAAAAAAATATTTTAAAATAGTGAACCTATTTGTCCCAGAACAATTTATATTGCAATTTGTAGCAAATATAATAATGTTTTTTATATCAGAAGAAGAAAAAAATCTAAAGGGTAGAAATTTTTCAAAAATGCATACACAAATTTCATTTGCATTATGAATGCATTTTTAAATGATAATATTATTTTTAAATTACTACATTTATAGAGGACTTATTCTTCTTAAATATGCAACTTAAATCATTAAAATCCGTTAAAAGCTTTTAGAGAATATTAGACACTTTTGTCATTTTTATCACTTTTTGAAAAATTAAAATCGCGAATAAATCCGCGAATTTTTCAAAATTCAAAAAAATAAAAATGGAGATATTTAAATGGCTCCATAGGGTATGCGTATGCCAAATATTATTAAAATCGGAAGACATACAAAATATTCTTGGGCGTTCTTTCGTGGAATGGACGATATATAAATATAATAAGTTCCTTAAGCTCCACACATTGGGTCCTCCTCTTTACATTCAATCCTTTGATTTGTTGTCAATACGTTTGGGGTCTCGATTATCATGTTGCTGGACCTCCATTATTACTTGTTACACGTATCTTTGTTGCCTTAATAAATTTCAAGATCTTTAATGGACTTATTCCTCTTAATTCTTCCAGGTTCTAAAAAAAAAAAAAAATAAGAATCAAAACATTTAAATCTATAGCGTGATAGTGCAGCACACTCGCAGAGGAAATGAAATGTAACCTCTTCTCGCTGCACCAACTGCAGTTTTTATTATCACTTATACCAACTTTTTTAAGAAAATACTTTATGACCCGTAATAATACCTACAAACATTCTCAGTTCATTCTTTTCTTTATGTAGAACTTTCCTAAATGTATGGTTATCCCCTGGTTCCCACAATACCTTTGTCTGCTTATATTTCGATGAGTTATCCCAGAGCGCATCAGCTTGCAGTTTGAATTAATCTCTTATTTTCTAATATATATAGTAGTCCAGGATAAATGTCTTCACATGTGTTACTCGATTCCATATCTGCCCCAGTTCGTGTTATTTCATTAGCTATTTCGTTACCTTGAATATTATTGTGACCCGGTACCCAGCACAGTTTTAAGAAATGTTTTTCGTTAAGAACTCGTAGATCTGAGCGACAACGGCTGACCATCATTGATCTAATCAGTCCAATCATAAATATTCCCAAGGAATTTATTTCCGACAACGGCTGACCATCATTGATCTAATCAGCCCAATCATAAATATTCCCAAGGAATTTATTTCTTGAGAACTTTTTCCTTTAACGCAGTTGATATAAAGGGAAATTTATTTTTCAAAATAGGAGAATGAAAGGTGATAAATCTCGCGCGGAATTTTTGTTTATGATTGGGCTGAATATTTCTGACTATGTATATTGTGATATCGCTCCTAAATATCGGCATCATAGATTTTAGTCTGGCTACTTCAGACACTGCAAAGATTTCAGCTTTCTCCCAGTCTTCTCTCGGCGTTATAATCGCTGCAATCTCTTTATTCCATCGTGTTTCAGTTGTCATGTAATCTGTTATTTAATTTTCATAACTTAATTGTCTAATTAGGGATGAATGTCCATTATCTCTAATTTCCAATTGTGCATTTTGTCTCAACCTTATCTGGGTCTTTAAAGCATATTCTTTTATGTATAAATGAAGTGGTTCAATTTCCAGAATTCTACAAAATACTTTAGTGACAGTGGATTGTAGCTCAACGCTACAACCCTATTTACTCGTTCAATGAAAGAAGCATGTAATTCATAATTAGCCACCAAACAAGCGATCTGTGTGTTAGTATCGGTCTAACAATTGCCTTATATATCCAGTAAATCAAGCATGGTTTCAGACCCCAAGATTTGTTGATAAGCCCCTGGCACGAGTACAAAGCAGTGTAAGCTTTCTTTACTGTTTCCTCTAGGTTAGATATCCAATTCAATTTATGGTCGTAAACAACGCCTGACAATTCTTTTCCATTTGAAAGTTCCAAATTTCGACCACCTAGTTTCGGTGGGTTAAAAGCAGATATTATCTCAGATATTATCCTTCGCCCTGTGAAAAGTACCAGTCCTGTTTTCTGAGGATTAATACCCAAACCACATTTGATAGCCCATTTATTTAATACCTTTGGAGAACCTTCCACTACCTCCCCAAGAGTTTTCGGAAATTTTTTTTTTATTAGTAACACTAGATCATCTGCGTATGCCACTATCCTATCCTAATGTATCCTATACCTTATGTTTTAATAAAATTTCATTCAATGCTAGAATCCACAAAGTCGGTGATATGACTCTGCCTTGAGGAGTGCTTCTGTTGGCTATGGCATATAGAAATGTTCTACCTATTTCAGCTTGAATCTCTCGATAGATAAGAACTTTCAAAATCCACCCGGTCACAACCACTAGCACATTTCATATTTTCTATAGAAAATATTTGCAAAAGCTGCTGCAGCTTTCATATTTTCTATAGAAAATATTTTGTGAAAGATGTAGCTTCCATATTACATATTCAACTTTCAAATTTTCTATAGAAATTTTTCGAAAGTTGCAGCTTTAAAATTTTATTTATTTATTTATTTATTTATTAGCTTTAGCTTTTAAAATTTTCTATTTCTATAGAAAATTTTTGCGAAATCTAAAGCTTTAAAGTTTTCTCTTTTCTATAGATTATTATTTTTTTAAAGATGCAGTTCTATAGAAAAAAAAAACTTGAAAGCTTTTTTTCATATTTTCTATTGAAATATAAAATTTTGTGAAAGCTGTAGCTTGCAAATTTTCTATTTGTATAGATATTTTTTCAAAAAAAAATATTTGTGAAAGCTCCAGTAGTATTCATATTTTTTATAAAAAATATTTTCAAGGGTTTTAGCTTTCAAAATTTTCGAAAGCTGCAGCTTTCAAATTTTCTATTTCAATAGATTTATTATTATTACTTTCTTTTATTACTTCCTTTTAGACATTAATCTTTTGTAATTATGACAAACTATTTTATGATGTGTTTAACAAACGGATGACGTCAATAATTCAAATTCTTGTTAAAACATTGTGGGGGTGTTAAAATTATCACAAACACCCTTAGTTCACCCCTCTTCTACTCCCCTTTCAAAAAAAAAAAAAAAAAAAAATAAATAAATAAATAAAAAATAATAATAATAATAATATTTTTTTGAAAACTGCATTAAGTAAATCAAGTTGCAAAATTTGTTCTCTTATGCAAAAAAAAAAAAATCAAACATTTGTTTAAAAGGGGAGGTAGGAGAACAAAAACATTTGTAAGCAAGAACAACTTTTTCATTATCTAAGAACAATCACAAAATGGGGTCATAAATTTTTATTTGTATTAAGATGCATAAACTTTTAGCAAAATCATTACACTGCTTCCTATGTTTTACAGTTTGCTGTTAACTCTCTCCCCATCTACCCAATATCTTTACTCCTCCATTTCCTTTAAAAACCTAACTAAACACTACTCAATTTAAAGTACTTGCATTATAGTAACAACAACAAAAGAAATCCTTTACAAAAAAACAAGAAAAAATAATGTTACTGTAACTGTTACCAAACAATTCAAATTCATTCGTTATGGCAATTTCTTGTAACAAAGTAAAACACTTGTTTTTGAGAGAAAAAAGAAAAGGAAATAAAAAAAAAGACACAAAGAAAACTATAGGAAAAGACAACAACAAAAAACCCAAATAAAATTGTTACCAACACAAGCACTTAGTAAACAAACTCTTGCACTCTTACTACACTAAACCCCCCAAAACAACTCCCTTTCCCCCTTCTATTTTCTATTTATTTGTTTATGATAGAAATACCATAATATAATTTACCCTTACCCAACATATTTCATTGATTTCGTCATTGTTTGTTTTTTTTTTTTTTTGTTTTTTTGGTCTTTTAGTATGACTCATTTATTCTCATACAACTGAAAATGTAACAAAATATTTTTTTTTTCTTTTTTGATATTTTTGTTGCCAAAAAAAACTTAAAACAGCAAATTACCCTTGTCAAATATACCAACAACTTCAAAGAATAAATAAAAGGGAAATATTTTATTACAAGAAAAAAATAAAGCGAACAAAACTATTGTTTGTAGTGTTGCCATTTTTTTCTCGACCCCACTCCGTGCACTATTTATTTGTTACTTTAAAAAGGAAGGGAGGGGGAAAATCAAATAATAAACCGGCTTCTTTAATATAAAAAATTCGTAGAACAATAAGAAATATTATAATTTAAAATATAATATTTGGTTTTGACGAATTTTTAAGTACTGCACAGCAAAAAGAACTTAAATATTAGCTATATATAATAAAAGGCTTACACATACATGCATATCAAATAGTAACTGTTTAAACTGAAGAAAATATAAAGAAAATTAATTTCATTTTCCAAATAATTTAAAATATTATATTACTTTTGTTTAATAAATTTAAGGTCCCAACAGTTCCACTTAGTGTCCACAATCAAATGATTAATGCAACTAGATACATAAAACCACCGGTAGAGGATCAAAGTACACTTCGAAAAACAAACGGTACCTGGGCACAAAGTTGAAAATAGAAAACGTTATTTGATCAGTACTTGAGAAATGTCTTTAGACCTAACTCACAACAAATAATTTTATTTTAGATGATCAATATTCTTGTAGCTTTCGACAAAGTTGGGCACAAAGGTCTAATAAATAAAATTAAATATTTATTATCCCCTAGTAGGTAGCCTTCATCTATTTTCTGTTACTGTATTTTCAAAACGGTTCAATAAACTTTCCTTAGTAATAAAAATTAAAATTCAATTAACAATGACGATCCAAGATCTATGCAAGAGAAACTTACTAAATGAATTTGGTATGAATTAAATTAAAACTATAGAGCGCTTCGTATCTGTTTATGACGTTCATGGACCCAGGGATGATAAATTCAGTACAATTGTATTTTTTCAGTAAAATTCATTCTCCAAAAGTACAGCCGTACTTCAGTGATTAATTTAGTACAATTACAAAATATTTTATTAATTTGGAATAAAAGTTCTTTAAAACATGTTTGAATTTCTTAAAAAATAATTTTAGAATAGTAGCTAAAATTGGTTTTAAATATAACTAAATTTTTGCACAAAAATTTGTAATCATTTAGAAATTCCTAGACTGAGTTTTATACCTTTGGCGTAACTGTTGCATATGCATTTTTAAGGTCTTCGGTAATTTTTTGACAAAACAAAGATGCTTTACTGAACATTGAAAGTAGTGACTGGTGAATCGATTTTGATTATGGTTAGGTTAGGTTCCTTGGGCAGTATCTCTCCAAGACATCTCACGTGGGTCCATCATTGCCTGGTCCCGTTGTGTTGCCTCATGACAGGAATATACATAGTGTTAATCCTGCTGTTTTGTTGTTGCGCCAAAATTCCTGTTCCTAAAAGAAAGGAGTACAGTGACCTAGGACCAATAGCTAAAAACTCACCAAAATTTAGGACACTAGAGCCCAACAGGTTGGATCTAAACTCCGATAAAGCTGGACAGTCACAGAGAAGGTGAAATACCGTTTCCTCTTCCGTCTCATTATTACAACTCCTACAGTAGTCATTAAATGGAAGACCCAGTCTCCTGGCATGAGTGCCCAGTTATATAAAATTACCTTCAGAGTCACCAAATACTACTCAAAGCATCCAGAGATCGAAAACATACGAACTTTAAACGTTTTTTTTTTAAAGTTCTAGTTCCCATCTGTAGAGAGTGACGTAAAAGAAACCTTATAGAAAACAATGATACTAGGATCTATACAGAAGGCTCTAAGATGAACTGTGACTTTAGTCTGGGATCCTGTCCATAAAGGTTACTTTAGCAATGAACAGGCGAACTAACCAGGTTGGGATTTGCTTTAAATATATTCAAAGCGAATTCAGTCGCAATTCTTTTGAGGACTTTTAAAAGCAGTATATTTGATATTTTTATGAAAAAAAAAAATACATATTCCTATGTAATGATATACTAGATAACATTTGTAGCATATCTGAACTGCTTAATCTGGTCCCAGATACCTATTGAGATACCTTATGGCTGGACATTTGAGAAGTCCAAAATCCTTTTTCGGAGCTACATTTCAAGGTTCCTATAATTATGAAAGAGGACATCATATAGAGAATCTTGGGCAAATTTCAACTTCCTACGATGATTGGAACAGGATGCCATACGACCTTAGTACCTGAACATGATCTAAGAGACAATACATTTTAAGAGAGATTAGGTAAATTCAATATTTTGATATTTATACTCGTATTGAAAAGATAGTCTCGTTCCATACAAGTTTTGACACTAGATATTTTCAAGGCTTTTGGTGTCATAGACACTTCCTCTTAATTCATAACGAAATTTTCTCTTATTTTATTTTTATTTTCCTTAATGTCATTCTAAATCAAAAGTCAAATCCAATATATTATTTTGGAGATGGCAACCGTTCAAAGATAGGGTCCAAAATGACCCATTTAATTTTGATATTGTATCAATCAATTAGTAAGGTCGAAAGTGATAAAGGAATCACTCAAGGTCCTCGTATTTCTAAAGAGTTGCAAGAGATACTTCACTCCACACTATTTTCGAACGAAAATGGCCGGTACTTCAAAATCTGTTGCAAAGATTCCCGACTGCGTATTAAAATATCCCAAAATGACTATGTAAAATATGTATTTCCATTAATAATTTTATGAAAAGAAAAAATTCAAATGCATTCAAATAAAATGTTAACTTTGTCATACAAAGGTCATAATTCTTCCACATTTCAGCCTTTTTTTAAAACTCTCATCTTAATTAAAAAATATATTAATTTTATTACCATGACGACTACAAGTCGTAACTAAAATATAATTCTCTGGAATATTCTAACAATAGAAAATTTTATAGCCGAATGTAAAGTACATTTAATATTTTGTACATTTATAGTTTTTATTCTATTTGTTTGCTCTTGTTTTTTGTTTCGAACAACAAGAACAAATTATGACTTTTATTTCATTTATATATTTTTATTTTTTTGTTCATAACATTTTGTTGTTTGATGTTAAAACATATTTGCTAGTGCTGACTTATAACACCCCACCAAAAAAAAACTAACCGAAATGTCAGACAAAAAATCAACCCACTTATAGTCAAAATAAGAAATACCACCCAATATTAAAGCGTTAAACACACACTCCAGCCACTCATACGCTTCCTTCCCCAAAGTCTTAAAGTTTTTTTCTTATCCAATATTGTTTTGAGTTTCTTCTTTTTTCACGACTTGAGTTGCTTTTTTGCCGCCGCACAGTGGGGTCAAACGCAAATTTTTTTGGTAATAAATCTGTATCTCCAAAACTACTGCTCAGATTAAATTGAAATGTATTGAAGAGTTGCAGAGGAGGATTTAAGCTTTAAGAAAAATCATATTGTAGTCACCCTGTGATAACACAAGATAATCTACAGGGTGTCAAAATTGACTACCTCGAGTATGTAAAAGTTTAAAAAATCGTAACTTCTACAAGTGAAGTCCGATTTTAAAGATTTTTATACTTATATAAAGAGCTTAGCAAGGTAAAGAAAAAATAAGCTTACTCACCTAACTTATCTTTTAAAGTTAAAAAGATATTTACACTTGAATTTTGCATTTTTGATTTTTTGCCTCGACTTTTTTTCGTTTTTCGAGAATAAGTCCTGAGGTATATGAGGTAAAAATTTTTTAAAAATATTTTGTAATTTGGTATATATTTGAAAATAATATGCTGAAAGAATTTTTGAATTATCTCAATGCGTCTAGACGTGAAAAATATTCAAAGTCAGCTCTCTGAAATTGGTATGAAAAATGGCTATTTTTTACAAAAATATAGTACAATTCTTTCACTTTTTTCTCAAAATTCCGTTAAAGAAAAAAATGTTTTCTTTATATATTTAAGAAGATAAGGCTTCATAAATGTAAAATAAAGAAATTTTGAATTGATTTATGTTTGCACCCTACATCAGGCATTGGTCGAAAATGGTGAATTTTGGAAAAAGGTGAAATTTTTATCGATTAATAAAAAAATATCACGCGAGCTTTTTTAAATTTATTGAAGACATTTTATCAATAAATAGATTTAGAACGATTTGATACTAAACTGCTTCTCGCCCGGCCAAAACCGAATGCGGGAGAGCAGATTTCATGAAAAAAGTATATTTTTTAAACGACTTTTTTAATTGCATAAAAAGGCCTATTAGCATAATATTTTCACCATTTTTTTATATGTAATATATAAAATATATATCGATCTTTCACTCCTGCAAAAATCATTTAAAAAGTCTTACAAATAAATTTTTGGCAATTTTTCAAAATTAAAAAATATAGAAAAGATATAAAAACCAAAAAAATAATGTTTTGTAAAGCAAAACTCCTCCTACTTTCCAAAAGCTAATAAAATATTATAAGAATATAAAAATATGCCAATATGCTTTTTTATGCAATTAAAAAAAGATCTTTAAAAAATTGACTTTTTTCATGAAATCTGCTCTCCCGCATTCGTTTTTGGCCGGGCGGGAAGCAGTTTAGTGTCAAATTGTTCTAAATATATATTTTGATAAAATACTGTCAATAAATTTAAAAAAGCTCGCGTGACATTTTTTTTATTAATCGATAAAAATTTCATCTTTTTCCAAAATTCACCATTTTCGACCAATGCCTGATGTAGGGTGGAAACATAAATCAATTCAAAATTTCTTTATTTAACATTTATGAAGCCTTATCTTCTTAAATATATAAAGAAAACATTTTTTTCTTTAACGGAACTTTGAGAAAAAAGTGAAAGAATTGTACTATATTTTTGTAAAAAATAGCCATTTTCCATACCAATTTCAGAGAGCTGACTTTGAATATTTTTCACGTCTAGACGCATTGAGATAATCCAAAAATTCTTTCAGCATATTATTTTGAAATATATACCAAATTACAAGATATTTTTAAAAAAAATTTACCTCATATACCTCAGGACTTATTCTCGAAAAACGAAAAAAAGTCGAGGCATAAAATCAAAAATTCAAAATTCAAGTGTATATATCTTTTTAACTTTAAGAGATAAGTTAGGTGAGTAAGCTTATTTTTTCTTTACCTTACTAAGCTCTTTATATAAGTATAAAAATCTTTAAAATCGGACTTCATTTGTAGAAGTTACGATTTTTTTAAACTTTTACATACTCGAGGTAGTCAAATTTGACACCCTGTAGATTATCTTGTGTTATCACAGGGTTACTACAATATGATTTTTCTGAAAGCTTAAGTCCTCCTCTGCAACTCTTGCATATATTTCAATTTAATCCGAGCAGTAGTTTTGGAGATACAGATTTATTACCAAAAAATTTGCGTTTGACCCCACTGTGCGCCGTCTTCATGTAATCATGTCGTTGTTTTTTGTGTATTTTTGCTCTTTTTTTCTCGCTTATTTCTGTCTTTGACGACACGATGATGATGATGGTGATGAGGAGGATGAATTTTCCTTATACAACGTCTTGACTTGATTCGTCTGTGTTGGGTTGCATGTTGTATTGTTCGATAGTGTTGTGTGTTATAATGTGAAATAAATAAATGTGTTTGTTGTTACTTTTGAAACATTTTCATGTTTGTTGCCAGGCGTTGCTATTTGTTTGTAGAATGTTTGTCGGTTGGTCGGTTCGACAGTCTGTCTGTTAGTTTTGTTTCTTTGTGCCCCATTACGGTTGATGTTTCGAATACTTACGAGACACAGTGGGGTGAAAATGTTGGATAAGAATACATTTTCTATTTTTCTGTATAAACAATTTTGTTAACGAAAATTTTTCTACACGAAAAATATATGGCAAATTTTTTTATCGAAAATGTTTCTATATGAAAAATTTTGTTATCGATAATTTTTCTATATGAAAAATTTTGTTATCGATAATTTTTCTATATGAAAAGTTTTGTTATCGAAAATTTTTCTATATGAATAATTTTTTTATCGAAAATTTTTCTATATGAAAAATTTTTTTATCGAAAATTTTTCTACATGAAAAATTTTTTTATCGAAAATTTTTCTATATGAAAAATTTTGTTATCGAAAATTTTTCTATATGAAAAATTTTGTTATCGAAAATTTTTCTATATGAAAAATTTTGTTATCGAAAATTTTTCTATATGAAAAATTTTGTTATCGAAAATTTTTCTATATGAAAAATTTTGTTATCGAAAATTTTTCTATATGAAAAATTTTGTTATCGAAAATTTTTCTATATGAAAAATTTTGTTATCGAAAATTTTTCTAATTTTGTTATCGAAAATTTTTCTATATGAAAAATTTTATTATCGAAAATTTTTCTATAAGAAAAATTTTCGATAACAAAATTGTTATCGAGAATTGTTCTATATAAAAGAATCGTGATCGATAATAATTTTTTTCTATAGAAAAATATTCGATAATAATTTTTTTCTATAGAAAAATATTCGATAATAATGTTTTTCTATAGAAAAATATTCGATAAAAATGTTTTTCTATAGAAAAATATTTCATAACAATGTTTTTCTATAGAAAAATATTCGATAACAATGTTTTTCTATAGAAAAATATTCGATAACATTGTTTTTCTATAGAAAAATATTCGATAACATTGTTTTTCTATAGAAAAATATTCGATAACATTGTTTTTCTATAGAAAAATATTCGATAAAAATGTTTTTCTATAGAAAAATATTCGATAACAATGTTTTTCTATAGAAAAATATTCGATATCAATGTTTTTCTATAGAAAAATATTCGATATCAATGTTTTTCTATAGAAAAATATTCGATATCAATGTTTTTCTATAGAAAAATATTCGATAACAATGTTTTTCTATAGAAAAATATTCGATAACAATGTTTTTCTATAGAAAAATATTCGATAACAATGTTTTTCTATAGAAGAATCATAGTATAATAATAAAGTATACTCGTAAGACCAGCTGTTTTACAATTTTTTCATTGGCAAACCTCGCGGTACTGTCAAATTGTTTTTGTATTCACATGTAAAATATTTTTTGAGTTTTTTTTTCTTGCTCTCTTTCGTTCTCTCATTTTTCCGTTCAAAGCATTCTGACATTGTGGGCAGTAGTTTTACACTAACAAAATACAAGCAATTTTTGTTTTTGTAGATGTGCGAGTACTTTATTATTTTACTATGAGAAGAATATTCGATAACAATGTTTTTCTATAGAAGAATATTCGATAACAATGTTTTTCAATAGAAAAATATTCGATAACAATGTTTTTCTATTTAAAAATATTCGATAACAATATTTTCCTATAGAAAAATATTCGATAACATTGGTTTTCTATAGAAAAATATTCGATAACAATGTTTTTCTATAGAAAAATATTCGATAACAATGTTTTTCTATAGAAAAATATTCGATAACAATGTTTTTCTATAGAAAAATATTCGATAACAATGTTTTTCTATAGAAAAATATTCGATAACAATGTTTTTCTATAGAAAAATATTCGATAACAATGTTTTTCGAATATTTTTCTATAGAAAATATTTGACAACAATGTTTTTCTATAGAAAAATATTCGACAACAATGTTTTCTATAGAAAAATAATCGACAACAATGTTTTTCTATTGACAAATGTTCGACAACAATGTTTTTCTATTGACAAATGTTCGACAACAATGTTTTTCTATTTATATTGAGAAATGTTTGCGAACAAAATTTTCTATAGAATAATGTTTTCATTTTGCTCCACTGTTTAACATTATGTGTTGATTTCAAAAAAGTTTGCTATAATTTTTGCATTGCGTGGGTCTTTTTTTTCCTTCTTGGTGTATTTTCCCCCAAAATAAAACTTAAAGGAAAGAACTGGGCGTTTTTAAGTAGAATGCAGCAGTTGAATTTATTTCAGTTGTAATACAAATGCAATTACGATTTGTGGTTTGTTATTTTTTTGAAGAAACCACCACAAAAAGAAATTAATATAGTATCCAATATTCAGCTTCTGACATGCAAAAATATTATCCAAGTTATTTTGCATAAATAAACACATTTTGAAGAAAAAAAAAATGCAATCTGTTCTAAAAGTACTTAAGTGGGTTGCATGATGAGTTTTTTGACCACTAAAACAAAAGAGACAATTTGTCAAGCCATAAATTAAGAATAGCTATTTATTTTATATGCAAGTCTGTTCAAATCTGGTATTTTATGGGTTAAGCTAGAGTTCAAATAGGAATTTAATTTTGGAATACAAAAGAGTACATAAATATTCGTTGGACATTTAATTGGTTTTGTTTTTGAAATCTAAATTTATAATAAAATTTTTTTTTATCAATACAACTGCTGCGTAAATTTTTAGAGAATTTATTTATTCAATCTGTTTTCTTCCTTGTAAACTGTCAATATATGGGAGATTTTCTTAAATTTTGCGTGTGTTTTTTTTTTTAAGAAACATTTAAAATTTTGTAAAATTTGTAAATATTTGCTTATTTTCTCTTAAAAGAGCTTGATTTATTGCATTTCAATCTTTTTACAGAAAAACACACGTGTCAAATTTGTTTATGTATCATATAATTTATTCCAGCATTGACAATATCTCAAATATCAAGAATTAAAATCTTTTTTTATTAACACAATTGTCAACACTTGAACAATACGCAAATATTTATTTTTATATTGATTGACAAAATATTATATTTATTCTTAGAAATCTGTAATAAACAGTAAATTTTTGTTTAAGCAGAATTAGTTTAGCTTAATTTTAAATTATGTAGTTTAATTTTAGTCTTATTATTTCATCTACATTTCAGTTATATATTTTAATTCTACTTTTGCTCTAGTTTATTTTTAGTTTTAGTTCGTAAGTAAGAAAAAGAAATTGCAATATAATTAATTTCATAATTTATTTTTATAGCTTTAATTAAGCTCTTAATATCGATTAATAATAATCTTTTTTACCTCTCAATTTACTACCAAAAACTACTTTTAACACTACTTATTGTCTTATGTAAATTTTTTCAACAACCAACCAAATATTCGCAAGGAATTAACCCTCTAACGTTGAAGGCTGCCTCAGGGTATTTTTTTTTTTTTTTTAACAATTTATATTTTAACTTCTTTTCATATTCTAACAATTTGGTTAATTAGTTAATTAAAAAAACACAAATTTAACTTTAATTATATTTTTTATCTGTAAATTGATTTAATACATTTATGATCTTACCGTTAGATGGTTAATATATACCCTTTAGCTATTGAGGCAGGACATGTTTTACTCATAATTATATTCACTTTATGTATATAAGTAAATTTAACACAAATTTGTTTATTTTTATCATATCATAATATGATTTCATTGTTTTATCGATAATTTTATTTTTATTTTTTCTACCTCGTTTTTGTTGCTGACTGAAGAAGAAAAAAAAATACAATATTCCTCAAGAGATAACTACAACAAAAATTGTGTTGAAAGCTCCAGGACACAAGCAAAAGTATTATGAACAATCTACTTAAGAAGTAAAAGAGTGCGTTGTTGATATAAAACTAGCTTAAACTTGACATACTTCGAAATAAAATAAAAGTATCATAATAGTAATCAGGTGTTTTACAAAGGTTCAAGCATTCGACTTGGAACATGAATATAAAAGTCTGTCCACAATATTACCTCACTAGTATAAAGACAATTTCTCTAGATATGAGCTAATTTGGGACTAAAGCTACATATTTGTATAAGAAATTAAATTATACCAAATGTTAAGATTTTACTTTTAATAGTTCTTATAAGTAAAAGTTTTCTTTGTGGATATTAATAAGAAAATTATTCTAACAAAATATCACACAGTTATAATTACTTGGTTATGCAATAATAATTACTACTTACTTTTGTAGGCGCTACGATTCCCTCTATTCCAATTGTTGAACATAATAAGGAAATTATTCCTACAAAATATCTCTATCACGTCACCTATTCCACATTTTCCACCTAACTGATAAAATTTCTCAAAATTTAGAAGTACACAGAGAAAACAGTTTCATTGTGGCAACCGAATTTTTTGCCAATCGAATTTGGTCGGTTGTATGTACTATCAGCTAAATTCATTCCAACAACCCAATTTCTCGTTTGTCAATACCATATTATTGGCTCACCAAGGTAAAAAATTTGCTTGTAATAGCCGAATTGTTTTCACATAAATCGGTTTATTTACCGAATTTTCCGATCCCTTTACATACAAATTTCAACAAAATTATTTAGGAAAAATGTGTTTATTTTCCACAAATATACATATGAATTAAAAACTAAATATACAAAACGTTATGATTATACAAAACAATTGATAATATTTATACATTATTCCGAAAATATTTGAGTTGTTGATACTTCCTGTTATTCTCATTCATTGTTATTCTTTTTCTCCCCATAAGCTGGAAAATCAAAATACAATTTCATGTATACATGATACACAATGTTCTTAAGGAGCCACCATTCCAAATATTCGTATAACATTGCCATGGGTAAATTTGTATAGAGCTTAAGATCTAAAAACAAAGATTCATCATTAACATACAATACATCTTAAATCACATATTTACTTACCTTTATATTTATTTATTTATTTATTTTATTTTATGTCTATGGAATTGTATCCTTACAGACATTTTATAATAACGTATAAAAATTTACAATTAAATATAAGTATAAAATTAACAAATTAGTTTAAGAAACTTATTATAGATTTTTTTACAATATCAGGACTTAATGAAAAATCGATAAATCTGTACAGTTGGTTGAAAGTATTGCACATTCTTCTTATTGGATCAGCATCGGCATAATTAGATCTAAAAAATGTCACCATTAAGGGAATAAAGTTACGGAAAGGACGTCGAGGAATGTTGAAAATAATTTCATTAATTAAAAATCCACAGCAGATATCACCATTAATTACATTTAACAAAAATGATACATTTAACATAGTCCTGCGGCTTTTTAATGTAGGTAGTTTTATAAGAGCAAGACGTGCAGAGTAAGATGGCAGATTGAGCGAGTTAAATTGTAACCCACGAAGACAAAATAACAGGAATTGTTTTTGCACCGATTCAATTGCATTGGAGTGACTTTCATAAATAGGGTCCCATATTACAGATCCATATTCAAGAATTGGGCGTACAAGTGATGTGAAAAGGGTTTTCGTAATATATGGGTCATTAAATTCTTTTGCCCAACGTTTTATATATCCAAGTGTACCCCTGGCTTTATTTATTATAGTTGTTATATGTGGTACAAAATTTAATTTAGAGTCAAAGAGAATACCCAAATCCTGAAAATTTTCTACTATTTCGACTTGGTAGTCACCAAGAAAATAATTCACGGTTAAAGGGGTATTTCTGACAAATCGCATTATTTTACATTTCTTTAAATTTAGTGCCATTTGGTTGATATTACACCATTGATATAAAGAATCCAAGTCCTTTTGAAGAAGTTTACAATCCATAATTTGATTAAAGCTCAAAAAGACTTTAACATCATCTGCATACATTAAAATATTTGAAAACTTTATTACAGCGGGCAAGTCGTTGATAAATAGTGAAAACAGCAGTGGTCCGAGATGACTACCCTGAGGTACACCAGAAAATACTTTTATACTTTTTGAAAACTTGTTTCTGTATCGAACAGTTTGAGTTCTGCCAGATAAATAAGAATTTAACCAGTTAGTACTTAAATTAGTAAATCCCATCAATTGTAGTTTTTTTATTAGAAGTAAATGATTTACTTTATCAAAAGCTTTACTGAAGTCAGTATAGATGACATCAGTTTGTTTCTTTTGAAAAAAGCCACGATTTATTGCACTTGTAAGTTGAATTAGATTAGTTATGGTGGAACATCCTTTTTGAAAACCATGTTGATACGGGGATATTAGGCACGAAACTTGATAACACAAGTGATCAGTAATAAATTTTTCAAAAAGTTTAGGAATTGTACTCAGTTTTGCAATACATCTGTAATTTTCAATTTCAGCCTTATTACCGGACTTAAATAAAGGAATAATATAGGATTCCTTCCAAATATTCGGTATATATCCATATTTAATTGATATATTAAACAAAATTGTCAACGGAATGGCTAGAGCTTCAGCACAATTTATTAAGATACAACTTGGGATTCTATCAGGACCAAAATTATAAGAGAATTTCAGCTTCTTTAGACCATCTGAAACAGTGCAAGAATCAAGATATGAAACAGTTATTGATTGCCCTTCGACCAACTTATATGGATAGTTGACAGTGTTATCATAGGGTAAACTGGAGTATGTTGTTGCGAAAAAATCAGCAAACATATTACTTATAATTACATCATCACTTGATGCAGTTTGTTTATAAATCATTGTAGAAGGATAACCAGTGGTTTTTTTCTTCGAGCTGATAAATTTATAGAATGATTTTGGATTTTGATTCAAGTTAGATTTAATTTTATTTAGATAACGTGTGTAGTAAAATTTGTTTGATCTAGTGTATTCAGCACGACATACAGAATATTTTAGATAGTCAACAGGAGAACCAGAACGTTTAAATATTTTGCAGAATTTATTTTTTTTATTTTTTAACATAGCCAAATGTTTATTATTCCATGGTGGCCCAGAGAATGATTTAAAACATTTTTTCGGAATACATAGATCCATAAAGGAGAATATTTTATCATAAAAAGCGTCAAAAATCTGTAGCAGAGAACTAGACGAACTTGAAACAAGTGATAAAATGTTATGCCAGTTTGTGTTTTTAATAAGTTGATTTAACATATAATAGTTTGACTGCTTGAATGAAAATACTTTTTCAGCTGTTGTAGAGTTCGACGAAGTACGTTCTGTTGGTATAAATATAGTCATTTCAATTGTAGGATGATATCTGTCTTCTGGAAGAGTTATAGGAGTGGATCGTTTGATATAGCATTCCTCCTTATCATTTACAAAAATTAAATCCAGTATTTTAGAATAACTGTTTAGAATACCATTTATTTGAAACAGGCTTATGTCGTATAATATGTTAAAGAAATCTTTCCAATCTTCTTTTAGTGTCGTTTGAACGTAATATTTATCATCAGACAAGTACTTCCAAGTTATAGATGGCATATTAAAGTCACCAGTAACAATAAAAAAATCATTTTCATTAGCTAAGCGAGAAACAGATTTAATAGCTTCAGCATGTTGAATATAAACAGAATGTGGCGACGAAGGAGGGATGTAAGAGCATGTTACGATTATCTTCTTATGCTTAAGTTTAATAATCACAGAAATAAATTCAATATTAGGCGATGAGTTAATCTCAAGGAGTTCAGAAAAAAAGTTACTGGATACAGCTATAAGCACTCCACCACCATAAGTACAGCGATCACGACGATAAATGTTGTAATTATTACAAAGAATTTCTGTATTAAGATAAGTATTGTTAAGCCAAGTTTCGGTAAATACTATGATCTGGTTATTAATGTTAAAACTTTCAATAAATAAATTTGACATTTTTGTTCTTAAGCCACGAACGTTTTGATAAACAAGAGAGATCGAATCACGGGTATAATTATTTAGTTTTTTTAAACATTCTGCTCACGCTGAGGAAGAACTCCAACATTATTTAATCTTTGTCTTTCTCTATAAATATATTCACGTACCAAAGTGTTTTCAGGCCAGAAATTTGTATCCAGAACAAGTTGAAAGAGATCAGCCGAAATAGTTAATTTAAAAGATGCAATAGATCTTTGTTGCGTATATTGAAATTTATGTATTAAAACATCTGCATGAGGACCAATTTTAGATTTTAAGTAATAGTCAACGTCGTCCGTGGAAGTATCGCTTGCTAAGCGAGAAATGAAAATAGTTTTTTTGGGTGCAATAGCGCGAAGTGGGTTATGAACAGTTCCATTGCTTTCCAAAGGGTTGTTTAAATTGTAGTTAAGTTGAGGCATTGTATTCGAAGGTGTGTTATCAGCAACAGGAATATTACTACCTTGAGGGGAAAATACATTCGAAATCGAAGACGGTAAAGAGTTAAAATCACAATTATCAGCAGCAACAGAAGAATAAGTTATTAAAGGTATCGCTGTAGATTTATTAGATGTTTTTTTTCTCTTCGGAGATGAAATATCTTGTTTATCGATGAGATTATCCAAATTGGGAAATTTATTAAATAATTCACCAAAGTTAGAAAGTTTTTTTTGCAAAGATAGGAATTCCTTATTAAGTTGGTTATATTCATCGTTATAACTTTTAAAAAATTTATAAAACTCTATATTTATTTGTTTACAGCGAGGACAAGTCCATTGAAGGGATTTAGCTGGATCAGCCAGAGCATCCGCGTCACGAGCCTTAAGTACTGTACATTTCAAGTGATAGCTTCCTAAACACAACCAACAAGAAATCATTCGATCGTTACCGGTCACGTTGCAATTAGCATTCAGGCAATCCATAATAAACAGCTTTAAATTAAGGTACAAATTTTGTTTTTAAATATGAATGTTTGCTGGGTATGCTTCAGCGTATGACAAATAGATGGCGCTGAATAAAAACGTTATCAAATACACAAACCAATAAGAACGACTTATAAATTTCCAACTAAGTGTTTTAATAGTTGTAATTAATGTTGATAAATTGAACAGCTGATTATCACAATTGTATTTAATGGTAAAATGTTCACCAAGTAGTAATTTATAATTAAAAGAAAAATAAATTGAAAATTTGACACTAAAAAGGTTTAATTAACAGATGTCCTTGAACAAAACTCCATAAAACACTTATCAATAATGATTCTGCGAATAGTCTCAAATAGTTTCTAGTAATATTAAGAAAGTTTATACACGTTAAATCGGTTATTATTTCGGAGCAAGCACACAAATGTATAATATGTTCTTAATGATTGTTGTTATTTTGCTTTAATTTTAAATTTTAATATTAAAATATTCATTTCCTTACATTTTATTTTTTTATTTGTAAAATATTTCAATTTATTTAAAAATGTCAGAAATAATCTACCAATTATTCGTTCACGGCTAAAAATATTTGTCGGTAGAGAACACCGAATTTAGTTTCTCTAACCATAACCGAATTTTTAAAATTTATGTGATAGGCTATTGATTACAGTAAATTAAAAATTAATTGTATATACAATTTTTATAATCTCAAACGACTGTTGATTACAACCACCAATATTGAGAACAAAAGTATTAATTTTCTGTGGTTTCCTCTACCGAATGAATTTTCATTATTTTTCTTTGATGCAAAATGGTTGAACAAACTAATTTAATAATTGTAGGAACTGGAATTCTGCTGTTACAATGAATTTTTAGCAATTAATATAAAAAAGCATTTGAATTAAAAAATGTTTTTTAATAACAACCGAATTTTAGTTAAATCTATTAAATTTGTATAACTCCAACCATTTTCCAACTAATCTTTTTTCTGTGTGTAGAGAAATTTTTAGTACAAAATTAATATTTAGCAACATTATCCTTTTTGTATTAATAGTAAGAAAGGGAATTATTTTTTCCATCTTAAAGCTTCGACTGTTCAAAAAGTATCACAGAAATGTTTGTTACTTTTTTTGTTAAAAAAAAAATATGCCTCTAAAATTGTAGATCTAAGTTTAAAGATGTAGGATTTACATTTTTTTAACCGTTTTAACTCCTTAATGTTTTAATTTCGGAAAAGTTTCAAACAGCAGTCTGCTTTTTTTCTGAGTAGATAAGTATTTGCGCGGAGAATGGATTGCTTTATAAAAGATAAACTATTTTATATTGATCACATTTGACTTATTATGCTACTGTGCTATTAAAGATTCCCTTATCTATAAAGACTACGTACCGGAGAAGATCTTAAGAATTAAAAAATTATCAAAAATCCAGAGAAACAAGTCAAAGCAAAATTTTCACCTGGGATTTAGTAAATGATGTATTGTGCCACTCAGATGCACCCCAAATACAACAAATTAAAATAATTCAAATAGAAGTAAGGATTTAATAATTTATTAAGAATTAATTCACTTTAGTATTTTTTAGATTTTTAAATTCAGATAAATTTATCATCCGTGAGAAAATTATCAAAATTATTATATGTTTTCATAAAAAAAAACTTGTTGTCTTTGAAACATTAACTGCTGCTATTCGGGAAAGTTTGAAAACTAATTCTCTATGTTAAATTTCAAAAGTAGATTTATCGAAAATCAATTAAAAATAGCCGTTAAAGTTAACTTTAATTATTATTATTATTTTTTTTTTTTTAATTAAAATTTTAAAAACATCCCATGAGGTATAAAGTAAATACCTTCAAACTGTCAAAGTATGATCTAAATAGATTAATAGGTACTCTAAAAATAACAAAATATGCCAAAAATATGATCTAAAAATCGTATATGCATTAAGATGAAAATATGCAAAAATATGCACTTACAAATCAATGCCAAAATTTGTTGTGAAACGCAAAAAACAATCTGTGGCTGATTGATTAACCTTAAAGATTGTAAACATCAAAAGGACTTTTCTACTATTCTATTGAATATGTCTTCTAGTATTAGTCTTGTAATCTGTCCACTTCCAATGACAACCCCATGTAAAAGTGATAGGTTCCTTCCATATAAAGTTTCAAATTCCGATATCCTGCCACTTCACTATCTTTAAACGGGTTCTCTTTAATCTAGGGTTGCAGTTAATTCTATATCCCGAAAACACTCCACATTTATTTCCACTGTTGCAGTTGTGCATTTACAATTCAATTTTTGGCTTACAGGACGTTGAATACTATATATGTATATCTTTTTAAAAATAATGTCTTTGTTTTTAAAATTACACTAAAATTAACATTTTATTTTCTATAGTTATTAATAATTGGATTTTATTTTTGTCCATAACTCCTAAACTAAATAAAGCTCCAACTTGAAATTTTATATCCATATGGAGAAAAGTTATGTCAATAATATATAATATTTTAAGAATTTTTTAAAATACCGGTTTTTGAGATCCAATTTTGATTTTGAACTTTTGATGTAAAAAACTTTGTATATATCGTTATGAAGGTAATATCTCTGTCTTTAACATGAAGCAACAACTAGAGATCTACAATTTATATTTAAGAAGTTATTAGAAGTTAAATAAGTTTTCATTTGTAAAGTTTTTAACATTTTTTCCTTTTTTTAACCGTCATATTTCCGGGTCGGAAAAAACATGTGTCTGAAATTTCATGATATCGGAAACACTACCAATGGACAATGCTTGTAGAGAATTTCATTGAAATCGAAAATGTCAAATCCGTTTGCTATCCGCTTTGACATGGAATCAGTGTTTAACTTTATATTCGTCATATGTTTTAACAACAATGCTACAATAGTTATTTTTTTAACCTTTGTTAGTAAAAAAATCTTCAATTAGAAAGTGTGAAAAAAGTTGCAAATATTTTGAATACTTTTATTTTTACTATCCTTTCAAATACTTACATATTTTTTGCTGTTAAAAAAATGAAAATATAAACTCAGTTCCAAATGCTTTAATTTCTACACATACTGTATGTATATATTTTTTTATCTTAATTATTGAAATACAGTGAAAGCTCCCATAGGTGGACAGCGATCGTGACGCTGATTTTGTCCGTTATCGGGAGATATCCGCCTATGGGATATGGTACATAATTTTATTTTTACAAGGGGTAAAAATATTTATACAAATATATCGTGAACTAAAATGCAAAAAGCCGTAACCACATAAAAATCAAATGTTGGTTTTATTTACTTTATTATAATGTACTGACCCAGACTATATTTATACAAAAAATTTCATGTTCATATCTTGAAAAATTACATCATTATTGATAAAAGTCAAATAATCGTAACATTAACGTTATAAACGAAACAGTAGTAAAATTTGTTACATTTAAGAAAAATTTTATTTGAAAGTATTTTGAAAATTTTGTTCAATTTTAATGCAAAAAAAAAAAAAAAGAACTAAAAACTGTAATTTTTTTTTTTGCTGCTGGGGCAAAGGACGTTTTGCATTTTCATTTAGAAATTATTTGCAATAAATTATGATTTTATGAAATTTATTTTATGGAATTTATTGCTACAGTTCAATTCTTTCCGTTTTCATTTTATTTTCCTAAATTTACTTTCTAAATTCAGTTATATATATTTGTACGCGAAAAAAAATGTCCGACTTCTTTCAACAGTATTTTTACTAATCATCATTGGCATGTTACTCCATTTAAAAACGACAGGATTAACTTGAGAAAATGATATTGATAGCCTGACCTGATCTTAAGCAGCACCCAATTACTTTTTTTTATATGTCTGATGACAATGTCACTCTGCTTATTGTGCAGAATTTCTATGCCCTTTGTTCAAAAAAGTTGTCAAGATTTGTAGGAATCTGTCGCCATTGTGTTCTCATCGAGACTGTCTTCAGGACATAGATAACTGAGACAGCATCTGTTTTTAGGGATCAAGTTTTCATTTTCTCTTTTTTTTATTAAGTGTAAAAGTTAAAGATAAATTAAAAAACTAGTTTTTGCTCAAAACCAGCAAAAAGTTAAGTAAAAAAACGAATAGTAAACTATTTAACTTCAAAAAATGTAAATAAAGATGAAATATGAATGCAAAGACGGACAAAAATAAAAATAAGAAGCATTTCATTATATAATATTTGGTATATTTCTTTTACAGTTTATGATTTTTGTCCGCCTACGAGAGATGTTTTCTTTAAAAACAGGTGTCCTCGTCCGCCCAAGAGAACGTCCGCCTAGCGGAGATTAATTTATTCAAAAAATGCCACCTAAACCATGGAACCTATAAAATTGTCCGCCTACTGGAGCTGTCCGTTAAAGGAGCTTTTACTGTATATATGAATTTTTAGTGTTTATTACATTAAAACTTTTTTTTTTAATTCATTAAAAGGATATATGAGAGACTTTTAAATCCTTTGCTGTAGTCTAACAAAATTTGGCTTAATTATTCAACACATTTAGCTGCAATCATTTTTATAATTCAAAGCTTTTGAACTATTTATTAAGTATTTATGGAATTTTTAATTAAAATATTTGTTTCTCAACATTTGTTTATCCTGCACCACCGTATGTGTTTGTGCTGATGTTTGTAACGTGTAGAAAAAGCATTTAGCATGAAAAGTGGAAACTACTGTGCCATTTTTTCTGAGAATTAGCCCATAATTTACCATTGCTCTCATATAAGGTCCACGTCCGGGAATCACCTTAAAGTACAGAATTACATATAAATGTTAGTGTCAACATAATATAATACATATGTACATACGTTTTATAAAAATATGCACTATATTTAATGCATATATCGGTCCACAATTTTCCACAAGTTCCATAAAAGACCTTTCCCTAATTTTGATGTACATACACAATGGTGTAGGGTATCATATAGTCGGGCTTGGTCGTCTACGTTCTTCTTTCTCGTTATAATTTTTTTTTTTTATATTTTTTAAATAATTTTAAATAGTTGTCATTTTAGTTTTAATTCCTTTAAAGTTTTTATTTTATCGTTATAGTTCATTGGCAGTATCATATGTATATTTTTTCTTATTGTACATAATAATTTCCACCCCACATATGTTATGCAAAAAACTTTTTATACATTCTTGGAAATGGAAAATTGCAATTTTTCGTTGGGTATTATTTTGCTGCTCCATTATTGCCACAAGTTATTGAAAGAAATGTTGTTGCCATAAGTGTGTGTGTGTGAGAAATAAAACATATGATGATCACTACTACTTTTTTTATTTTTCTTTATTTTTTACTTAAAAAACATTTCAATGTCTGCTGCTGGAAAAATAAAAGAACAGATTTCTGTTTTATTTTCTGCTAGTTACCATTACAATAAATGATTTTCATGTTCAAACATATTCTGTAAATTTCCCCAGAAAATAATTACAATACTAGATGATTATTACTATGAACAAAACTTAACCGTGGCAATTTCTTTTTATTTTTATAACAGAAATAAATATGTATGTCTGTAAGACTGTCTTGTTGTCTTTCTTTCTTTTTTATAAATTTACATTTTAATGTCAAATATGTTTTTTTTTTTTTTTTTTTTTTTTTCTTAGCAAACATATGCATTTTTATTTGCATGTTTTAAATTGAAGGTTCATTAAACTATTATTATGGGTTAAAGGAAAAATGTCATCAAATGACGTTGAATACATTTAAATTTATTTTAACCTTTTTTTTAATGAATATCGATTGTAATCTCATAAAATTGGTAGGGGGCAGGCAAAAGGGAGTTTAATTTTTATGGCAAATAAAAATATATTACAGGGGGGATTTAATAACAAAAACAACGTTTAAATATTTAATAATTCAGGTGAATTATATGAGTACTGAATGGATTGAAAATAATAAACGACTACAGGACATTTCATCTACTTAAAATGGCGATACATAGTTTATTCACAGAGGAATTTATTTTGTTCAGGGTTTTATTGATATTTTATATATAATGAAGTTGAAAAGGAAAGAAGATGACTATCGATATGTGAATATTACTATAGTAATTTATTTACATAATAATTTAATATTAATTCTAGAGAGAGAATAAGAGGACAATATCTATGAATTAAAATTATAATAAGCTTTTGTCTTCATATTAATTTTGTAAGGCTTAAGTTAATCAAATTATTATTTCTTTGTATAAAAAACATTTTTCTTCTAAAACATTTTATTAACCTCTTCATTCAATCTTTACCAAAATTTAATTCTCTTAACTAAAATGTTAAATCATAAATTTTATATTTTATTAAGTTTAAATAACCCTTTTTATACCCTTCGTATAACAATAATAATTTTTCTTTGTTCTTTCTTTGTTTTTCTGTCATTTTCATTACAGGTAAGTGTTGTTAATAACACATCATCTACAGCTCTACTACCACTTTGGGGTCTTACCACCAGCACCTGGTGACCACAATTAGTTTTTTGCAAAAGTTCGCCCATAAACCGTAAGTGTATTGAGAAAGAGAGGAACTATGTGTGTGTGTATTTAAGCAAGTGTATAATTTCATAATAAATTATAAAATATCACCCATAAAAGTTAAATCTCATAGTAAATGTAAAGTTTTATAATTTTTTTTTTCTTATTTACTAAAACAAAAAACGCTTGCTAGCAGCTCAAAATAAAAAATAAAAAAACTAATTGATATACGGTCATAAAAGAGTAACACAGCAGAGACGGTCACTAGAGTAAAATATTAACATAGGAGTTTTAGTACAAACATGACTACATAGTATTCATTCGTATATATTTGTGTATACATTAGGGACACTTGTACTTGTATTGATGTATCCTTACAATGTAATACAATACATGTAAAATATGTTTATACCCACCTTAAGTAACGGCGAGAGAAAGAAAAAGGAATGGATTTCATGATAGTTGTGATATAAACGAGGTCAGATTGAAAATTATATTCTCTATGCTCTATACTAAAAATATTTGTATAAGATTAAACAAAATTTTGATTGAAGGCTATAAAAGTTTCTAAGGTCTACAACGACCACATTTGGTATAGATTAAGAGAATATTTAGTTGCTCTTATTTGTATACCCACCATCAAAAGGATGGGGGGTATATTGATTTTGTCATTCCGTGTGTAACATGTCGAAGGAATCATCTAAGACCCCACAAAGTATATATTTTCTGGGTCCTGGTTAGATTCTAAGTCGATCTAGCTATGTCCGTCCGTCTGTCTGTCTGTCTGTTGAAAGCAGGATAGAGCTCGAACGGGGTAACGTAGGGGAACAAAATTTGGCACAAATATTTGTCTTATATAAGGTTTGTTTGGTATTGAAAATGGGCAAAATCGGTCAATAAACAAACAAGTTATGGGCTAAAAACTAGAAACACAGGGTGTCCGTTTCATACTTTTTTGCTGATATTTCTTCAATAAAAGCATGTACGACAGCGAGATTTTATATATACTTGGAAACCAAAAATGGGCGTGGTCCGCCCACTTTACTGCCCACCTCCCATATAAGGTTAAAATCAACGAAATTGTGTTCAAATAGTTCAAGGACCAATGTAAAGTCGGAAACAAAAAATAGGAGTGGTCCGCCCACTTTACCGCCCCCTCCCATATAACGTAAAATTTGAAAAAGTTGATGGTGGGTATATATGTAGATTCGGCCGGGCCGAATATAATTCGCGCTTGTTATAATTTCTTAAGACATAAATAACTTTGAGACGCTGAAATAATTTAAAAAAAATTGTTTCAAACAAATTTTTAATCCTGAATTGAAAATTCTTTTAATTATTTTTATAATTTTTTAATATAATAAATTCAAATTATAAATACAAAAATCTAAAATCATATTTCAAATATCAAAAATTCATATTCAATTATTTTATTAATTGAAATAAAACCTATTAAAAAAATTATATATTCAATTATTCAAATCATCGCACATTGGGGTAAGAGGGGTCTATAAATTCAGGAAAAGTTGATATCAACATTTTAATAATCACGTTTTATTTTTTTTTATTGATTAGTAGTAAAAAATTTATTTTTAGAATTTTAAGATTTACATTAAAATTAAATAGGTCGAAAATTATGCATAATAAGAGAAGGGTGGTATAAACTATTTAATGATCACGTTTAATTTTCCTATTTATTAGTAAGTAAAAGAATGCATTTTTGAAATCATTAGATGTTTTTTGGTTGAATGGTAATGTCGGTCCGTCCGTCTATACATTTGGGTGAAATGGGACGAAAATAACGCTTAATTCAGGAAAAGGTAATATTAAAATTTTGATAATCACGTTCTATTTTTTCTATTTATTAGTTAGTAAAAAATTCATTTTTTTCGAATTCTAAAATATTTTTTGGCAGCATGGCAATGTCCGTCCGTCCGTCTATACATTTGGGTTAAATGGGTCGAAAATAGCAATTAATTCAGGGAAAGGTGATATTAAAATTTTAATACTTTCATTTGGATTTCATATTTATCGAGAAGTGGAAAAATATATTTTTCGAATTTTAAGATTTTTTTTTTTCTTTTTTTTTTGAAGGAATTCTAATATCCGTCCATCTGTCCGTCTGTTTGTTAATTTTTGCAAACTTTCCAATTCAAAATCGTTTGACTCAATAAAGTTAACGACCCAAAATTTTCTTTGTTCGATAGATAATTTTGCTTTTTAATCAACTACATAAAATATGAGATTGAGATATCGCCAACGGTTCAATAGTTACAGAATTATTTAAAAAAAAGCGTTTTGAAACCACTTTGGAAGTTTTTTAAACTTGGCGGGCTTAATATTGCCCCTAAAATTCTTTTGAAATATTCGCCAGATTCCTTACAAAATTCTTAAAAATATTGCTGCAAGAATCATATAAATATATGAATCCGTTAAAATGTTATTTTAATCTGAAGTTAAAAAAAATAACACTTTTTTTCAAAAAGGTGGAAATATTTATTGACTGATAAAATTAGTTTTTCGTTCTGAGCTTAATAATTTTTTTAATGTTTCCAAAAGAAATCTTAATTCAAATGCGTGTAAAGTAAATCCGGAGTAGCTTGCGGCAAAGGTCTGCCCACAAGCCCTATCCAAACTTTGTCAATTTTGAAAATTTTTTTTTTTTTTTTTAATTCTTTTGTTAAGTTTTCAAATTGTAAAGCTGTGATCGACTTAAAATAATTTTAATTATATATCTTCATATGTAAGGTAAGCACCCAAACAGTATTTTCTGACGGACGCCCCTTATAACGACATGATCATCATGTCGTTATAAGGGGCGTCCGTCAATTCAATTGAAAAATTAACATTTTTTAAACATGTTTTAAACGGTTTGGAATTTTGGGTATTTTCATGTAAAAAAGTGGGAGTTTTTTAATTCTCTTATTTTAGTATAATATCACTATTCACTTGAATTTTATTAAAGTTTAAATACTGACTTCATAAAAAAAACGCAAAAATGCTAAATTTTAAGTCCTTCGAGAAATTCTACGATAAAATTGCATTCCATGAACATTTTTTATAAATTATTAATCTCCATATTCTAAATTTTTTTTTAAATAACAAATAATGGAATAAACAATTTATACTTTTGCTTAAAACTTAAAACTAAGAAACATGGCCCACTGTAACATTTATTTATTTATTTATTTATTTATTTGTTTGTTTATTAATTTATTAATTAATTAATTTAATATATTTATTTATTTATTTATTTATTTAATTATTTATTTATTTATTTATTTATTTATTTATTTATTTATTTATTTATTTATTTATTTATTTATTTATTTATTTATTTATTCATATACAAAACAAAAAGTAATTTTACTGAGAGCCGATATCATTATGTTTTAGGGGGATCATTCCGGCAATTAAGAAATCCCGATTTAAAGGATTCCCCATTTTTAGAAAAATATATACATCAAATATTAATATATGTAAACTAATTTTAAATCAAATTGATAATTCATTGCGAAAAAAATATATATTTTCTAAATCGCTTATTAAAAAATCTCTGGAATAATTTTTTTTTTTTTTTTACATAGGAAATATGAAACCTCTGAATTAACTATTTTATTTTAACATAAAAAATTAAGCTCTTTGTTTTAAATTTCAAAATTACTTTTCATTTTATCCTCTTAATACCTTACTTTACCAATTTTTTCTATATAATTTTGCTTAAATATCTTGTTACCTAAACATAAATTTACTTGCTATGACCACAAGGAACAATGGCAGCTACCACAACTATTACACACACAGAAAAAGTAATAAGCCGGTACCAACAACAAAAACAAAAATAATAAAAAGCTTAACTATATACAATTTTCTATATATCCTGACGTTGTTACCTCGTGTAACCCACACCAACACATGTGTGTTACAAAAAATATTTTTTAACTTGAAATTGTTGCTGTTGTTCTTATTGTTTTTTTAGCCAGCCAAAAGCAGAAGTTTTAAAAATTAACCGCCCGTTTTGACGCCAGTTTTTCAACAAATTATAGAAAAAAACCAAACAAATGAATAAAATACAAACACGAACAGATCCTAATGACGCCAACTTCATACTCCTTTTGTTTTAATATGATAGAAAAAAAATAATCATAAAACAAGGATATAGTTGTTAGTATGTATGATTGTGAGTGAAGAAAGAAAAAAATGAACACAAAAGTCGACAATGGTGCCATGTTTTCACTTTGCTTTTGGAAAAATAGTTGTCGGCATAATTCTCTACACAATTCATAGCCGGCGTAAAGGGAAGTACACCTAAGAAGAATAATGAACAATCATTTTTGAGGCTTCAAAACTTATTTAATTAAATTTATTTAAAATTAATGTTTTTTCATCATTATTCTTGTCTAATGTCTGGCCCTTTAAAATTTGAAATTTTTGTGTCCTTTTTAATTCTAGAGAAAGTTAATTAATTAACTACTTTATAGTTCCTAAGTAATCAAGAGATTTTTTACAAAATCCACATAAAAGCTAGTCAATCTTTAATAGCATTCCTTCCCCCAAACAATTGTGAATTTAGTCAGTCCTCTTGAAGCAACAACAAAAAAAAATGGAAATTCATTTGAGTATACTAAACTCATTTTTACCATTTTCTTGGTCCTTCTGACTACTAAAAATAAACAACAACTCTACACACACACAAATAATATTTGTTTTGTTGTTGTTTTACTTTGTATTTGTTCATTCGTTTATTTTTCAAAATTTTCACCATGATTAAAGAAACAAAATGATTCATCCTTTATAATAGTAAAAAAAAAAAAACAGCGGCAACAACAACAAAACCAGAGCATGCATTTGAGAACGTAACGAATAAAATGGAGACTACACTACAATTACTATAGAGTACGAGAGTATGTAGTTATTTTGTTGGCGCCGCATATGTTTTGGTTTGATAATTTCTTTTTTTGCTCAATTCCCTTTTTATTTATTTCTATAGAATGCGTTCACTATAATATCTTTTCCACTATTTAACTATTATAATATTTTTATACTGCTCCTTAAATACTCATACTCTCAATGCTCTTTGGTTTAAAGAGAGAAAGAGCAAATGCTTTTGGGACTTTTTAGACTCTCTCATACTCTAATATGTTAATTTATTTTTGTAGTTGATAAACGTAAATTAAAACAGTGGGGAAAATGGAAATTTTCTTTTGATAGAAAATCTTTAACAAATTTTAATTTTATAGAAAATTTTACAATAATTTTTTTTTTGTAGGAAATTTACGATAAATTTTCTTTTTATAGAAAATTTACGATAAATTTTCTTTTTATAGAAAATTTACGATAAATTTTCTTTTTATAGAAAATTTACGATAAATTTTCTTTTTATAGAAAATTTACGATAAATTTTCTTTTTATAGATAATTTACGATAAATTTTCTTTTTATAGAAAATTTACGATAAATTTTCTTTATAAAAAATTTACGATAAATTTTCTTTTTATAGAAAATTTACGATAAATTTTCTTTTTACAGAAAATTTACGATAAATTTTCTTTTTATAGAAAATTAACGATACATTTTCTTATAGATAATTTACGATAAATTTTCTTTTTATAGAAAATTTACGATAAATTTTCTTTTTATAGAAAATTTACGATAAATTTTCTTTTATAGAAAATTAACGATACATTTTCTTATTATAGATAATTTACGATAAATTTTCTTTTTATAGAAAATTTACCATAAATTTTCTTTATAGAAAATTTACGATAAATCTTCTTTTTATAGAAAATTTACGATAAATTTTCTTTATAAAAAATTTACGATAAATTTTCTTTTTATAGAAAATTTACGATAAATTTTCTTTTTATAGAAAATTTACGATAAATTTTCTTTTTATAGAAAATTTACGATAAATTTTCTTTTTATAGAAAATTTACGATAAATTTTCTTTTTATAGAAAATTAACGATACATTTTCTTATTATAGATAATTTACGATAAATTTACTTTTTATAGAAAATTTACCATAAATTTTCTTTATAGAAAATTTACGATAAATTTTCTTTTTATAGAAAATTTACGATAAATTTTCTTTTTACAGAAAATTAACGATACATTTTCTTATTATAGATAATTTACGATAAATTTTCTTTTTATAGAAAATTTACCATAAATTTTCTTTATAGAAAATTTACGATAAATTTTCTTTTTATAGAAAATTTACGATAAATTTTCTTTTTATAGAAAATTTACGATAAATTTTCTTTTTATAGAAAATTTACGATAAATTTTCTTTTTATAGAAAATTTACGATAAATTTTCTTTTTATAGAAAATTTACGATAAATTTCCTTTTTATGAAAAATTACGATAAATTTTCTTTTTAAACATAATTTACGATAAATTTTCTTATTATAAATAATTAACGATAAAGTTTCTTTTTATAGATAATTTACGATAAATTTTCTTTTTATAGATAATTTACGATAAATTTGCTTTTATTGAAAATTTAAGATAAATTTTCTTTTTATAGAAAATTTACGATAAATTTTCTTTTTATAGAAAATTACGATAATTTTTTTTTTATACATAATTTACGATAGTTTCTTTTTATAGAAAATTTACGATATTTTTTTTTTTTTATAGATAATTTACGATAAATTTTCTTTTTATAGATAATTTACGATAAATTTTCTTTTTATATATAATTTACGATAAATTTTCTTTTTATTTATTACGTTTATACGTAACATTTACTCGCAATTAAAAATATTGCGATATGAAAATTTGTTGTATAAACAGTGAGTTAGTACTATATTTGCAAGTTAGTAACTCTCGAAATATAATCATGATTAGCGAAGCTAATTGAAAATAAAACGTACAGCGTTGCCACTTCCTTTTACGTTCATAGAATTTTCGATGATAATAGTTTCATTTTTCCCATCTGGCACGATAAATAAGGAAACATATTCCTTTATGCAATTTGCGTATAAACAGTGAATTATTTATTTGCAAGTTATTTATATTTGAAATAATCGCGCATATAAACGTAATAATAGATAATTTACGATAAATCTTCTTTTTATAGATAATTTACGATAAATTGTCTTTTTATAGAAAATTTACAATAAATTTATTTTTATAGAAAATTTACGATAAATTTCTTTTTATAGGAAATTTAAGATAAAATTTCTTTTTATAGGAAATTTAAGATAAAATTTCTTTTTATAGAAAATTGAAGATAAGATTTCTTTTTATATAAAATTTACTATAAATTTTCTTTTTATATAAAATTTACTATAAATTTTCTTTTTATAGAAAATTTACATTAAAATTTCTTTTTATAGAAAATTTACGATAAATTTTCTTATTATAAATAATTTACGATAAATTTTCTTTTTATAGATAATTTACGATAAATTTTCTTTTTATAGAAAATTTACGATAAAATTTCTTTTTATAGAAAATTTACAATAAATTTATTTTTATAGAAAATTTACAATAAATTTATTTTTGTAGAAAATTTACGATATATTTTCTTTTTATAGAAAATTTACGATAAATTTTCTTTTTATAGAAAATTTACGATAAATTTTCTTTTTATAGAAAATTACGATAAATTTTCTTTTTATAGAAAATTTACGATAAAATTTCTTTTTATAGAAAATTTACAATAAATTTATTTTTATAGAAAATTTACAATAAATTTATTTTTGTAGAAAATTTACGATATATTTTCTTATTATAAATAATTTACGATAAATTTTCTTTTTATAGATAATTTACGATAAATTTTCTTTTTATTGAAAATTTATGATAAATTTTCTTTTTATAGAAAATTTACGATAAATTTTCTTTTTATAGAAAATTTACGATAAATTTTCTTTTTATAGAAAATTTACGATGAATTTTCTTAAAAAAATAAATAAATAAAAAATAAATTTTCAAAGAATTTTCTTCTTATAGAAAATTTACGATAAATTTTCTTTTCATAAAAAATTTACCATAAATTTTCTTTTCATAGGAAATTTTCAATAAATTTTCTTTTTATAGAAAACTCAATGAATTTTCTTTTTACAGAAAATTTACGGTAAATTTCATTTTGATAGAAATTTTACGATAAATTTCATTTTGATAGAAAATTTACGATACATTTTTTTATAGATAATTTTCAATCAATTTTTTTTATATAAAATTTTTAATAAATTTTCATTTTATAGAAAATTTTTAATATTTTTTTTTATAGAATATTTCTTTTTAAAGAAAATTTTCAATAAATTTTATTTTTATGGAGCATTTTTCATTCTCTCACCACTGTTCCTTCATACATTTTCCATTTCATGTGGCGACCGTTGATAACGAGAACGTATCAGTTATCCAAACAGTTTCTTATTACTCATACTTTCAGGTGGTTGATTTTTATGTTGTTGAATTTATATCACTTCTATTTGGGAGAAGACCGACTGACTGTCGGACAGTCAGCCTTTCTACTTGCCTAGTTCCCATATGAAAATTCAACATATCGATAAGATGAGAGGAGTATTTTGCCTTATTACTCATGCTTGGCTTTGATTTTTGTAGCAGAATAATAAAAAGGATAAATAAATTTTATATTCATGTTTTTAACACACACACACACACATTTATTCACTCATATGAACTAAAAGGATATCTATACATATGTATTGATAATATTTTTTATTTTATTTTTTTTTTTCTTTACATGCCTGTATGAGTTTCTATAAAAGTGTTATAGTCTTTTGTTTTACAATTTTGTTCAGATTATAATTTATTATTTGTTGAAAATCTCTACTTTTTTAACATGAGTATGAGAGATATTAAAATTATATTTTACAGTACATTTTTGGTCATATTAGGTATTTATCTTGGTATGCGAGCTCATTGTTATGTCGTTTAGGCTTTTTTGTGTGGTTTCGCATTTGATGGATTAAAATTATTTAACACTATTTGCTGGAGATTTGGTCTGGGAATAAAAAGAAAATTTATTGAAAATGTTCTATCAAAAGAAAATTTAATAAAAAATTTCTATGGGAAGAACATTTAATGAAAATTTTCTTTAAAAACAAAATCAAAATCATCTATAAAAAGAAAATTTATAGTAAATCTTCTATAAAAAGAAAATTTATCGTAAATTTTCTATAAAAATAAAATTTATCGTTAATTTTCTATAAAAAGAAAATTTATCGTAAATTTTCTATAGGAAAAAAAACTATCGTAAATTTTCTATTAAAAAAAATCGTAAATATTCTATAAAAAGAAAATGTATCGTACATTTTCTATAAAAAGAAAATTTATCGTAAATCTTCTATAAAAAGAAAATTTATCGTAAATTTTCTATAAAAAGAAAATTTATCGTATATTTTCTATAAAAAAGAAACTTATCGTAAATTTTCTATAAAAAAATTATCGTAAATTTTCTATAAAAAGAAAATGTATCATAAGTTTTCTATGAAAAGAAAATTTATCGTTAATTTTCTATAAAAAGAAAATTTACCGTAAATTTTCTTAGAAAGAAAATTTATCGTAAGTTTTGTATAAAAAGAAAATTTATCGTATATTTTCTATAAAAAGGAAACTTGTCGTAAATTTTCTATAAAAAAAATTTATCGAAAATTTTCTATAAAAAGAAAATGTATCATAAGTTTTCTATTAAAAGAAAATTTATCGTAAATTTTCTATAAAAAGAAAATGTATCGTAAATTTTCTTAGAAAGAAAATTTATCGTAAATTTTCTTAGAAAGAAAATTTATCGTAAATTTTCTTAGAAAGAAAATTTATCGTAAGTTTTCTATACATAAAATTCATCGTAAATTTTCTATAAAAGGAAAATGTATCGTAAAATTCTACAAAAAGAAAATTTATCGTAAATTTTCTATAGAAAAAAAAAAATCGTAGATTTTTTGTAAAAAGAAAATTTAATGTAAATTTTCTATAAAAAAAATCATAAATATTCTAAAAGGAAATTTATCGTAAATTTTACATAAAAACAAAATTTATCGTAAATTTTCTATAAAAAGTATATTTATCGTAAATTTTCTGTAAAAAGAACATTTATCGTAAATTTGCTATAAAAAAAATTAATGAAAATTTCTTATAAAAATAAAATTTATCGTAAATTTTCTATAAAAAGAAATTGAACCGTAAACTTTCTATCAGAATAATATTTATCGTAAATTGTGTATAAGAAAAAAATTTGTCATAAGTTTTTTAAAAACAGGAAAATAAAGGTGTAAAGCAGGAGAATGAATTAAACTCCTCAATTTTTCGTATTTTGTGACTATTTTTTCGTAACCCAAGATTTTGTTGAAAAAAAAAAAAAAATTAAATCATGTATTGCCATGACTTATCATGCTGCAAAATACCTAAGTATGTCATTGCAATTACTTTCATTTTGTACTTAGTACATTTTCAATTACCTTGAATTATTGTCATATTTTTATTTTCTTTTTCCAAAAAGGCAATTCTAATATATTCATATATATATATATTTTTTTTTTTTTTTTTTTCATTTTTCACTTCAATTGGAAACAACTGAGAAAAACAAATAAACAATTTTATTTTGCTCAGGATGATGACGATGAGGATGATTCATCCGGTGTTTTTTAATTTGCATGATCAGCTGTTTTTCTGAAATAAAAAAAATTATTTTTCATCCGGTTGTGTCATCACGTGTACCTACATATATACTGGACTTTTATAACTTTGAAGGAGTTTCATGGTTGTTAAATTCTTTCTTTTTGTTTCTCCTTTTCTTCTTTCTTGTCATTCTCCTATATATTTTTTACACATTCCTTTTTGATTTTGATTAAATTACAAAATAGCCGGCTTTTTGTTTCTGTGTTACCATAAAAACTATTTCGGTGTGTATGTATTGAATTTCAATGCAAAAAAAAAATCAGTAATAAAGAGAAGGGTAGCAATTTTTATGAAAGTACAAAAAAAAATCTCCCCCAAGTATTTAGTTATTATTATTTTCTCTGAAAATTTTAAGGCGCATGTCAGTGATTTTTATTACACAGCAAATAAATTTAATAGCTTAACTCAGAATGAGAGACTTAGAAGGAGAGTTAAACATGAGTAAAACATCCCCTAGCAATGGAATAGTATTAAATAATTTAGATAAAAAATATATTTTGTGGAGAATTTAATAAAATTATTTTAAATATTTAAATATTTTTATATAATTTATCATTATTATTTTTTTAGAATGAACTGAAAATAATTAAATAAGTGGATAAAATATTATTTTTTACATGACTTTAACTGTAATTTTTACGAGGGCGGTTTAATAAGTCTTTAATAAATAACTCATTGGTATCTTTGTCAATATGGCTATACGATATTAATAATTACTAATTTATTTTGTTATATGGGGGTATTTTATTAACGTATTTTTTTTTTTTAATCCCAGCTTTGCGTTTTTAGAATTTTACCAACAAATTTAAGAAAAAAAATTGGAAAACTTACAGTTTAGATATGGCTTATATAGACACTACGTATCTACGTTAAACAAATTATAAAGTCCAGAACAAAAAAGACTATAATTATAATTAAAAAATTTTCAGAGAAAAAAGCACAAAATTATGAATTTTTTGTAAAGTTTCAACTTCAGATTAATATAACTTTTTATCGGATCTATATATTTATATCATTCTCGCAACAATATTATTAAAAATTTGAATTTGGTGAACATTTAAAAAAATTTAGGTCTTATATTAAACCCGCCTAGTTAAAAAAAAAAAAAAAAAAAAAAACGAGGCTAAAAATGAGAGAAAATTTTATTTCAACATAAATATCTCTTAAACTAAAAAAAAATATCTGTTAAACTATAAGCGTATTTTCTGTAGAGATTTACAAAGACTATGTATATAACAGTTGTTTTTTTAATGTAAAATCATAAATGTTTTTTTTTTTTGCAATTTTTTTATAAAATGGCCAAAATTGGAAGTCTACCCAAACCCCCTCTGACCCGCTAGGAATCTGTGCTCAATCAGCTCGAACACATCTCTTCTCTTATTGAGATATTTCCAACGGTTCACAAGGTACAGAATTATATAAAAAAAAGCATTTTGGAACCATAGAAATTGTGAATGTGCCCCGATATTTTAAAGAATGTTTGGTTTTGATGTCTAAACTTTAAGACTATCTATTTATAGAGAATTTCAACATATTTAAAAAATATGTATATATAAATGTCAAGAACAAAAATTAAAAACATTTCACCCAACAATATTCTGAAATAATCTCAATCGATGTCTTTAGTTTCAGAGAAAAAACGCTGTGTGATTTAAACATTTTGTCTGATCAAAACCCTTAAATTGTTAAAAAAAAAATAATAATAATAATAATAATAATAATTATCATTAAAAACCTTCCAAGTAACTGAAAAATTAAGAAAATATTAAAAAAATGTTAGCTGTCATAAATAACGGAACATTGAACAGGACTGTTGTTGAAGACAAATATAATACAAATTATTTTTTTCGTGAGAAGTTTAATTTTGAATAGTTGTAAAATTTTAGTTTTAGGCAAAATCTTTATGAATATTTTTTTTATTTTAAAGATTAATGTGTTATCTATCGTAGAAAAAATAGTAATTTGAAAAAGCTTATCAAGAAAAAAAATCTGGATTTTTCCGTCTTCAACCTTTTTGCCATATTTTTTTTTTTTTTTTATAGTAATTTTTATTGGGCCCACAAAGTCCCGTTATCTAAATGGCACTTTTGTGATTACTGATAGGTGATCTTCCAAAGTTAGTACTAAAATTTTGCTCATTTTCAATTTGCAATGCAATTACTGATCATGTGACATTGTATATGTATAAAAAAAAAAAAAAAATTGATATTCGGTTGCTTGCATCAAAGAACATGAAAAGTTTGCGTATTTTTCAGTTTATTTCTGGAAATATTAGTACAATTTCAATTTAAAATGTTTATATTGAATCAATAAAATTACTTTTAACAAAATATTTAATAAAATTCAAAACGAATGTTAGCGAGAAGAATATCACTTACGATAAAATTGCTTAAGCTATAAATCTTAATATATTGATGATATATTGACGATTTTGAGATTTAGATTTTCCTCATTAAGGCTCGATATGCCCGCTACACTACATACAAATTTATTGAACGGAAAAGATATCATCGAATATTGTATTGTTCTAATCCGAAGCATAGCAGGAGGCAAGAAACTAGGATTATAAAAACATTAGCGAACATTTTGCAAGAAAAACATCTAGAGGTGACTTTAATACATATTTGATTCATAGATTATTAATATCATCAGATCCATTTATTTGGAGCATACGATAACCACCAAAAACTAAGAAGTCAAATGTAAAAACCGCAATTTTTTTTCTGTAGATATCAGATGAATAATATTTATTAATTAAGATTTGTGTAGAAGTAATATAATTTTTCGTTTATCATTTAAAAACACATACATATATGCACATTTTTCAAAAAATTTCATTGAGTTATATGAAAAGTAGGCGTAGCAGCTTAGTGTTAAGTAAATGTTTTGTGCCAAATTTTATCAATATAGCTTTTCTAATTACAAAAATATAGACTTTTGATCACTCAGAATCAGAGAACCAAGCCGAGGCAAAATTGTCGGCGGCGGCTGCACGGCATATTTTGGTCGGCGCCTTATATGTCAGCTCGTTGTTTCTCCTAGAAACATCAAAAATTTTTTGGGAGCAAAAAAATAAAAAAATCGTTTAGTGCGGTAAACATATGTATAGGTGGCAGTAATGTATTATATAATACAAAAAAGTAAAGTGTGTTCTAAAAGGAAATTAAACCGAAAAATATATATTCTTGAATATATTTTGACAGAAAAAATAAAATTTAGGTAAAAAATGCGTCCAAAATAGTGTTTTTATCTTTAGCGCAGCCGATTGTTTCGACGGCTTAGCTTGAGCCGGCTCAGCCGTTTAAGCAGATACATGCCGGCGGCGGCCACGGCTTGAAAAATTAAGAGCCGGTCGGCTTGGTTCTCAGCTCAAAATGCGAAAATCTCACACTGTGCAGTGGTATAAAAGTTCAAGACTTATTACCATTCACACTTTCCACTTTTTGTTTGACTAAAATCAGCTGTTTTCTTGTTTAGTTCGTAAAAATAGTTTGTGTTCAGATAAGGCAAATCAAAGTTTGCAAAATTCTTAAAATATTAGCCTAATGTTAGCCTAATGTAAATTTAATATTATTACGAATTGATTTCTTGACTGTCATATTTTTAAATTTCCAGCCTACGACTAGTTTTTGCATTTGTTTAAATCTAAGGACTGCGCACGAAAAAATCCATGCATGCTCTTGGGCTTATATCTTTTGATGTGGTGAAAATGAAATAATTCTGTTAACTGTTTTACATTTGTCGTTATGCTCACTAGCTTTATGCTAAGTTTCAAGGTTATAGCGAAACCAGTTTCCCTTAAAATGGAAATTGAACAAAGTACACCAAAACACATAATTGAAATTTTTCATGAAATCTTACATTGGTCATATAAAACAATTGCTAGGAAGGCAGTTGTGTCAAAAAATACAGTTTCTTAGGTTATAATATTATACAAAGAAGTCATGGGCACTGAATGGAAATCAAGTAGTAGAAGAAAAATAGTATCTTCAGGATGTAGGACTCAGACAAAATAGAAAGGATTTTCAGAGAAATTCCCCTCATCTCTGGGAGAAAAGTGAAACAAAAAAATTATTGATTTGAATTTTTATTAGAAAAGTTGAAAGGAAATCTAGCCTGAAGACGTATAAAGTACAAAAAATCATAATAGAAATGCAAAGCAAGAATTTGGAGGTAAAAAAAAATAAAGTGAAAGTTCTTCAAACGAATTTTTCCATAATTATGAGCAGGGTATAATAGACGATGAAACGTTGGTACAGTCTAACTTTTTTCAACTTCCTGGCCAGGAATTCTATATTGCAGATGCTAGAAAGAATATGGCAGAAAAATATCGCTTATCAAAGAAATCAAAATTGCCTTGAATGTTTTTGTTTTGGGAAGCCATATGAATATGCGGAAAAAAGCACTTCATTCATAAAAAATGGTTTCATTAACACAGAAATATACGTGAATGAGTGACTTTGGAAAAGATTTCTCCCTTTCCTAAGAAAATACAACGTATCCACATTTTTCTCATTACAGCAACAAAGCAATGTTATAAATAAATTGTTAGTGTTTGTACCTAAAGATGCTAATCCATCAAATTATCCGGAACACCGGGCAATTGAAAGATATTAGGCTCTAGTAAAAAATAATTTAAAGAACATTAAAAGCTTAGCTTTAAATGAAGCGGAATTTAAAAATAAGTAGACTTACGTGAGCAAAAAAATGACGAAAACACAATAAAACCCTTAATTGGAGGAATTTTGAAAAATATCAGATATTTTCTTAAAAACCAACAGAAAATAATTAATTTTGTATGTTTAGAAAATATAATTTCAAAAAAATTCACCTATTGGTTTAGTTTCTATAAGCAGATTTGCATGCACGTATTTTTTCGTGAATGAATAAACATATAATAATAAACATATATTAGCACCTTTAAGGGACTTCTTAAAATATTTGAGAAATTGTACGCAACTGTGTATATGGAATAATTTTAAGAGTCTTAATAAATTTCAATTATTCTTGAGAAATATCTATAGCAAATTAATAAAGTATTGGCTTACATTAACAATTTTTTAGATTTTTAAAAATTATAAAATTGGTCCTTAGAATCAATATAATCCAATATTCAGTTTTGTGTTTAATTTATAATTAACATTTTTATAATAACTTTAAATTTAAATAAGATTTATTGAAACTATGTTTACTCTAGAGTAGGTATTCTTTGAAATGAGTTATTATAAAAGAAAAAGCGAAATATTATAAATTAAAAAAATTACAAGAATTTTACATTCATAAATAAATTTCGTTTTGTGTTCAGAATTAATTTATTACATATTCTTTTGGTGTAGTCCTCGTATATAATTTTTTAAATGTTTTCTCCATATTTTTAAATCCTGTACATATTCTCCTAAATGTTCTATAATTTCGATATAAAGTTCCTGTGATGACATTTTAACATTTTAAGCCTTAATTGTAATATTTCTTTAATCATATAAGTAAATCATTTATTTATAAAATATATAAATTTATTTTCTTAATTTTGTTGAAAATTTTATAAACCTCTCTTTTCTATAAAGAAAAAAATAAAACGTTAAATTTAATTTGATATCTTGATATCTATAAAAAACTATATTTAAAATTAAAGTTTTCTAAGCTCCCCTTCATATGATTCATTTCCTCCCCGCTATATTCCCCTCCAAATAATCTAACCACAACCTGTCGCTAACACTCGTTAACTATTTTGTAACACTCTCTTTTCTAGCTCTCATTTCTTATACTTTGAAAACCAACAAAAATGTCCTTGCGTATAGTTTAATAAAAACTAACGAGAAGAGCTATTTTCGAAAAATTCCCCAATGTTTATAAACAGTTTGTCTTGGTCTTTCGTTGTGTTGATAACGGCAAATTTTCCTGTATAAAAAAAATCAAAAAAAAAAAAAAAAAAATCTTATATGATTTAAAAAAATTTTCGTTAGTTAAAATACGAATACAGCAATAACAAATCTCTACACTCACTCTCTTTTTTAATACAATATTCTCTCTTAACTGACATCGTTTTTATACTCACTGAGCATACGAAAAATAACGAAAGGAAGAAGAAGGAAAAACGAAATAACCGTTAACTGACTGATTTGTGTATGTGTGTGTAGGGTAACGCAACTACAGCCAACTTCAGTTACATTTAGAACATATAGAACTGTCAACATAAACGCATAAAGACAACTAACGTATTTAAACGTCTTTGCGGTAGTAGAGAAAACGTGTAAAAAAAGGAAAAATATTTTCTTATAAAAAAAAATAAAAAAGAAAAATTAAATTAATTAAGAAAAAAAAAGAAACAAACGTCTGCGTTATTTTTTTCTACGTAAAAAAACCATCCAAAAAGTTTACAATAATATAATATATAAAAGAATCTTTTTTTAAAAAAAAATTCTTAAATTAAAACATCAACAACCACTTAAATAAATCTCTCATAGAAGAAAATAAAGTGTAGTTTTGAAACCAGACACCGCCCTTTAAAGATTTATTAAGTAAAATAATTTAAACAAAACCAAAAATTAACATAAATAAAACTAAACTAAAAAAAAAAACAAAACAAAAATCATCATTATTTAAAGAAAAACATATCGCCAATCTTCTAACAATCCTTACACTGCAAAAATTTCTTAGTGTTTTTTATAAACAAATTTTGGACGTAATATTTTCTAACCTCCCCCAAAAAGAAGTTTTAATATTTTTACGGTTTATTTACCGAAAAAAAAAATCTAGTAAAAAGTGTGTGCAGTTAAAAGCTGATTTAATTTCTTCAATTGTATTTGTTTAAAATCAATAACTTTTAGTCAGTCATCATGTTGATTGGATTAGTACGCGATTCTGTTATGCAGTGCTTCTGCCATACATGCCGGGCTCCCATTTTGCCAGCTGGTAAGATATTATACTTTAATGTTCTTTTTTGTAATTATTTTGATTTGTAAAATGTAATTTAAATTAATGGTGGGTGGCTTTCTCAGAAATGTGGAGGCTGCTCGATAGTAGATTTGTATATAATAGAATATTAATGATAAAACAAGCAAAAACCATTATTTTTATAAAAATAAAAGTTTATTTGATTTAAAAATAAACTTTAATTAAAGATAATCAACATTAGTATAAACTTTTTATTTATTTTACTGAATTAAACTCTTTAATTTTATTTGAATTACAGAATAACTCATATCATATTTCACAGTTGGTCCTTCGAAGCAATATATTAAAAACTAAATATGTCAGTCAATAATATGAATCATTTCTTTAAACTAATTTTGTTATTAACATCTTAAAATTATTTAATTTATAAGAAATCAATTGAAAAAATTTAAGTTTTGTTTGAAAAAACTAATTAAAAATTTTGCTGACTTAATTAAAATATTATTTTTTTTTTAAATTAAAATTAAACATTAAATTTGCTATACATTTTTCTTAATTTTTGCTATTACGTTTATACGCACGATTATTGCAAAGAAATAATTCAATGTTTATATGCAAATTGCACAAAAGAAAATATATTTCCTATTTGTCGTGCCAGATGGGAATAATGTAACTATAATCATCGAAAATTCTTTGAACGTAAAAAGATGTGGCAATGCTGAACGCTTTATTTGCCATTTATACGGCAAAATTTTCAATTGCGAGTAAATGGTGCGTATAAACGTTGTAACAATTAAATACTAGTATGAAGGAACAATATTAGAGATAATATGAATTTATTTTCATATTATTCATATTTAACCTTCCATTAAAGTTATATTTAAAAATGTTTAATATTTTCAATTAATATTTCAAAAAATTAACAAAAGTTTTAATATTTTATCAGTATATTGACTCTTCCAACCTTAATACCTGAAAAATAAGTATCCGAAAAATTGATTGTTTTGTAAATTTATTAATTTTTAATGTTTTATAAAAAGATACGAGTTCGAAGGACCAAATTTGTTTAAATATTAAGAATTAATTCAATATGATTTATATATAAATAACACAATTTTATATATTAAGTACGAAGGACCCTATTTTCTATTTTAATTAAATTCAAATTCTTTTAAGAAGTATCAGCATTAAATCTAAAATCGAATTACTACTAATTTCATCACTGAAATTAATAACTAAATTCATAAAAAAAATTATAATTTATATTTATTCAAATTTATACAAACTTATTAATATGAAATAAATATTTTGAAAAAGAAACGAAGTTCGAAGGACCAAATTTGTTTAAATATTAAGAATTAATCATAACGTGTTATTTTGTGGTAACTTAAATTTGGACCAATTTTCCTACTTTAAAATTAAAATTAGTATAAGAAGTATCAGGTATTATTATCTTAAAATCTCAGAATTTAATACACAGAAAAAAATATTTCAAATTATTTTTTAATAAAATTATTAACTAACTTTATATTGGAATTTAATTATATTATTTATTTTCTAATTTGTTTACAATTTTGTTTTTAAATAATTTAACAGGTGTTAATAAAATATAAAGATAAATGAAAGATTTGTTTACAAAAATGCAGAAAAAAATAAGTTTAAGTCAATTTCCAACAATTTTTAGCTCATTATATATATTTAAAAAGAAACAGTAATAATAAAATCAATTATTTGATGATTGGAGCAAAATCAATTAAAAATTAATTAATATAAGCAATTTCGTAATTGAAGTGCATTTTTATTTTTTTCTGTGTAACTAATTCGATAATAAGAAATTAACTATTTTTTCGGGAGCATAATTATAATAATTTATATTTATTAGAATTTATACGAAATTATTAATTTGAAATAAATATTTTAAATGATAATAAAACAAACTAAATTTGTATTAACCAGAAATCATATCAAATTTCGAAGGACCAAATTTATGACGTTTGAAAGAGTAACTTTTACCTCTTTAAATTTTAAAATTTCATTAGTCATTTAAATGTCATGACATATTTTTAAAACAATTGTAAAGTTGCTCGATTAATATAACAAAATTTATGTCAAAAAATAAAACTAAAAATAAATTTTTGGCCATGACAAAATTGTGATATTTTAGTAAGTGACCAAAATTAGTTTTAAGAAATTTTGTCAATTATTTAAAATATATATATACATAGAACTCTCCAGTTTTAAATCAAATTAGTGACAAGCTAGCGAAGAGATGATATATTGATCTCTTGTGGTTATTACGTTCTCTTAAGACAAGTACTTAGCTCAGCGTCATGCCATTTATTTAGGAGAAATATCTTCTTTGAGTTAATTCGGGGTTCACACACAGCAATTTTTCTTGCCGTAATATATAAAACATAATATTATTTGATAATTCGACAACGAAGTGGTGTCAAAATGAAACCTATGCAATGGCCGATATTTCTCGGGGTTTAAATGAATAATTTCTTATAGAATTAGCAATGAAATACTATGATTATACAACAACTGTTTATACGTCAAATTGCATTTAGAAAAAATCGTATGCGGAATAATATTGTAAAAATGTTTGTAATTTTGTTGGTTATTTCTATATATAAACAACCACAAAATTATTTATATCTTAACTCAGGTTGCAATAAGAGTCAGAGACCGATAGATATAAACCTATTGAATTAAATAAAACAAAAATTATAGACAAAATTTAAAGAGCTGATAACTTAAGCTCTTAGTGCTCTTTAATTGTAATTTAATCTTAGAACTAAATTCCTGAAGATTAAATAAATAAACTTATGAAAACGACATTTTGTCGTTAATTTTGGAGAGTCATATATTTTCTCATTATAATGCGAAAATTTTAATTAAAAATCAAAATTTTAGAAAAAAAAAGAAATAACTACCTTGAACAATTTTTTTTACCAAGGAAAAATTTTAGAACATGTATTAAAATCATTAGTTCTAGAACTGGTGTAATCAGAAACACTTCAGATTATTTAATAACATTCTTAGAATTGGTGGTATCACAATCAATCCTGACACTAATGAAGTAGAACCTTAGTGTGATTCTAAATTCGTTTTAAGAAATGTTTTTGAGAACTAGTGCTTAAGAACTAATTCTGTATGACTTCTGCATCACTTTTGAGAACAAATTACTGTTTCTCAAATGACTTCCTAGAACTATTTAAAAAACTTATTAACAAAATTAAATTGATTTAAAAAGTGACCTTTCGGAAATAGCCCATTAGAATAGAAAATAAAAAAAAACAGGTTCTGAAACCGTTCCCTAACGCTTCTATGGAACTAGTTCTGAATGCGACAATTTTGAATTCAAAATTCTGTTTGAATATATTTTTTGATAAATATATTAAGCTGTGTAATGCAGAGGTGATGGATTTCATAAAAAAAATTATCGAGGTATATTATCCAAAATTATATTTATTTTAAACTACTCTAATATCGGTATATAAGGACTAATGCCCGTAATTTCCACAAATAGATATCTTTCAGTGCCTGGATATCTATGGTGTAAATAAAATTTGGTAATTTTAAATCCTAAGTATGATTTACCGAAAGGATAACAGTAGTGTTTCTTATACCATAAATTTTGTTGGGATAATGTGTTAGGTAAATAAACAATTACAATTTTTTGGGAGAAATATGGATTAAATGCATCATTTTAAATCCTAAAAAATGACTGAAAATTTTATATTTTGCGAGAAAGTCTCTGCGGTCAAAAAATTTGAGAACTTTCACTCTAATAATTGTACCTTGTCATAATATAACTACGGAAGGTATAGTCATTAGAAATTGTGTTCTCAATTTTATTTACCCTGAAAAGTCAGTCACATATAAAATAAAACAAAATGTAAAAAATTCAAAACAAAACATCAAAAATAAAAATAAAATTGTATGTGAATATATTTTATACAAATATGTATATTTTATTTAAAAGCAAATATGCAGTAATTTATTGTGTGAAATTTACAAAAATGGAATTCTGCTGTTGATCTTTCCAAGAATTATTTGAAATCTGCAAGAAATATTTGAAAATTCAAGTGTAAACAAAAATATTTAACATTTCTTTTAGTTGTAATTTTTATTTTTTTGCTTTTCATTTTTTAAATTTTCTGACTTATCAAGAATTACGAATGACAACTCTCCCAAGTGATTCTACCTTCTGTTCTTATATCATGTACCTTGTTATTCATTGTATCATGGGATATCAAAAATTTATCCAATAACGAAAAATTTAGGGTGGAGAAACTTTTAATTCATTGCTTTATAAAAATTTAGAAATCATAAACAATCTCAAAAGGCAGCAACTTCAACCATATTTCCAGGGGGTTATTTATAATGGCTTCGAGTTTATAATAATTGGCCGCATTAGTAAAACATTTTGTATTGCTATTGAAAAATACGAATAAAAATAAACTAAATTAGTTTTGTTTTATTTTTTTTTTAACAATTTATAATAATTTATGACATTTAATTTTAGAATGTTATCATATTTCCTACTGAAAACATTCGGTAGAAACACTTAGGTAAAAAAAGCCTTGAGATTACCAGTTTGGTAAAGATATCTAATAGATAGTTACACCCGTAGTTATCTATTTGTTGAAATTACGGGCATAAATGATTCAAATCAAAGTGTAATAATAAAAAAACATCTAAATAATTTTAAATTAAAATCGATTAATAAGTTTTGGACCATTCTTTAGATAAATTGTAAGGAAAACCTAAATATAACTAAGGGCAAATTACGGCAACCTGAATAACAGGTTCGAAAAGATCCAACATCGAATTTCTCCCTATAATAAAGTTCTTCAAAACCGCTCCAAAAGTTCACAAAATAGATCCATACATATACTGGGCCTATATAAAAGAACATAATAAGTTATCTCTTGAAAAAATAATAAAAAATGTAATTTAATTTTTGGAGACATTTTAACTTTTTTAATTTAGTACTTATCAAATTTCCAATTTTTAGTCAGAAAAAAATCAGAAAAACAACAAAATACACATAAATTCTTAGTCGGGAACGCTTTCCTGTCAATTTTGATTAAAACTTGCAATTTTAACAGGTACTGGAACGGAGCTATTTTATTTCGCATACGTTATATTAAATTATTAATGCCGGTTGCAAAATTATAATTTTTAAGAAAGAAAATACTAAACTCATTACAAGAATTGACAGTGCTTCATTTGCAACTGGTTTTTATAATCAATTACTATGTTTATACGCCATATTTTTACAAATAAAAGGAATTTGTAATTAATTTACTAAATTTTTATACACAAATTGCATTTAGATATGTATTAACTAAAGTATTAATTCTGCTTAATAGAAATGACAACATCGTGTTATTTATTTGCATTTAGTTTAATTAATCAATAACTGTTTTCGTGAATTAATTTTTTCCAAAATAAGCCACTGTAGTGGGGAGGATAATATCTATTTGTGCTATAGTTTGTAACAACATATAAGACCCAACATAAAATATACCAAGCGGCTTAGAATCATATCCTGATTCGATTTAACCATATCCATCCTTCTATCTGCACTTGTAAACTTTGCAATTATTCTACAGGTCACAATTTTAAAGATATCTTGAGGAAATTTGACACTAATAATTATTTTAGCATAAGGACGAAGCTTTTTTATCAATTATGGGGACACAAATATCTTACTTAAATAATGATTTAACCATATTAAATAGATTTTTTTAATTTTCGATTTATTACAATTTCTGATAAACTAATTTTAAAATTTTTTAAGAAGAAAGAAATTTTTATGTCGAGAGCTAGAGTTAATTCCAAAAAAGTTATTTAGAGGTTTCGTACGTGTTTTAATTGACTAAAAAAAAATTCCAGGCAGCAGAATCAGTTTTTCCTTCGGACATAACTTCTTTTCACACAAAATTATTGAACTGAAAAGATGTGTAAGATATACAAATTTATATGTTTCATCATCCAGCTAGAATTTTTATGAAAATTTTTCTCTATCTCTCTCATTTTTATAATATGAGTAATTTTTACAACTTACTAATTCCGGCCTTTTTCCATTAAAATAAAATAATTTTTAATACTCAAATAACTTAAATTAAGAAATGTAATCAATCTATTACATTATCACATTGCTTAATTTATAATTTTTCAATGACCACATCAATTATTAATTATATTAAAATAATATTGCATACTTTAGTGGTTTTCTATATAAAATAATAATTGATTGCATACTTATGCAAGCATAACATTAATAATCATATATTAATACATACTAAAATAACACTAAAAAAACACTTATATCAAACAAACCATTAAACAAATATTTCATAAATATAAATATTTTTTTTTTACAAATTTTATATACTTCATTGAACAATTTTAATAAAAATCTTATGCATATATCTTATAAAAATGTAATATAAGTAATTTGAAATAAAATCGATTATTATTAATATGAGTCATAAACATTTATTATTACTTTGTATGCCTTTAAAGTAAAGTATATTTTTAGGCTTACAATTACTTTTAAGAAATTATAGGAAAAGATATAATCAATATTATCGATATTATTTTATTATGGTCTAGGTAAATTTTGTTGATATTTGTTTTTAAGGCCATCATTTATATTTGAAAATTTTTAAGGTGTGTCTGTAAATAGAGTAGAAATAAAAATCCATAAATAAATTATATATTTTATTTTTACTATTATAAACTACCCTCTAGAGTTTTTTTTTTCGTTATGTACACTTGTGTAAAATATTTTATTGTTGCCATTTTTAAACTCCCGCAAGTAGGCAATAAAAACGCGTTTTATATTTGTTAGTCAGTGTTAGTATGTATGTTTACAAAACACAAAAAAATTATGGTTATTTTATGGCTCCATATAAGTTAAGACCAAAGGCGCCAAAATGTTGTCATGATGATTGAACAAAAATGAGTCATGCGATTAAATTTTTATAACTGTAATGCTTGATGGTGGTCTAAAAGTAAGGAGACATTTTGTTATTGTAATGCTATATAGATTTAAAGGACATTTAAGTGCAGGCAAAAAAATTTATAACAAATGATTTAATATAAAATAAATGAAGTATGTGTTAAGGTCTGTGAGATACATACAATTTTTTCAAATACTATGCTTAAAATTATTATTACCTTAAATTGTTATTCAATTACACCGAAACTGTTTTAAATTTTTTTAGAAACCCGTATTATTTTTACCGATATTCGCCAAATTGATATTATTTAAAATCGAAATTATCGTAACATTAGTTTCAAAATACTCGGATTTTAATAGGCTTTCCAAAGATACTTAATATTGTCTGCATTCCTTAACTAACAAGACAACACCGATAATACAACTGAAATCATTTTAAAAATTTTAATTTCTCAACTTGATATCAAATGTTTATATCTAATCATTCTCAAACCTAAAAAGAAATTAATAAATTGTAACTTGAATTATAAATCGGTAAATAAATAAATAAATAAGTAAATAAATTATTCCCAATTTGATATCGCAACTTTATGTATGTTTATAAGATTTTTATTTTTTTATTCAAATCTTTTAAAACAAAATAATCTTATTCAGTGTAATTGCATGGAGATTATATTGAAATACTTATTATATCTTTCTTACCGTTTTTATGTAACAAAGCAAAAATAATAATTTAACTACAATACAATTTAAAAAAAAATAATTATTAATTTTTTCTCTTAAATATTTTTAAAAATTTATAGAGCTAAAAAAAATGTTAAGTATTATATATCAATAAAAACCTTATAGAATTAACCGTCTTTTGATACCAATATTATGTTAGTTATAATTATATAAAATATATCATATAGTGTCGAGAGAATTCGTTTAAGGTTTTGTTTAATTAGATTTTAAATAATGAGAAAACCTCTTTCGATATACATAATTTCACGGAGATTACATTGAAATGTTATAAGCTTTCCCAAGATATATAATATTATTTACTTTCCTTAAGCAACACAGCAAAAATATATGTTTACCTAAATAAAAAAACGTACAACATGTCATTACAAAAATTTAGTTTTATTTTCTTATTTATTAAAATTTACAGGAAAACATTAAGTACTTTATACCAATAGAAAGCTTATAAAAATACCCGTATTTTTATATCAATATTATGTAAGTTGAAATTATATAAAATATATCATAAAGGGTGGAAAATAAGCTTCTTATAAAATTTATTTTAGTTCAAATTTTAAAAAATCAATATATGTATTTTCATGAAAATTCTATTTGTCTAAAAAGAATTTAAATATTTCTATTAAAAAAAAAAATAAAATAAAAATAATAATGGCAACCAGTTACGGATTTATTTACTTTTTAATGACAAGAACATACCGTCTACATTACATAGAAGTAGTTTAGTGACTACTTATTTATAATCCCGTATGTAATTACTTATTATGATCAGAGTTTTCGATAAACTACTATTTATTTGTTTTTTATTCAGTTTACAAATTAATATATTTAAAGAAGAAATAAATATCTGAAGAGACAAAATTAGCTTATGAAATAATTTTTAATATAAAATGGTTTTTAAAAATTTTCCTTATTGTTAAGTTTTTGAAATTAAAATTTATAAAATCTCTCCACGTTTAAAATTAAAAAAAAAAAAAAACAGCTTTTTATATCTAAAAATTTCATTACTTTTTAGTAACTTAAAACGCAACTAGTTCCTCTTGTTTTAACTTATAATAACTTCAGTAATACTTTAAAATCAATGAGTTATTATTGAACAACTTATAAGTAATTAGTTCTTGTAATGACATAAGGAAAATAGTTGCCTCTAATGTCATCACAATGTTAAAATAATGGGTTATTCAACTATTCAAATTAATGTGAAAATGTATACAGATTGAAATTAATTATTCAATATTTCCAAAATAAAAAATAAAAAAAATAACGATAATTTAAAAGATAATAAAGATTCATAAACAAATAAATGTTAATAAATTAAAAGGAAATTACGTATACTGACTTCTTAAATTTTAGTTTGAAGAACTTATCCCACAAAAGAAATGTATGTTTGTTTTAAATTGATGGAAATTGTATTGAACTGAAGCTGAATTGATATATAAAATTATAGAAATTAGTTGTTTTCCAAGAGAATTTGAGTCTTGAGATTAAGATCAATGTGTTTCTTTCTTGAATTGATTTGTTCTTTACTTTCGCTTCTTTTCGATAAATATTAAATATTACTTCGAATTGTAGCCAATTGTAGTTGTTGTTTCAGAAGTTAAAAATCACAAACTTTTATCGCTACTTATATTTCTTCCAATTAGCCTGGCAGGATCGCCAATTTGTAGGTTCAATAGTTATATAGTTTTTTTCAAAATTAATAAAATTTTTATTTTATAATATTAAAGTTTTTACATCTTTATAAAACATTAAAAAAAGCTGAGAACATTACAAATTTTTGTCATGAGGCCACCCTAATGCAAAATATATTTTTGCTATAATTTTTATTTAAAAAAAAATCAAAAGCATACTTACAGCATTAAAACAGCTTGTTTGCGGCAAAATAAATTTATTTATATTTTTTACATTTGAAATTGATTTTGTGTAATAAATTTTTGTTAAGAAATAAAATAAATTGTAAAATATAATAAAAATGTAATGTAATAAATAAAATAAAGTATACTACTTTCACAGTTACCTAACAATATTTGCCAATTAGTTTTATGCTAAGGGAATTTAAAAAAATATAAAGCATACTTTTAGGATTTAAAAAAAGAAAATAATTGTAAATAAAATCGAAATTTTTTCAAATAGAGCTTATTATATTTGTGGTGATAAAGAGGAGTATTGTTTTAATTTTAGATTTTTATGATTTTTTAAAAAACATAATTCTTTTTTCTTCATTTTGTTTTTATAATAAATTTATTTTTATAATAAATTTGTGTTACATTTATAAAGAAATAAATAAATTTCAAAATATATTAAAAATAAAATAAAGTATACTTTTAGTTTGTTTCCTATATTTTTAGGGGAATTAAAAATATAAAGTATACTTTTAGGATAGAACATAATTTTAAATCATCTTCACATAATTGTAAATACAGTAACTCGATAATCCGGATAATTAATTGCAGACCCCCATCCGGATTATCAAATTATCCGGATTATCGAGGTTTTTTTCCTGATACTATTTAGCCAAAATAACCATTAAAATATGTTAGCTATCTAGTGTTTGAAACATTTAAAGTATCAACTTCAAGTATTTCATCTAAAAACATTGTATATTTTTTAAGTATTTCAAAAGTTTTTATTTTATCTGCGAGAAAAACAAACTTGTATGTGTAGTCTTTTTAGTGAACAAATTTTGGTACAAAACTTGTCTATAAACAATGAAATTCAACTACAGTCAATTCTCACATAATAATTCTTATTTTATTTTATAAACTCCGGATAACAAAGATGCAACCAATGCGGATTATAGAATATTTAATGAGTTGGAGATTACCGTATAATCCGGATCATCGACGTCCGGATTATCGAATTTATACTGTATGCATTTATGCATCAATTTTAATGAAATAAGGCTTGTTTTGTTGGTAATATATCCAGGTTTATGGTAAAAGGGAAAAATATCTATTTTTTTTATTGAAAATTATGACCTTTATAAACTTTATTTTTCCTTTCAAAAGGTTTTCTGAAATCTCTTACAGATTTTTTTTTTAATCTTATTTCAAAAAATATTTTTTATCAATTCTATTTTGACAACGTTCAACGCCTTAAGTTATACTATATTTTTTATTTATTTTACTTAACAATATAAAAATAATGATTATTGATTGTCAGTTCATCATTCAACACACTTTAAGTGTTTTTTCTTATGTTACTGACAACTATTGTCTTTCAGTTTTTTCCTATTATTGCCTTGTCCTCCTACTGATCATTTTAGAAATGTTTACCAAATGAAATCATGATTATAGAATTTATTATATAAAACTTGCAGAAAATATTTTTGGGACAGCTATCAATGTTTAACAAGGTTACTTCATTAGTTGCAAAAAAAAAAAAAAAAAAGCCTTAAGGAAGCCAACTTGAATGAATGATGATGTTGAAGTATTTTATTTTTTTTATTTAGGATATTGATTTTTATTGTTTAAATATAAATTGACAGTTTATTTGTATTAACATAAATATAATAATGACATGGTAACTCACATAAATGAACCTAGAACAATTGTTATATTTTGAAAAGCATAAAATAATGGCATGATTTTAGGCTTTTTAGCAAAAAAACATGATATTTTCCAATTTATTTTAATTTTAACCTTGATTTTTATTTTTTTATTCACAATTCTTATAGAATTTATTACACAACTCCCATACCCTATTAAATGTTCCTCTCTTTAAACTGCTAATGGTATTTTGAAAACATTTAATTAAAACACCGGACCAACAATTTTATTCCCATAGATGAAAAAAAAAGAAACAATAAAAAACAAATTAAATTAACTAATTTTAGAAACCTAAAAATGGTGATTCATTTTTGTTTTGTTTATAGAACAAATTCCTTTTTTGGATAACATTTACCCACCTTTATATTTACGTCAATAACTAAGTGAATGTCAAGGTTCATTTTGTTTTACTTAACTATAAACTAAATCATTTTTTTAAATCATTAATAATATTAAAATAATTGGCATGACAAATAAATACCTACTAAAAAATAGAAAAAAGAAATAGTAAAAAAACGTGCAAGAAATAAAAGGTACAAAAATTATACTTTTGTTAGATATGAAGGTTAAATGTTGTTCTTTTACTACATATGCACAGCAAGTAGGCGCCTAAAAGACGTCTATAGTTAAAAAATATATATATTTTATTTTACATAACTATAATAGTAAATGTGTGTTTGAGAGGAAGACAGTTTGTCATTGTTTGATTTTTGCTAAGACCTTAAATAAAAAATAAATTTTTCATAGCATAACATTAGGATGAGATAATGTTATATAATTGCGGGCATTAGAGAGTTAAGGAAGACGGAATAGAAAAAAATAAAAAAAAGCTTTTGTTAGAAAAACTATTATTATTTATAAATACAATACGAATTAAAATGTAATTTGTTTTTGTATAAAAGAAATACGTATAATATGAGTTATAATATAAAATAAAATATAATAAGAAATTTTATTTAAAAAAATCTAATAGTTTTTCTTCAAAAGCTTCTAAAGTCTTCAAAAAATCCTCTTATTTTAAATTACAGCCGTTTTAAAGCCTTGTTTTTTCCCTTTATTTTCTAACGCCTTTAATTAGTCTAAATATTATTTAACATAAAAGTATGCTTTTGTTTTTGAAATCTAAAAAAACTTGAATTTTTTATTTATTTCTAAATATTGCTCTAAATAATTCACAACTGCAATTAGCATTGTAGAAAAAAAGTGTTCAGCTATAAATTGTAAATTTTAATATTAATGAAAAATGTATTGCCTATTTTTAGTATACGAATTTAAAGTAATTTTATTACACCTCCAGATAAAGTGCTTTTAAAAATAAACAAAATGTCAATATTAAAAATTTAAACATGAAGGACCAATTATTATTATTATATATTTTTTTAATCTATTTTTAACACAAAGTTTCCATTTGTAGTGAATCGAAACTTGAGATAGGCTGTAGATAAGGACAAAATATGACACGTAAATATTTATCTAAAATAAAAATATATTAAATTAACTGTGAATTAAGAGCTAAACATGTGTAACAAAGAGTTATTAAGTAAAAGGTCAAATGAAATTTGATTAAGATCTTTAATTAGAATGAAAATTTATTTTACATAAATGAAATTAAAAATATTATTTTTCCTTTGGTCAATTGATTTAAAAAAGCAATATATTTGGACAAACTCATGGGTTTCGCCGTTTTTTGCCACTTCAGAAATTCCTAACAAAAATTAGTGAAACGGGGAGATATCAACAAATATACTTTCATTAAAACCAACATATCTAAATCTATGTTCACATTTGTCAAGTATTTGACGAAATTTGCGTAAAACTTTTACAAAAAAATGTTTGCTGTTATTTGATCTTGCAAGTGTTTTGTAAGAGAAAACATTGTCAAACAAGATCGTAAAATTTAAGCTTTGAATAATAATAAGTAAATAATATTTTCCCATTAAAATGGAAAAGTTAGAACATTTTTTATATATTTGACTAGTCTGAACATATCTTAAGTCTTCAGTACAAACGATAGTTTACAGGTATCTTTCACTGTTATGACAAGAGAACCCTTTAAAGAAAAAAGTGGTTTTCATTTTTTTAAGAACGGATTTAATTCAAATTGTATGTATAAGAAACTATATATTTTTGATACAAATATTTCTTCAACTTTGTTTGTAGGTTTTAGGATGTTCTTTTTTGGACTATTTAAAATCCAGACTGTTATTTATTTCTCAGACAATATTTTTTATTTAAAGAACTTTTATTTATTATTTAGTCGTTCTATGTGCAATCCACAGTGGGACCAAGAGCAAGGCAAGGAAAAAATATGCTTACTGTGCTAAATTGTCTCGTATGGTTCAAATGATATTTAACTTCAAAAAATAAATTTCTCATTTTTGGCCTTGACTTTTTTGCGATTTTGCCCTATAACTTTTAAAATAAAATTTTTAAATTTTTTTTAAAAATATGTTGAAACTCTACGTTCAACCTGCATCCAGCAGTGGTCAAAAATTATGAATTTTGGATGAGAAGTTGAAATCTTTGAGTCTGTAAAGAAAATTGATTGTTGATTTTGGTACTTTTGTGAATTAAACTATATAGTTCAATATGTTCTTAAAGGTTTTGCAAAAAATTATGACAGCCTACAGTACAGGTAAACTTAGTCACACGAGGCAATTTTCCGAAAATACCAAAATTTTCAATAATAAAAACTTCGACCTTTAAAAATATATAGTAAAATTATATATATTTTTCTGATTTTCACATTTATCAATTCTCCATTAAATATTTTATATCATGTGAAAAAATTATGTTGATACCTATAAGCATTTAGAAATTATTCAGTCTCAAATTTTTGAACTATGTCCATATAAACATAATTTGCATTTGTTCGTATTGTTTCAAGAAAAGTGTGCTAAAAATATTAAAATAATGAAATTTTTTATACATAGATTTAATGAAGACACAATTTCCTTTAAATTCCATCTAAATCGGTTGAGTGGTTTCAAAGTTCCAGACTTATTACCATTTATTTTGCTTTTGGCCCCACTGTGCATTCGCAAAATACTAATCGTTCTTTTCATGTTCGAGTAGCTAGAATTATTAACCATTAACAAAATTAACTCAGAACGTTTGAATTTTCTTGTGATACCTTTAAAAGCAAAACTTTACTTTATCTTCAAAATAATGATGTATAATTTGATTTATGATTTAAACTTGTGTCTTTGCCTTGCTATTCAAAGAAAATATAAAGTATTATATACTTGTAGAAAGCTTATAAAAGTCTGCGTATTTTTAAACCAATATTACATTCGATTCATTGATATAGAACATATTCAAAGAGCATTTAATATTCATCCTTACAATTAACATGATTTTTATTACTTTTTAGTGTTTTTCATTAATATTCAAATAGTAATAAATTAGTTTAAGTTTTATATATTATCTTAAAGTGGACATCATTACCTATAAACTGATATATAATTTGTCTATTTTATAATTTCTCTTAGAACAAATTTTTGTATTCAAAATTATCAATAATGAAAAAACTGTTAAAATTATTTGTTGGATACGGCATTATCAAATACTGCTTTACCAATTATGGAAAAGAGTTAAAAATCACGGAAATATTGATCCGCCCTCGTATCAAAATTAATATTATTACTATGGAAATTTAACAAAAAATTACTTAAAGGAAAAAATAAGAATACTCGATAGTTTATTTAAAAAGGAAAATCATTATAAAACATTAAAAAATATTTTGTACTTTTCACTTCAAGCTGATTTTTATTAACAATCTTTTAAGAATTGAAAAATAATGAAATATTATATGAATCATCTTAAAGTAGACAACATTTCCTATAAATTAATTAATAATTAATATGTTTTTTTTTTTTTTATAATTATTTTATGATTTTCGATATAGAAAATTTGCTAAAGCTATTTTGTCACAGCATTATCATACACGGTATTACCAACAATGCAACAAAAGTGTAGAAGACCAGGGTAATTTCAATGGGAATTTTAAAAATGTATTCGAATAAATAAAAAGAACAATACTCTATAAATCATTTTCTTGGAAAGTGTAAACAATTTTAAGCGTCAAGGGTTTTTTTTTTAATTTTTTGTGTATTTTATTACAAATCCTTTAAGAATTGTAAAATAATTTAATGTTTCTTTACATCATCTTAAAGTAGATATATTTTCCTATAAATTGATATATAAATTGTATATTTCATTATTTTCGATATAGCAAATTTATGTATTCAAACTCAGCAATAGTAAAAAAATTTCCTAAAATTCTTTAGTTATGGCTGTATTAAACACTGCATTACCAATAATGTAAATAACGCGTCAGGATTAAGAAAATCAAAAATGTGTATGTAAATTTTTTAAAATAACCTTTAAATAAACCATACAAAAGTACTCGATAGAAAAGTTTTCCTAAAACTATTATAAATTAATAACAATGTCTATATTTATAAAAATTAATTACATATTAATTTCTTAAAGGTTTTTATTAAAATGTGGTTGGCATATTGTGTTAAAATTTTTCTTTTTATTTTATTTTTTTATTATTTTTTTAACATCATTTTTGAATTTTACAATTCAATTGCTTTGTTTTTGTCCAATTAATTTTATATTTTTTATGATAAAGAAATTTCCATGGTTCATGTTTTTTACTAATTCAATTTAAAATTTAAATTAAATTTTTATTTATTTTCCATTGAATTCAATGTCTATTTGTAAATATTTGTTAAAACCCTGAAAACACTTTTTTTGTGCAAATAAAAAAACTTGTATTGTTTTCTGGATTTTTTTTTTTTTCACAATGTATTTACTTTTTCAATTATTTTTTCTTCTACTACATCTCTCATCTAAAATTGCAATTTTCCTGGAAAAACAATATGATTTGCTATTGTTAAAAAAAAAAAAAAAAATTAAAAAAAAAGAAAAGTTTATGATTATTGTTTTTATTTATTCATCAAGGAACAAAAGCAGCAACGATTAATAAAACATATTTCTAGCGCCAATATGGTGATGCCAAAATAAATATTTATTATAAATAAAAGAACAAAAAAACAAAAAACAAATAAAATTTCAATACAAATAATTGTTAAAGGGAGGAAAAAACATAAAAAAATAATAATTATTATTAAAATAAAGCCTTAAAATAGGCAACAGTTTTAATATGTTATTAATAAAAGAAGGGGAAGGTTACAGTATTATAATATGTATTTTATTGTAATAAAAAGATGCTGATATTTTAAATATGATATTAAATCCTTATAATATTTAAAAGTTTTTTATTTAAAATCTATAGTATACTTTATAGCTTTGTTAACAAACAAAAACCTTAGCATACATTAAATATATTTTGCAAATCATTGGTATAGAAATAAAAAAAAAAAATTTGAAATAATGTTTCTTTTATTTCTTTGTTATTATTTGCTATTTATATACTTTAGTGGTTTAAAATCCCTTTTCTACATTAGATCATTTCTATTTTAATAACCCTTCTTATGTTTTTTTTTTTTTTTCTGAATTAATTTTTTTTTATTTTTTTCTACATTTTAAATCAAGCACAAAGAAATATAAAATTGCGAAAAAAAAAAAATCCCCCTATTTTCCAACAAACCTATAGAGAATACTCTAAAGAATTTTATAATATAAAAGAAATTAAAAAAAAGAGAAAAAAAACATTTACATAATGCCAAATAAAAAAAAAAAACTAACGGAAGAATTTTTTCTACAAAAAACTAACACGAAATGTATCTCAAAAAAACCTCTTAAAAAGCATATGTGACTTAAGAGACAAATAAAATATTGTAAAAAAATCCCTGGAAAATGAAATACAAAATTTCATCACAAAATAAAAATAAAACGCAATATTTATTATTTTAACCTTGAAGCCATGCTAAAAATTGTTTGGAATTAAACTTGTGTTTTGTACTGAAGAAAAATATATATACAAAGAATTTGCTTGAAGGAATTTGTAGCATTAAATACCAAAAAAAAATAAAATAAGCACCCGCACAAATTGTTAAAAAAAAATGCTATTAGTGAAAGAAATGTATTTACTCAACAGAAATAATCATTTGCCTAAAAATATGCAAGATTTTTTAATATTTTCTTAACAAGTAATTTAACAATGTATATTTGTTTTTTGAGGCGGTACTTTATGAGACATTTTGCTTGATTTTAATTAAAACAATAATAATGAAAACAAAAAGAAAAATCAAGCAAAAAAAAAAAAAAACACTGCGACAGTTAAGTAAATATTTTGTTGAAATGTATCCAAAGTATGCCTGCTAGCTATGCTTTAATTTTTAATACATTGATCCTTTTACCAAGAGCATAAAAGAGGAAGAGAGATGGTGTTTATGCTTAAACTTAATACTCTTTAGTTACATTATTTTGAACATTTCTAATGGATTTATATGAGAATTATAAGCATTTTGCCAAATGTTGAACTTTGAAATAATGCCATGAATTTTGTGCTGAAATAATTGTCAACACATAAGATTTAAGGGTGAAATGCATAAGTTGTTTAAATCCTTAAATAATGGAGCAGCATTGTTTATAGGTATTAAATATGCAAACAAATGTTTATTTAAAGCTATGTTCACACTAGGCTAATATTTAATGAATTTTTGCAAATATATGCTGTGACTAATGTGAACACCAAATATTTTAAATAAAACTATTTGCCCTTAAGTTAAAAATCGGAAAGTGTGAACATTGCGAGAGCATATGATGTCATACTTCTGAGCAAATGTTTGTTTGATCTTACAAAATAACAGTAACATCAAACATTAGCAAATTGCAGCTAATGCATTTTTTATGTATACATTTTAAATTGACCAAAAAGATGTGAACAGATTATATTTTATTTACTAAAATATTGTTTTTTAAATAAAACTTTCTATATATTAATATTTTTTGCTATTTAACCATCATAATACTTGTTATTTTTTATAAAGCTGAAAGTGGCGTACAAATAAAACAGTGTTGTTTTGTGAAGTCAGGGCTGTTTTGTAAATGTCGTGTACAGAAAAAAGGGTTGTTATTTGGTATAAATATAAATTACTTATAAAAATTTAAAAATATGTTTATTTTTAAAGTAGGTTTCATTAATGTATTGTATGTATTTTCACTTTATATTAAATAAAAACGGTACAAAAAATAACCTTAAAAAAACATATTCCGAAATTTCTCTCGAAAATTATTCTAAATCAATAAAAACAAAATGAAAAATAAGATCTTAGAAATTCATTCAGTAATTGATGTCAAATAAATTTATGGTAGTTGTGTATTTAATCAAATAGCTTTGAGTAAATAATTTGTATTAAATCTGATCAGACTTGTTATTTTACAATATTTGATTGCTGTTTTATAAAATAAAAAAACGTTAAATAAATGCGCGTAGTATGAATAAAAAAATCAGCTCTGTGTTTAGTCGCAAGAATTAAAATATTTCGTGTCAAATATTTGTGTAATCGGAACTTGGCTTAAGAAATCGTGCTCTAATTTTAACAGATACATATTTAAATTTATACAGTTTCATAACATTTTGAAAATATTTAATAAATAGAAATGTAATTGTTGTAGTCAAATGAAGAATATTTCTTAATCTAGTTCTATTTTAATCCAAGTTTAGTTCTAAATCAATTATAATTTGATTTTAATTAAATTTTACGTTTTACCCCCTATTTTTATAAAACGAACAAATGATTCGTTTCGATGAATTGTATGAAAAACAAAAAAAATCTAAATTATTTATTTCTTTCAATATAAATTATCGAAATGAAACGATCGTTCTAAATCAATTCTATATATATATTATTTATATTGTTTTGAATTCAGTTTCGGTTCTGTTCAGTTCCATTTCAGTTGTTTTTATTTCTATTTCAGTTCTTGTTCCCTTAAGTTGGGCTTAGTTCAGTTCTAAGTCTGCCCGAGTTCACTTTTAATTTATTTATTTTTTTCATTTCTATTTAAGTTCTTGTTCATTGCAATTCCAGTTCTACTTCAGTTCTAGTTTACTTCTAGTTTATTTCAATGTTAGCTCATTTCTATAGTTCTAGTTCAGTAATACTACAGTTCTAGTTCAGTATTACTACAGCTCTAGTTGATTTCTAATTTAGTTCTAATTCAATTCAAGTTTATTTCTAGTTAAATTCTAATTCGGGTTTTAGTTCTAGTTCAGTTCTATTTTAATTTTATATTAGTTCTAGTCAAGGTTTCATTTAATATTACTTCAGTTTTAGTTTAGTTCTAATTCAGTTCTACCTCAGTTCTAGTTCAGTTTTAGTTCAGTTCTAGTTCTAATTCAATTCTAGTTTAGTTATATTTTAATTCTATGTCGGTTCTAGTTCGGGTTTGGTTCAGTATGAGCTCAGTTCTAGTTCAATTCTAATTCAAGTCTAATTCAGTTCTAGTTCAGTTCTACTTAAAATTTAGTTTAGTTCTAGTTCAATTTATGACAAGTTCTAGATCAGTTTTAGTTAACTTCTAGCTAAATTTTATTTCTCTTCAATCTCTGTTCTAATTTAAGTTCAGTTCATGATCTGATTCAGTTCAAATTCGGTTTTAATTCATTCTATTTTAGTTGTTTAGTTTCAATTTAGTTTTAGTTCAATTCTAGTTTAGCTACAGTCTGCTTCAATTCTTATTTTATTTCATTTCAGTTCTTTGCCTCTATATATTGGTATTTTTGCTTTATCTCCCTTCTAATATATTTAGTTTTTAATTCCTCTTAAAAAGTGTAACTTGTTTTTTATCGCTTCATATAAAAAATCTTTATATATTTTTCTAAGGCCTCAAATTGAAAAATCTTCGAGATTAAAAATACGAGGGGTGCCTTTTATATTTTGCGAAACGGCAAAACTACGCCAGTTATGTTAGATTTGTAAACGGAATCATAAAATATGACGTTTTTAAGGTCTTATGTTTACAGACAATTTTTTTTATACGAAGGCTATTTCTGTATCCTAAAGTTATTTAAAAAATTGTCTTCGAGAAAAAATTTAATTTTACAATAAAAAAAATTTTAATTTTTTATAACTTTCGATGTGGGTTAATTAAAAAGCAATAACTTTTTAAACTCCAATTAACTTTTAGAAATTAAGCTCCAAAAGAGGCCATCTTATATCGCTGGTATGCGGAGTCCATTCATGAATACTGTTGGCTCAAGAATAAACATATGTGATGTCGTGTGTTCGAGAAATTCCTAGGCATTAATTCCACTAAAATGTATTCAATATTTCACAAATATTTGGTAATCCAGAACATTTTTTCTCTTTTTACCCATATATGTTTAAAATTATTTAAAAAAGATGTGTGTTGATTTTTGCAAGAAAAGGTTTATGAGATTGTTGTAAATGACAAAATTTGTATCTATGCGAAAGATTACGAAAAAAAATATCAGTCAACAGTATTACTCCTTCAAATTTTAACCAACGCTGTAAAAGTTCAACCAAGACAAAGCATTAAAAATCAAACGGTCATATGCTTCTAGAGAAGTCAGGACACTTTGGAAGTGTACGTTTGTAGTATAAAAGTACTATAAGTAGCAAATATTATGCTATCATTTGTCAAAAGTCATTCAAGAAGTTAGCAAAATTATCTGTCAAATCAAGATCCACTACGATAATACTAACTTTTACACAGTGTTTGAAAAAACCGCCAATATTATCAGGATTTTCCGCGATGCAACTCTGCTTTATTATCCAATTATTTCGTTTCATTAACCAATATCAAAAATTGCATGGATAACTTATTTCGACACTTGAAAAACCGGTTATTGCAACAAAAAAAAAACATGTTTTGAGGTGCTTCATTCAAGGTGGAAAAACTGTCTTAAGACTTGGTTCAAATTCATCAGAAATACTACTCTACGAAACAATAATGTTCTTTTCAAAAACAAATATCCCCTCGTATCTTTTGAGAATATATATCTGGATGTCTGTTCGTCTGTATGTTGAAATGGATTTTAGTACAATTAATAAATTTCTCTTTAACTCATATGTGGCATATACTCTGGAAAAACTTAAAATTGAAATTCAACGAAATCCGTTTAGGAATGACGGAGTTATAGATTTTCTAGAATATCCTCAAATATTTTGCAAAATTATGTATATTTCCTATAAAACTTCTACTAGTTTTTTTATATTAAAATAATCGATTTTTATTAACATTTCTATAATTCAATTTATTTGTATTTAAAAGCAAAAAGAACCTTCTTTATTATATGCTTTTAATGACAATTTTTTTAATTTAATTATTATAATTTTTGTATAAATATTAAACCCCCAGCTAATAGATAAACCAAGTTAATTAACTTTGTCATTAACTTTATGGCAAATAAAACCAAAAAAAAAAAAAAAAAAACTGCACAGAATTCAGTCAAGAGAAAGAAAATCCTTAATGACAGTTAATTTAGCTAAGCAAAAAAAAAAAGATGACAGCACAAGAATTAAAAATTATTATTTAGCAGAGGCAAAAAAAGGAGAAAGATTAGAAAATGAAGAAAAATAATAATGACACGAAATCAAAGAGAAATTATTAATTATTATTCTTTTAAAACTAGAAGCTAAAAATTAAGGTTAAAAAAAAAAACTAACAAACAATTTTAAATTATAAATTCATAATAAAAAATCGGTGTTGTAAAAGAAAAGAAATATATAATATTTAAATACCTTCACAGAGAAAACAGATTCGTTATCACAACCGAATTTTTGGCCAAACGAATTTTGTCGGTTACGAGTACTATCTTACAATTCGGTTGTGATTATTAAATTTATTGGTACACATTCGTCTTTTAAAAAATAATTCAATGCAATGAACTAAGAAAATTTTAAACTATTGTGAATGAAAAATAAATTGGTTTGGAAACTTGCTTTATTGGAAAACAAATAAGTAAAAGGTAGAATAGTTAAAAGGTAAACAAATTTCTTAAAATATGCAAGATTTTAAATAAACCAAAATATACAATATATATATTCATGGAATGAACAGATATTTTAGCGATTTTGACCACTTTTTCACAAGGTAAACAATGATATTTTGTGCAATGTTGTTAAGCTCTCCTACGCAACTAAATAACATGGACAGTACTACAAAAGGTGACCCAACATCCAACTATTGATGACCCAGAAATCCAATATATGCAAAGCATTCAAAAGCAGATTGATGCCGCATCTAAAAAAAAATTCTCATTTATATATTTCTTTTTCTTTTTGGCAATATTGTAAGTCTAAATAGTATTACCTTTATTTCGTTGCTTTCGCACCAGGAATCTATACGAATCCATACAGCTGGTAACAACCATCATGAAAAAAATTCTTCCAAAGCCAATTTCATATTCTTTCAAATTCTAAAATCGTATGAACTAAATTATTTTAGATAAAAGTTTCCATTTTATGACATTTGTAGGAACTTGCTTACATATTTAGTAATGTCTGCAACACTAGTGAGAGTTTTCTAATATATAATGCTTACCTTTTTAATCCTATAAACTTCTTTTGTTATTTTTCAATTTTATGAGAACGAAATTTTTATTATTATTTAAAATATGTCAAAAATTAAATCACTAATTATTGGTTGTGAGACCTGAATTTGATTTTCTAAAACTCAAACAGATTTTGTAATTGATTGGAATTACCATTATTTAGTAGTGTAAATTGAAACAGTAATTTTAATTCGGTTGCCACTTTAAATTTATTTTCTAAATTAATCAAAGAAATGTCTCAACCAATTTTACTACTGTAAGGATCATTATTTTGTCATAATTAAGTTTAAAATATTAGAAACATAGAAAGTCAGTTGTATTTAGTTGTTTTTAGCTATTGCTAATCAATATCAAGTGTTATTATAAATTTTTTGTTATCGTAATCGTTTTCCAATGAATCTTTTTTATGTGTGTTGAACTTAAATTATCTTCATGTTTTTTTTAATATTAACATAACTTCAAACAGCCTAAATATTATGCTTTTTAAAAACTTCCGCCATGAAAAAATTGTCTCTTTAACACCATTTTTTTTTTTTTTTTTAGACTTTGTCTTTTTGAAGTGACAAACTTATTTCTAAACAAAAGACAAAAAAAGTTATAAGCAAAACAAATTTTCCTAATGGTCATTATTAATAGAAAAACTTTTTTTGTGAACTTTAATAGTCCCTCTTCTTAATTTTTTAACGATTCTTATGGTGCAACCCATAGTGTTGGCATTAGATGTCATAAAAAATAAACGTTATTGTTGTTTTACTTCCTTTTTCCAAAAAAAAAAAAAAAATCTTGTTACAACTTTACAGGTTAAAGTGTAGTTGTTGTTTTTATTATTTTTGCGGTTAGACAGGAGGTACCAAACAACATCTTTTGAGTTTTGTCTATAGAATTTAACACCATTTTATTATTATTATTTTTTTTTCTCCTACTCCCAACAAAAAGTTGTCCTTAAATAAAAACATGTTTCAGCAAAGTTTGTGGCGAAAAAAAATACATTTTTGCGTATTTAAAAACTTTATTTACAACTGTCATTAAATGTTAAAACTAATGTTTTTGCTCACTCTTTGCTGTTTCCTTTTCGCCCACTTTTAACTTTATTTAATGGTCATTATAATTTGGAGCCATGTGTTGTTAACGAGTAAGTGGGGCGGAGGCGGGAGGATAGAAAATATCCTTGGCTTTTATTATTAGGATTTTTTTTTTTTTTTTTCGTTTCCTTTTTTCCATTTACTGTATGTTAATAACGTCATTACGTGCAACACGCACAAGGTTTTTGGTTATGTAAAAGCGTATTTGGAATTTATTGCGTTTCTAATTATTTGGGAAACTATTAAACATTTTGTTTTATACTTTAAAAGGAAAATATGAAATTAATGATTAAGCTTTAGTAATTACAAAAATTATGATAAGTAATTAAAATGAAATAAAAAGTAAAGAAAATGAAATAAAACTGCAAACAAAATGTACTCGAAATGACTTAGAACTGAACTCGAATTAAACTAGAAATTATCTACAACTGAACTAGAACTTAACTAGAAATATAAATAAAACTGTACTAGAACTGTACTGAACCAGCTCTGAACTAGCACTGAACTAGAAATAAAACTGAGCTAGAATTGTACTAGAACTGAACTAGAACTGAATTAGATCTGAACTAGAACTGAACTAGAACTGAACTAGAACTGAACTAGAACTGAACTAGAACTGAACTAGAACTGAACTAGAACTGAACTAGAACTGAACTAAAACTGCACTAGAACTGAACTAGAACTGAACTAAAACTGAACTAAAACTGCACTAGAACTGAACTAGAACTAAAATAGAACTGAATTAGAACTGAACTACAAACATACTAGAACTAAAGTAGAACTGAACTTAAACTGAACTAGAACTGATCTAAAACTGAACCAGAAATTAACTGGAACTGAACTAGAAACGAACTAGAACTGAATTAGAACTGAACTAGAACTAAACTAGAACTGAACTAAAACTGAACTAAAACTGTACTAAAACTGAACTAAAAATGAACTAGAACTGAACTAAATCTGAACTACAACTGAACTAGAAATGAAATGGAACTGAACTAGAAACGAACTAGAAATGAACTAGAACTGAGCTAGAAGTGAACTAGAACTGAATTAGGACTGAACTAGAACTGAATTAGAACTGAACAAGAACTGAACTAAAACTGAACTAGAACTGAACTTAACTAATACTGAACTAGAACTGAACTAAAACTGAACTAAAACTGAACTAAAACTGAACTAAAACTGAACTAAAACTGAACTAGAACTGAACTAGAACTGAACTAGAACTGAACTAAAACTGAACTAAAACTGCACTAGAACTGAACTAGAACTGAAATAGAACTGAATTAGAACTGAACTACAAACGAACTAGAACTAAAGTAGAACTGAACTAGAACTGAACTTAACTAAAACTGAACTAGAACTGAACGAGAAATTAACTGAAACTGAACTAGAAACGAACTAGAACTGAACTAAAACTGAACTAGAAATGAAATAGAACTGAACTAGAAACGAACAAGAAATGAACTAGAACTGAGCTAGAAGTGAACTAGAACTGAATTAGGACTAAACTAGAACTGAACTAGAACTGAACAAGAACTGAACTAAAACTGAACTAAAACTGAACTAGAACTGAACTAGAACAGAGCTAGAAGTAAACTAGAAATGAACTAGGACTGAAGTAGAACTGAACTAGAACTGAACTAGAACTAAAACTGAGATAGAAATGAACTAGAACTAAACTAGGACAGAACTAGAACTATCCAGTTTATTTCTAGTTCTTTCCTAGTACCTAGAAAACTGAATTTAACTAGAACTCAATTAAAACTAAAATAGAACTGAACTGGAACTGTTCTAAAATTGAACTATGTATACTAAAATTTTATTACATACTCCTTTTTGTTCCTATCTGCAACTCAATTCTCTACAAAATAAAACTTGTTGCTTACTTCTAGGCTTAATTAAGATAAACAATTTCAAATGAGTTCTTTATTTAAATTCAACTTATTTATATAAATTTTAAAACAACAAATAATTCCAATTCTAAAAAAAACTCTTACTTAGAAAAAAGGATAAAGAACAAATTGTAAAAAAAATATATAGCAAGTAAGAAATAAAAGAAATTATAACAGACAATTACGTGATAGAAATTTCATTTGACTTAATTTTTCTGTGAAATGAAAAAGTAATCATTCTTCGAAATGTCACAGTTGTTTTTGCTTTTTTCTCCACTACAACATAAAATAAAAAATATCACAAGTATTAATATTAGCTTCGTTTTTTCTAAGAATTGTCTATTAAGTTTGAATGGCTTTGCTGCCATATTCCTATTTTATAAAAAAATTCACAATTTACAATTGCTAACATAAGAAGTTAGTTTCTATGGAAAGCCAAGAAAAAGGACCAAATATTATAAGCTTAATATTATGAATAAAAAATGTCTAGGATACGTGACATGTTTTCTATGTAGGATACTTTTTTTGCTGACGCAATTGTCTTTTATTTTTAAACTAAATATTTAAAAACATTCTTGTCTGCCTTAATACAAAAACAGAAAACAAATATAATTGTAAGTGAAGACCATAACGTTAGGAGAGGATATGTTTTTGTTTAAGGGTTTAATTTTTTTTTTTTTTTTTTTTAAAGGAACGTTTTGAAGAATGTGAGATTTTTGCTTGAGAAGAGACTTGAATTTTTAAGGAAATATTTTAAAAATTTAAATAAATATTTATTGTTTTCTAAGAGATGGATAGATGACAAAGTCTAAGAAGGAAAAGAAGAAACTTTTTTTTAACTACAAGTGAATTTTATCGTTAATTTAATTTTCACTTTTACTGGACTTGAATGGGAATAGGACTTAACTAAAACTGAATGCGAATAGGAATTAGAACTGGAGTAGAACTGAACTAGATTTCAGCTAGAACTAAAATAAAACTGAACTAACACTGACGTGCTAATAAATTTCAATTGAGTTATTTGAGTTATTTATTTTTTATTTATTTATTTTGTATTTATTTGTTTATTTATTTTATTATTTATTTATTTATTTATTTATTTATTTATTTATTTATTTATTTTGTAATTAATCATTTAATCATTTATTTATTTATTATTTATATATATTTATTTATTTTTATTATTTTTTTCGAGGTGTTATTCCTTTTTTGGTAAATTGGTTTGAATATTAAAAACTTCTCTAAATTCGTTCTAAAACTAAAGTCTGCAATATATATTTTTTTTTTTTTTTTTAATTTTCTTTTGCTATAGCCCCCTTTGTTGCCTCCAAACAATGTCTCTAAATTATTTGCATTATTTAATTTAAAATAAATTCCTCCAGACATACAAATTGTCTCTTTATTATGTATTTTGCCTGAACACTTTTCTCGTTGTTGCAATTTGCAATTGCAAATTCAAAACAATTCCCTTTTGAGGGTTGAATGTCATCAAGTTGCTGGATAAATTTAAATTTTTCATATTCCAAAATCGAATAAAAAAATAAAATAACAGGAAAATATTCCTCCAAATGTCAGTGTCTATGTCAGCATCACATCACATTGTGTCAAAAGAGACAGTGTGATTGTTTGATGGTGGGAATGCCATGGATGTAGTTGATATGAATTTTTAGTTTATTTTCAATGTTTTTATGATGACACAACAATGATGTTACACTATATATACTTATTTGCTATACATTTGTATGTAATATCTATGTGTTCTCTTTTGTGTTTTTGCTATAAATAATTTATGTATGATTTTTTTGTTTTTAATATTTTTTGTTTTTTGCTATTGGAAGCCTGACTGACTAACCGAACCCTAAAAACCAAACTTCGTTGTACATTCATTTAACTCAACCATGCATTACATTCACATGTACATTTTCTAAAACATCCACAGCGATTTGACAAAGTCATGTTTGATATTCATCATTTTCATCGTCATCATTATTTTGTACAACTACTAGGAGCAGCAACGAATATTTAAGAGTTCATTTTTAAACCAGCAGTTCCGCTAAACTTTTGAAATAGATATCTACTTGCTTTGTAAACTTTAAGAGTTATATAATTTGTAAAAGAAGTTCAATTGACTTGTTTACTGTTCCTAAATAAAATAGGGAGTAATTCAAAGATTTTATTGCTGTTCGGTGATCTGCAATGATCCTAAATGCTTTGAGTAGTTTTCGAAACTACAGGGTGTACGTATAAATTATTTTGCCCTTTGTTTCCTGCTTTATTAAATTTAATATTTTCTTGTCAGAAAAACTGAAATGACCTACCTTTTTCACGGAGAAAAAAGTTTTAATAATAGCATAACTCATATATTTTACAGAAATTTGATCAATTTAAGCTTTTTAAAATAAATTAACTAAATAGTTTTGAAATGCTTTTTAAGCATTTTTATAACTTAAAAAAATAATAGTAATTTTAGTCATTTCTATAACCCAACCCCTTTAGCAACTTTTAAAAAGTTTGCCCATATCTGACCCTTAGGTCACTGACTGCCATCTATTTATTTCAGCCAGCCTACCATTTACTTCCATCCATTGTATGACGTTTAACCAACCAACATAAGACCTCTACAACACAATAGTGTGATGAGATTTATTTGCAACGAAAAAAATGACAACAACACAAAAATATATAGCAAAAAAACAGACTAGTTTTAATGGAGAAAAACTCCAATATTGTCACAAAGACAATAACGTTGGGACGACAAAGACAGAAAAAAAATCACATAATAAATAGTCAACACAAAAGCAGAAAATCCAATTTATACAGTTGGAAAAACGTGCTTGTGCTGCCAGGAACAATGTTAATATTAAATATAAGGTTTAAGGGACATACATATATTTTTTTAATAAATTAAAATGTTTAGCTTAAATTGATGACGTTAAAGACATAAAGAAACTTATCGACGAAAAGATATTAATGAGAGTTTAATAAAGTTTTAATAAACTTTATAAAGTATAAATAAAAGTCTGCAATTCGGTTTGCATATTTTACAGTTTTAATTTTGAATTCTTAAAGGCTGTGAATTTGAAATGAAGGCGTCTATCTTCCCGTCCGTCTACTAACATCAATTTTCTGAAAGACACTGATAGTCAATTAAGAGAAAGGTATTTTTCAAGTGGAATGCTCCCGTCAATTTCTATATTTATTAATTTTAATCGTTCAGTAATTAACTGTTAAATTGTAAAAAATAAAAAAGATTGTTTTCTGCCTATTTATCAGTCTGTAAAAACAACTACTTGAACATCATAAAATATAGAAATTTTACTCCGAATTTTAACATTTAAAATCATCCAAATCGGATACGGATAATACAGTAAATAAGAAATAAAATAAATAAATAAATAAATAAATAAATAAATAATGAATTAATTAATTAATTAATTAATTAACAGACAGACAGACGGACGGACGGACATAGCTAGATCGATACGGATGATAATAAATAAAGAAATAAATAAATAAATAAATTTTTAATTAAATAATTAATTAATTAAACAATTAATTAATTAATTAATTAATTAATTAAATAAATAAATAAATAATGAATTAATTAATTAACAGACAGACGGACGGACATAGCTAGATCTATACGGATAATAACAAATAAATAAATAAATAATTAATTAAATAATTAACAGACAGACGGGCGAACATAGCTAGATCGACGCAGAATCTAACCAGGACCTAGAAAATATAAATATGGAATGACAAATTTATTTATGTATATATTTATTTATTTAATTAATTAATATTTAATTAATTAATTAATTAAATAAATATATATATAAATAAATTTGTCATTCCATATTTATATTTTCTGGGTCCTGGTTAGATTCTGCGTCGATCTAGCTATGTTCGTCCGTCTGTCTGTTAATTATTTAATTAATTAATTATTTATTATTTATTTATTTATTTATTTATTTATTTATTTATTTATTTATTTATTTATTTATTTATTTATTTATTTATTTATTTATTTATATATTTATTTATTTATTTATTTATTTATTTATTTATTTATTTATTTATTTATTTATTTATTTATTTATTTATTTATTTATTTATTTATTTATTTATTTATTTATTTATTTATTTATTTATTTATTTATTTATTTATTTATTTATTTATTTATTTAATTAATTAATTGTTTAATATTTAATTAATTAATTAATTAATTAATTAATTAAATATATATATTTATAAATAAATTTGTCATTCCATATTTATATTTTCTGGGTCCTGGTTAGATTCTGCGTCGATCTAGCTATTAAATCATTTTATGGTATTTCTATATCCCAAATCACATTAACGCGTAGTCAGCAACAGTAACAGCAAAATGAATCAATTGTTCACTGTCAGAAGCATAGTCAGCGACAGTTTACAACCACCATCTTGCTTTATTCTACTTTTTCATTTGAGCCTCTCATTTCTTTGCTCACTCTCTTTATCTCGCTTTCAATCTGAAAGAAGTGCGGTAAACAGCTGCTAACCAAATGTAATCAATTCTATAACAAACAGTGCGTTCTAAATGATCAACTGAATGTGGTAGCTCACACTGCTGCTGCCTAGGCGCTAATGTATTTAAAGTTTGTTATTCCTGCTTTAAAGTAGTTTATGCTGTTTAGAGATCTTCAATATACTAATGCAATTTTTTGATATTTCTTATCCAGCAGTTTTAAAACAATAATTATTTTTTATCATTAGTTTTAAAACAGCTGTGAGTCTTTAAATTCATGAATTATTTTTTATCTGAATCCTTTTACTCACAAATTTTTACAACAATCATGTATCCTTTTCATTTCAATGGAAAGGATTGTATATAAATCACTCAAATAACAACTATTCCCTCTATTCATTTCCATTTAATTTTATTGCTTTTAATAAAAATTCATTACTCTAACCTTACTTTTAACATTCTTCTAACCATCACTGTATTTTTTTAACCACTTAAAATCCTAACCCCCTTTTCGATATTTATTTTTGCCTATAAATAATAAATCAAACAAACCTATGTATAACAAAACTAGCAATTTAAACTACAACTGTTGGTAATACTATTTTAGAATAAAACTTTGTTTTTTAAACTACTCTCCTAAAACTATGCACCATAAAATAAAAAATTAAAAAAAAAAATAAAACAAAACCATTTATGCATAAAGTGACAATTTATACAATATTGCTTACGTACTCCCAATAAACCAACCCTAGAGATTAAATATTTGTTTTTGTTTATATTTATATATATATATTTATAACATCAATACTTCAATATTGACCACAACATGGGCTAATAAAATTTCAAGAGCTGTCTTTAAACCTTTTTTTTTTTCTATATATATTTTCTATATAGCCACACCTAAATGTATGCTTTAGAAAATAGATAGACAACCAAACAAAACAAAAAATAAACAACAACCATTGCTTGTTGTTGCTGGTGTATTAAATGTTACATACAAACACAAAATGTACTTGTATTAAGGTATTAGATATCATTTGGTTAACCTGCTGCTGTTTTTTTTTTTTATAATGGCGCGGAAGGGTTGTTGCGGGGTTTGAGGAAAAAATATGATATTTTCTTGTTTACAATGACGTACATTTTCATATTTATGTTGTTTACTTTGAATTGAGGGGAATTTAAAATAAATATTAAATATTGATTTTATTTTTCCTAGATATTTTTAGAAAATTTAAGAAAGTTTATTAAAATATTATTTAATAAATTTATGTTACTAAAAATCTTATCCCCAGATATTTGGAGGAAGTAAAAAGAAAATATTTTATAAAATTTAATTGAAAAATATCAAATATTCATAATGTTTATTAGTTTCCCAAAAGAGCTTTTAGTTAATATTAGAAAATATTTAAAATTTTTTAATTAAAATCTAAAAAAAAAATATTTAATATTTTATTATAAAAAAAAAAACTAAAAGAAAATTAAACAATTGTATGTTTATTATATAATATTTTCTTTTCCTTGTTTCCTTGACTCATACAAAATCATAAATCTTAACCAAATTTAAGTTCCTTAATTTATGCTAATAGCTGCTTGATTAATAATCTTTATTTTTCTCCCTTCCTAAAAGTATGCTATAAATAATAATTGTTATATCATTTACACAAAATGAGTGATAAAACAACCACTATTAAAACAAAGTGATAAACTACTAAAAGTTTATTAAAACATTAAATATAAACTGTTGCTTTTTTAGCAGCATCTTTTTTCAAAATATTATTATCATGCTCCTAGTGTTATGCTATAAAAATAAACCATTAATTTATTTTTTTATATACATATATATTTTGTGGTTATTTAAACATTTTCATGTTTTACCTTTTTTACCACTTCCCCTTACTCTAGTTTTATACAAAAATTTAAAACCGTTTTTATGCTTCAGTAACTGTCAAAACCATAAATTATCTTGTCTAAAGCTGCAACCATATTTTTCTTTTGTATGTGTGAAATAAACTCTTTCAACTAATACTTTGTTGTGAATTTCTAAACTTCTCTTTCCTTTTGCTTTAACAATGACTTTATTATTTACTCTTGTCTTGACGTTTTGCTGTTGGGTTTAGTTTGTTTGGCTTTTTTCTGTATGCTCTTGATATTTATTGGAAAAATGACAAATTTTTCTATTTAACACTTGAATTTTAGATTGGGTAAACGTATTAGTTTTCTTTTTATTTTCTACTTAAGCATAGAGCAATTTTTGGCACAAGCTAGCATCTAGATAAATATTTGTGGTAATTTGTTTTTTTTTTTATATACATATATATATTTTTTATTTCTTCCATTTGAGATTGTGTAAAAAATGTATTGACATGGCAAAATGATTAAATGTTTTCTTAAGTTTTATTTTTTAAATTCTCAATTGCTCTTTAGGAAAGCAGCAGGTAAAATAATATTTTATTTATTAAAGATTTTTAGAAGCATTCTTTAATTGACAGCTTTAAGTATGCTTAAGTTTTATGAAATATGATAACACCTTAAAATATGCTAAGGAAATATTTTATTTTAAAATAAATTAAAGAGTAATTGATAGGAAAAGATGTTCTTATTTAATATTAAAAAATAAATATATTAGGCTTAAAGTAAATAAAATTGATGTTGTGACTTTTAAATTTTGTTTAAATTTTAGAAATTGTTTAAAAATTTATATGTCTATGTATAAGTAATATTAATTATATTAATATCAATCATACGTATTATGGTTACTTAGTAGTTTTAATTAAATTAAACATTCATTTAAGGCAGCAATAACAAAATATGTCAAGCTTAATTAATCCATATAAAAAGGTTTTATTTTTAAAAATAATTTAAATTATTTGCAAACGAATTTGGGTTGGGTATAAGTAATATCAATCATACGTAGTGTGTAACTGTTATTATTTTATTTTAATTCTCTTTTATTAAAATTAATAAATCTCTTCCTTCCACCTTCCATCATTTTAAAAATTTTAAATCAATTTTATATCCCTTTTTTATTTCGCGAAACAAACACTAACAAGAAAGTAAAAAGTAGTTAGTAGGGTGATCGATTATTCGACTTTTTTGAGAAACCGGTTTTCGAATAGTTGGTATTTTAAAATAACCGGTTGCACTTTTTGAAATTCAGAAAAAACCGGTTAACCGGTTTTTTGCAGAAGTTAATGTTTATATCAAAAGACTACATTTCTTTAAAAAAATCAATTCTTATAATTAAGTTAAAATTTATTAAATACATGCGTAAAAGCCTAACAATGTCAGGAAAAATAATATAATAATGAAAATATGTACAAACAAATCCGAAAATTAAAAGAAAAAAATATGAACAACATTTAGACACCTTCCTCTCCCTAATCGAAGTCAATTATTTGAAGCCGTTAGAATTTATTGGGATAATATTGATTAAAGTTTTAAATTCGTAAACCTTTCAAAATAAAAATACAGAAATACAGAATCAGTTTTTTATAGGATTTGGGGAGCAAACAATAAGTATAGCAACTCAAAAGTTCTTAATACCAAAACAGACTTTTTGGTCCCTGATAGAAACATCTGGTTAAAATTTGTTGAACGAATAGTTTTATAAGTATGCCGATTTTTAGTTTCTTACGTCGTCTGGGAGCTTCAGAAAGCTCTGGAAAGGAAACATTGCTTAGGAAAGATATATTTAAATCCATATATATAGATCCACTTATTTTCGCTCCTTGATAGAGATTTCAAAATCTGGCTCCGTTAGGCTTTGTAGGACGAATAGGGTTATAATTAAGCTGAATTTTAATTTTCTATGTCTTCTGGGAGCTTTAGAAAGCTCTGGAAAGAGAAAAAATTCTTAGAAAAAGACACATAAATCCTCTTATATCCGCTCCCTGATAAAAATTTCAAAATATGGCTCCATTAGGATTTGTTGGACAAAAAGTTTTATAATTAGCCAAATTTTAATTTTCTACGTCGTTTGGTAGCTTTAGAAAGCTCTGGAAAGAGAAAAAATGCTAAGCAAATTATATATCTAGATGACTAGAAGATAATTATGTTTCAAAATTGTAGAAAAAATCATCTAAATTTTAGTTAGCATAAACAGAAACCATGGCTTAATATGGAGATAGTATATTAATTAAGTCTCAATTAAAACGATTCTGCAGGTGAAACTTTTTTAACACACCTTTAAAAAATAAAGGAAATATTGGATCAAAAAAATTAAATTGGGTCATACAGGATAATTATTAATTATTTATTTGTTTAATATTACAGAATAAATTCCAATTTAGACTTAAACTATATTTTAAAAACATAAGAAATCAGTTTTTATGAATATTTAAAAAATTATTCCTAAATTTCAAATATCACTATCACTATTTAGTACATGTTTTCTGAAACCGGTTTTTTGTGTTTAAAAAAACCGGTCTATTCGACATTCGAAAAATGAACATTTTGAAAAAACCGACAGCTCATTGACTGAAAAAACCGGTTTTAAAACCGGTTGGAAAACCGCGTCGATCACCCTAGTAGTTAGCTTTCTCGAATTATATGGTCAGTTATGTCAACTTTTTAAAATTTCATATATATTTTCTACATAGTTTACATAGATTTCAAGAGAATTTTCTAATTTTTACCCTTAATTACATCTTGTGTAAACAATCGTTTAAAAGTAAATAATTAAACAAGTTTTAAAGTTTTCGTGGTTTTTATTTATTTAAGAAGATTTTCTAAATAATTAACATAATTTACCTCATGTAAACAATCGAAAATAAGGTCATATCCTAAGAAAATGCTAATAATTCTAAATATTTCCATTAAAAACATATATAAATTCTCATATTTTTTGCATTATTTACATTCTCTAAGAATAAGATATTTGATTTCCGGCATTGTTTAATTTATTTTAAATTAATAACTCGAATTTTTATATAATTTACCTATGTGTAAATTATAAATTATATAAGTTTTTATTTTATTATTTCAGAAAAGCTATTTTTCTGGTAAATTACATTGTTTACACAGTGTAAAAAATAAAACAATGTGAAATCATTTGTATAAAATATAAAAAATTGATGAAATTTAGATATATAATTTTTAACATCATTTTCATTAACTTCAGTGCAATTTATTCATTATTTACATTATCTACATATGATGTAAATAATGTAAAAAATGTTTCCAATATTGAAAAAATTAATTATATAATGGGTTTTCATGTAATTCGTTAAAATATGTCATAATTTACATAATGTATATTATTTACACAACGTAAACAATAAGTAAACAATGTAATATCAATGAAAAAATGTGTTGGTTTATATAATTTTCGAAAAATCAGTTATTTTTTATATTTTTACATTCTTTACTTAGTGTGAACAATGTAAAAAAATTAAAAAAAAAAACAGTGAAAGTTGGATATTTAATATTTAATAACTTTTTCGTTAAATTAAAGACAATTTCGTAATTATTTACATTGTCTACATGTAATGTAAATAATGTTAAAAATTGTTTTCAAAACTAAAAATTCAATTATGTAACGATTTTTTTGTATTTTGTCAAAATAATAGTAACATGTCATAATTTATATTATTTACATGACGTAAACAATAAGTAATCGATGTGATATCAGAAAAAATGTGTTAGTTTTTATAATTTTCATTAAATCGATTATTTTTTACATTCTTTACTTAATGTAAATAATGTATGAATTGTCAACAAACTACAAAAATTTTAATATTAAATTTCTTACATTATTTTAACTAACTTAAATTAAATTTATTCATTATTTACATTATCTACACATGTTGTAAATAACGTAAAAACTGTTTTCAACATTAGAAATTTAATTATTTAACAATTTTCTTGTATTTCGTTAACATAATAACATTTATGTCATAATTTACATTATTTAAACAACGTAAGCAATAAGTAAAGAAATGTAATGTCAATGAAAAAATGTGTTGGTTTTTATAATTATCATTAATTCAGTTATTTTGTTATATTTTTACATTCTTTACTTAGTGTAAACAATGTATAAAATGTTAAAAACTTAGTTAATGATAGATATTTAATTTCTAACATTACTTTCGTTAAATTAGGCAATTTGATAATTATTTACATTGTCTATACATAGTGTAAATAATGTAAAAACGGTTTCCAACATTAGAAATTTGATTATGTAATAAATTTCTTGTATTTCGTTAACATAATGACAATTAATGTCATAATTTAGATTAATTACACAACGTAAACAATAAGTAAACAATGTGATATCAATGAAAAAATGTGTTGGTTTTTATAATTTTTATTAAATCAGTTTTTTTTATATTTTTACATTTCTTTAATTAGTGTAAACAATGTGTAAAATATAAAAAACTTAGTAAATTTTTAATTTTTAACTTTTTTCATTAAATTAAAGGCAATTTCGTAATTATTTGCATTGTCTACATAAAATGTAAATAATGTAAACATATTTTCAAAACTAAAAATTCCTTTATGTAAAGATTTTTTTGTATTGCGTTTACATAACAATTTGTCATAATTTAGATTATTTACACAACGTAAACAATAAGTAAACAATGTGATATCAATGAAAATGTGTTGGTTTTTATAATTTTCATAAAATAAAATATTTTCACAACGTAAACAATAAGTAAAAAATGTAATGTCAATAAAAAAAAATTGTTTATTTTTATAATTTTCATTAAATCTTATTTTTTTATTTTTACATTCTTTACTTAGTGTAAACAAGGTATAAAATGTTAAAAACTTAGTAAAAGTTAGATATTTAATTTTTAACTTTTTTCATTAAATTAAGGGCAATTTCGTAATTATTTACATTGTCTACATAAAGTGTAAATAATGTAAAAATATTTTCAAAACTAAAAATTATCCATTATATAAAGATTTTTTTGTATTGCGTTAACATAACAAATTATGTCATAATTTAGATTATTTACACAACGTAAACAATAAGTAAACAATGTGATATCAATGAAAAAAAATGTTGGTTTTTATAATTTTCATTAAATAAGTTATTTTTTATATTTTTACATTATTTATTCGGTGTAAACAATGTAAGAAAACTTAGTGAAAGTTAGATATTTAATTTCAAACATTACTTTCGTTAAATTAAAGGCAACTTGTTAATTATTTACGTTATAAACATATAAACTTTGTTACACTTCAATAGATATATTTTCTTAAAACTTAGATTGTTTACACCATGTAAACGAATAATAAATAATTGTATAAAAATTGAAAATTTGTTGGTGTTTATAATTCCCATTAAATTTGTTAGTTTTTTTATATTTTTAATTCTTTACTTAGTGTATGCAGTGTAGAAAAATGGGGAAAATAAGGAATTTATTTTCTGAAATTCTTTTTATTAACTTTAAGGCAAATTTTTAATTATTTACATCAGTTATACTTTGTGTAAACTATGTGATTAATTCCTTAAGGTGGGAATTACAAAAAAAAAAAAAAATTGGTATACCAACAGTTATTTATTTTTTTAAATAATTTCAATTTCAATTTTTAAGAACGATTACTTAATTTTTTACATTTTGTGTAAACAATATAATTACTATCCTTAATGCTAAAAAAAAAATAAACTTTGTGATCATTTTATACAATAGGATTTCGAATTTACACAATGTAATCAATAAGTAAACATTGTAGACAATTTTAAAAATAGTATTTTCATTTGTAATTTTCACTAGCTGTGTAATTTGTTTATTATTTACATACTTTACCTAGTGTAAACAATGTATATTATGTATTAATTTGGCTGAAAAAAAAGTAATATTTAGTTATTTACATAATTTTAGGGATTTGAGAACAATGACTCGGTTATTTACATTTTATGTAATTGATGTATTTAATGTCGTTTAAGCAAATTCTTAAGTAAAATAATAATTTGTTATTATTAAATATGAAATTTTGTTTAATTACACCAGGTAAACAATGTAGAATATTTATTTGTATCTAATGTAAACAATGTTTTCAATAATAATTTAAGATAATCAAATGCTTTTTTTTTATTATTAAGTATAAATTTTTGTGAGATGTGTCTGGAAAAGATGTATTATATACACTTTATGTAAACAATGTTATCAATTGCACAAAAGTTTAACTGAGGGAAAAAAATATTGCAGAAACTAAAAGCTTTTCAATAAACACGAATTTTGTCTTAAGTTTCTTTTAGGTAATTTACATTGAGTAAACAATGTATTATCTACACATTGGGTAAACAATGTTATTATTGTTATAAATCATTTATAAAAAGACATTACGTTAGGAAAAATTTAAAGAATTAATTTTTATCATACGCATACATTAGTTACGTTATGTAAACAATGTATTAGATATGTTAAATATGTATTAAACTTTTATGAATGACTTGAAATAACTAAATTTTTTCCATTACATATTAAATTTGGTATATTATTTACATAGGAAAAAAATATATTTTATAAGAATAATGTTACTATTTTAGCAAACAATTTCTTTGCAATTAAATATCAAAAAAATTTTATGTTTTAAAAAAACAGTGATTAAAATTATAGACTACGTTTAGGCTTTTATATTTAATTGCTTCTCAAAGCCTACATTTAAATGGCGTTTAAGTATTTTTTATTTTAAAACAAACTATCATTAAGAAATATAATAATTTAATTGTATACAACCATTTTAATAAAATTATCTTTGTGTGTTCTTTTTACAATCCCAAAAATATAGCCTACTTTTAGGCTTTTATATTTAATTATTCCTTAGAGCCTACTTCTAGGTGGCGTTAAACCATTTTTCTTTAATTTCAAATAAACTATATTTAAGAAATATAATATTTCAATGGTTTTTGCATATTCTAATAAAATTATTTTTGTTTATTCTTATCAAAATCTCATTAAATCTAATGATGTTCCTTTTATATCTTTAATATTTATGTCAAAGATGTGCAATTTACTTTTAAAACCATTTTAATTATAATTAAAATTGTTATTTTATGACATTTTATTTATTAAGCAAAACGAAAAAGAAAAATCTGTGACAATAGCAACTCATTAAGCAAACAATTTTATGGAAATTACTTTACAAATTATGTTTTTCTATAGCAAAACAAAACGAAAACAAAATTCTAAAGATAATTTCAATATTTGTTTGAAAAGTAAAAGAAAAAAAGAATATTTTGAAAATTATTTTACTTCTGTTTTGTTTACAAATATTTATATTATAATATTTTGTAAATAACTTGAATTTAACCGGCGTGTAAAAGTCTAAGTAAAATGTTTAAATGTAATATAATATTTTGTTATAGTGTGAATATGTAAATTTAATGTTTTTCTTGTTTTTAAGTTTAAATAAATGTTAAATAAAACCCAGCCACCAAGATAACCAATTTGGTTTTGCCAACAGCTGTGGTCTACTGCCACACACTGTCTTCTTTCTCTTTTAAAATATTTTGTACATGGGGGGCTTGAAGGGAGGGGGGTTTAAACAAACATTCAAGGGCTTGTTTTGTTTCTTTCCTTAGAAAAATGTTGGAAAGAAAAAAATAAACTACAGAAATGTATTAATTTAAATAAAAATGAAAAGCTCTTATGAAAAGTAACAATTTTTTATGAATTTTTCTTATATATATATATATATATATATTTTTTTTTTTTTTTTTTTTTTTTTTTTTTTTGTTTTAAGCTTATGTTTTGTTTGTGTTACAACAAAAATTCAAGGTAAACTCAAGCATATCTTTAGGCAAAATTATTGTACATTAACAAACAAAGGTATAAAATAAAAAATAAAATACATACATAGAGAAAACATGCTTGAATAAAAAACCTAGACTTTTAGTAAAAAAAAAAAAAAAAAATTTATACAAATACTCGGTATAAAAGAAAAAACTGTAGAAAAAAGTAAAATAATATAAAAAATATATAATGGTTTTTGCTTGTTTTAAACAAAACTGTAAACTATATATTAAATATTCCATTTTCCTAAATTTAGCACAAGAAAATCTTGTAAAAATTTATGTATAAAATAAAACATATTGTTAATAAACATTTTTTTAATTAACTCCATATTTTTTTTCTCTTTCTCTCTTTTTTATAAAATTCTCTTCTCGTTGTTTTTTTCTTTTTTATTATTGAAATATTTTACGTTTATTTTTTGGTTTTTTATAATTTACCTTTTAAAATTGCTTTCGTTGCATTTAATTGAAAACAAAAATTTAATTGGAAATATAGTATCAAGGAGACAGGCACCAATTAAGAAAGCCAATAAAATACGTTCAAAACAACCAAGGTTATCCAAGAAAGTCAAATTTATAAGTAAGTACTTTTTAACTAATAAAAGAAAAAACTGAATATTTATTTTCTTTAACTGATGATTTTTCACTTAAAAGCTTTTTATTTAAATTACTTATTATTTTCTTGAAAAAGAAGTAATTAATATATTTTTGGTATAATTAACTCTTAAATATAAAAATCCCTTAAGTTATGCTTCTTTATTGATAATAAAGAAGTAGAAAACATAAAATTAAAGTAGATAAATTGATATTTTATAGACTTAAGGGGCGTATAAGAAATGTAAATTATTGTAAAATACTATTTTTAAAGATTTTAATTTAAATATTAAATTGTAATTGCTTTAAACTACCCTAACTCGTAATTCATTTAAAGGCACTCAGTATTTAATTAAAATGTAATAAATCCTAAAAATACTAATTATAAAAATATTACATCCAAATAGTTAAGATCTTATTTATCTAAACATTTTCTTTTATGGATTGGTTTGGGACTGAATCTTGGAAAAAATTCTCCTAATAAGAATGCTACCCTCCATTTTTGATCAACTTATAGTTGAATAATCTAAATGAAATGGAATAGTTTGAAACTATTCCACAAAAATCATTATGCGGTATCATTTGGGCTCCCTTTAAATTCACACAACAAGGTTACGCTTCCAATTCCAAAGAACAAATAGTTCTTTGGAGAGGAAATTATTCCTAATTAATAATACATATTAACTTAATCCTAAGTTAGGAAAAATTCAATCAGTATCATGAACATATTTTGGAATCGAATCGAACAGATAAGTTAAGGAGTGAGATCGAAAAAATCTTAACACACATTTTGCCTCATAACTTTTTCGGAATCAATATTTTGGATCTAGTTATCATAGAAAAATACTTCAGTTATTATTTTTAATAACAACCATGTTAATTTGTCCTTATTTTCATCAAAATAAGTGACGAAAAAGATTTACGTCCTACAAGTTATTAAAAAATGTCAAAAAATCCAAATAGGTCTTACAAAAAATTGGCCACTGAATTAAATGTCGTCCGTAAAACCGTTTCTAATGTTATTAAACAGTATCAGGAGAATTTGACTGTGGATGTGAAACCTATTTCGGTAAGAAAAAAAGGACCACATGATATTGGTAAGGCCAGAAAATTGAAAGCATATTGAAAGGAACTTTAAACACGTCTGGTAGAAAATCAGCTCAGTTTTCTCAGTGTTTCGACTATTTGGTGCGAAAATTTAAAGCTAATGGGAAAGTTGATAACATATAAAGTTCAAAAAATTCCAAACTGGAATTCTGCAAAAAAAAAATTACAAGCCAAAAATAGGACTCGGAATTTAAAACCAAATTTCATACAAAAATACTCAAGCTGTATAATTGACGAAGAAAAGTAGGTGCGGGCAGAATCTTTGCAGCTTGTGTCTCAAAAATTTATATTGCTAATGCTCGAAGCAATGTTGGAGATAAGTTTAAGACCCAAAAGCAGCAAAAATTTCTTACAAAATTCTTGGTATGACAAGCTTTTTGCAGTTGCGACAAAACAGGAAAGTCATTTGATACATTCGGATCTATAAATACTAAAATATGCATAAAGGAATATTTGCAAAAAAGACTTCTTCTTTTCTTAAGAAAGCACAACGTGTCCACATATTTTTAGACCCATTTGGTATCATGTCACTACGGTAAGAAAGCTCTGGAGTGGTACCAAATCAATAACATAGTTTTAGTACCAAGAGAGGTCAATTTTCAAAATTGTCCATAGCTTAGACCAGTGGAGAGATATTGAGCTCTTGTGAAAAGTGAATTCAAGAGCACAAAAAAGGTGTCCCAAAATACCGAAGATTTTAACAGAAGATGTGCACACTGTTCCAAAAAAGTGACTGAAGCAACTATCAAATCTCCAAAGAAAGGGTTTTCAAAAATGGTCCACAATTTTATAATTAGTGGTTAGAACCATAAAAATTATATATTTCTGTGATCTGTGCTAAATTATCAAATGATTAAAAAAATAATGAAAACTCTAAGATCAAGTTATTGAATATTATGTATGTTAAGAATTTTTCGATCTCACTCCTTATATAATTTATCTAGTGTATAAAAAAGAATTCATTTTATAAATCCAAAGGAACAAAAAACTTTAAGAAAGTATGTTCGATATTAGCCGTCTTGTATACATCCCCTGCGAAAAAAAAGAACTGAAAAAGAGCTACTGAAAAGACATGATTTGTTGTCATTGAAGGGAAGTATGTACTTATTTCTGAAAAAGTCATTTTTTTAACTCATGACTGTCATGGGTAAGATCAAAGAGTAACAAGAGACGAAAGTAATTGTCACAAATCTAACTCATGCAACAACAAAATACATGTTATCAAATACATTTCGTTGTTGCCAAAAGAAAATAAAAACACATTTTTGTTTTCCAAAAAAAAAAAAAAAAATTTTTGTTTAGTTGTCAATCGAGAATTTCGTCTCTATGTGTTACTCTATGGGTAAGATGTTCTTTTTTTTATGCTTTTTGTTCATTACTTTTGAAGTACTTTTCTTAATTAAAAGATAATAAAAATACTTTAAAATTTTTAAGGTTTAATATAGTTTAAGGTTTAATATCTAAAATGCCTACAAAATTAGAGATCTACGAGATCTTTAGTTTGGTTCATGATCTTCACAAGCAAAACTAGATTTCAAGTTTTCCAGTGAAAATAAATTAATTTTGTAGCAAAGTATATTTAGCAATATGCCAAAAAAAAATGTACTTTTTCATTTTCAAGCTATGAATGCCGAATGACTTTTAATGCTTCGGTGGTAGAGTCAGCTATCTTAATATCTAATTAGAGTGTCCATCACTTGTCCTAAAACGGAAATTTAGGGTGACCTTTAAAACTTGGATTTTTTTAACTTTTTAGGCATTTAACGCATTATTTATGTTAACAGCTAAAAATTCAATGTTTTTATTAGTTGAATAGTTAGTTTGTGTAGTAATCTTCCATTTTCGGATATTGTTGCAATAATACACTGAGAAAAACAAAATGGCAACAACAAAACAAGAATGTAAGAAAATACAAATAGGCGTGGTTCGCCCACTTTACTGCCCACCTCTCATACACCATTCGCGCTTGTTTACATTTGTAATGTTATTGATACAAAGAAATCAATGTTTTTGTTTAGAACATTTTTTACTGATTTTCGGTTATTTTTCAACCGATTTTCACCGATTTTGGAAAGGTATTCAAATTACCTTTCTAATTGCTGAACATATTTAGTACAAATTAATGCCGCTAGATGGCGCAAAATCAATTTTTATTAAAAATGCTTCAATACACCATGTATTTGCAAATATTATGAGTTCATATGTTCAGCAAAAATACTCGCCGAAGGATTTTGTACAAAGTTATCAAACATCATTTGGTCGATTTCTGGAAATTTGAGGGTCAAAATTTTGATTTTCTTCAATAACCTAAAAATAACGGTAATTTTGTAAATGACGGAATTATGAAAAAGTCGCACAACAAAAGTTGTTGCTAAAGCACCGTTTTCAACAACAAAAAAGTTCTTTTTCGCAAAAAGTCGATTTTGGTATATTGCTAAGTATTTAATTCATGTACAAAAAATAAAAATTGTTTTTTTTTTTTTTTTAAGTTTCCAAATAAATGTTCAAATTTGTTAAATCAAAAGGGATCAAAGGATTATTTCTTCTTAAAGTTCCTTTTATAAATAAAAATACTTTTATTCCTCAAAGTCTGCAAATATCTAAAACTAAATCAGTCATTCTAAAGTTTTATGAAATCAAAAAACCAAATAGCCTTAAATTTACAAATAAAACCCCCCAATTTAACTGTCCATCATTATTTTCAAACAATTAAATTTTTTGAGAAAACACACATACATAGACAAAAATATTCCTTCACTTATAAATTTAACATAAATTTTTGAAATAAATATACACATTCTTCACACAAAATTTATCATTTACACATGAATGAAAAGAAAATTAACAATCACAAAATTGCTGTGGCATAAAATCCAATTGTCAGTTTAAAATATTATCTGTGGAAAAGAGTATAAACATAAATGCACCACAATACATAAATTTAAATATACACACTCTCAATATACATACATAACTCTTAAAGGCAACTGTCAGTCAAATTAAAAAAATACATAAAACAATAAAAAAAAAATAAAAAACATTAAATATAACAATATGTAATAATAAAAACAATGGAAATAAATATATTTAAATGTATATATAATATATTTTGTAGTACACATAATACCATATTTTTATTTTAAATATAAAATTAAACACTTGCATTGAGAACTATACTTGCAAAGGACTGATGATACTGATGAAATAAATAAAATAAAAAAAGAGTAAAGAATTTAATGAAAATTGTGTGTAAACAAAATGTCACTGATATCAACTTGATGTATAAACATTTAATTCATAAGTATGTGTAGATAGTACTGTAAATATTTAAAACTTTTTAATGTCCTCATTGTACATGATTTTAACAAATAAAAAAAAATAAATAAAATAAGAGCACATAAATGAACAACTATCTACTATGAATTTTATAATAGTTTGTAGCTACTATATTTTATGTATAAATAGTAATGAAACTTCATGTGCATATTTATGTCTAAAAACAGCAAAAACAGATACAAACGGAAATGCATACTTTATATCCGTTCTATACACATTATAAACATTACAAATGGTCCATACACTTACACATATAAATGGCTAAATATTGGCTGAGGGTAAAAGTAGGTTTTATTAAAAATTAACATGGGTTTCTTTTTAAATAATTTTTAAATTACCAAAACAATAATTTTTAAAGTTAAGACCAATATCATGTACCCCATATTTCAGTCATCTTTCCAATATAAAATTTAGTGTATTAAAAGAAATTGTTCGTGGTATATTTTATTTCATTAAAAGTACATTAAACTAAAAGGAAAATTGCATTATTTACTACTTCATAAGACCGTGCAGTCATTTAAGTTGATTAAATAAAACCAATGAGCATAATATATTAATCTAAGCCGAAATTGAAATGCCCTCCACCAAAAAAAATATTTTTAATTTTGGAAATAATTTTGTAAAATTTTTCAGAGCTCGCTCTAGATTTTTCTCTTTACATGTATGTATTTCCACTCAACCGATTTATCCGATTTTAAAAAACAAACTTCTTAGAAAAACAACAAAGAATTCGGCTGAATTTTATTTTATTCGGATTGTTTGTTTGGTCATAAGTAGGGGGCGGATTTTAATGCAAATGCATGTTTTTCTGAAGCATTTAAAAACTATCTTATGTTGTCTATCCGAATCAGACATTTTATTAAAAAAATAGCATAGATTTTTTAGTGCATATTTTTTGCATATTTACTCGAAAGTGCATATTTTTCTTAATAATGCATATTTTTAAATTTTTGTCAAAGTGCATCAATTTGTTAGTGCATATTTTTGCATATTTACTTGAAAATGCTTATTTTTGCATGTTTTTCTTTAATAATGTATATGAATTTGCACATTTTTACGTTTTTTTTTTTTACTTTTTTGTTAAAGTTCTATAACTTTATTACAGGTGTTCTAGCGAAATTTTAACTTTTAGCGTTTATTCTCAAACAAGTTATTAAGTAGGGGAAGGACTTTAATAAAAATCAAATCTTATATTTTTTCGGAGGCGGCTTCATATATGGCAGTGCATAATAATTTTGATCATAATAATTTTGATCACAATAATAATAAAAAAAATTATTACGAGATGGTCATCATGTCTTGATGCTTTAAAATATCAAGAAATATTAAATCTAATCTCCCATTTGTTAGTTCCAAATATGGATTTCCTTTTGAAACTAAGTATTAGTAAATTAGAGATCTCCGATTTTCTAAGTACTCAATTCAGTTCAATTTTATTGAGAAAATCGAAGTTACGAAAAGCTCTATTACTGAAAAATTAAAATTAAAAGAAGTGACTTAAAATAAAGTATTTGAAAAAATTAAAGAAATGTAAACTCTCGTGTTTGGAACTACAACTACCCAGCAAAAAAACGATCAAGAGCTTTCAAAAAAGAACATTTTCGCCACTTCATAACTAGAACAAAGTGCATATTTTAAACTTTTTTGGAAATTCTTAATAATTACTTCCAAAAAAGTGAAAATAAATGAATTTTTAGCGTGAAAAAATATTAATAATTTCTAAGAAAATTAAAATTTTTAATATGTATTTTAAAGTATTTTTATTATATTTTAATAAGGTTAAAAAATTTTATAAACATAAGGGAAATACTTCAAAAGAAATGAACAAGAAGTATAAAGAACAAGAACATCCTACTAATGACAATCATGTGTTAAAGAAAGAACTTATGCAGCTCTTTTTCACCACTAAGTACTTCATTTCAATGACATCGTTTACATTTGACAAATTAGTTTAAAAAATAAATCTATATTTTTTACATTTTTGAGGTATATTTTTAATTTTTAAGTGCATTTTTAGGCGCATATTCAAAAAAAAGTAATACCTAAAAATCCGACCCTAACCGTAAGAAAGCTTGCTACAGATGCAACTAATTTTTTCCGGAATAAGTATACTTTCTGGGGTCTTAAATCGTTTCATCTTAATGTTAGATATAGAACCAAAAACTTATAATAACTAGTGGAGGGTATTAAACAAAGAAAATAAGCCATTTTTATCTCTACTCTTTCTCTCATATGTACTGTGTATGTATAATACGATATAAAATGTCAAACCTAATGTGTCATTACCACAATAACAACAATAAAGTATAGTGTTGAAATAACAAAAACATCAAGAGCAGCACAAGCAACAATAATAATGAAGAGAAGAAAAAAATACAAACGAGAACATTAAAGTTGCCACTATTTTAATGTTATTTTCATGGCAACGACCAAATAACAAACAACAATGACAACAAAAATGTTAATGACAACAACAATATACAAAGAATAACATTAAAATGTTTATATGATTGTAACGTACGATGCAAAGAGTTACACAGTGGAAAAGATAAGGGAAAAAATTGGTAGAAAGAACCACAATTTAGAGGCAATTCAAAATATTTACGATCAAAACTGAGCATTTTTGATGACTACTTTAAGGTAAAACATGGGACTTTTTATAATTAAAATTATGTATATGTCAATTGTGGATCTTTCAATACTTCAAATTTAAGATTCTTACTTAAACTGTCTATCATTATTTCCTGTTTAACGTATATCGCGGATCTTTCCAAACTTTAACCTTTTAACATGGGCATTTTTATCTTTTGACTTTAAGGCCAAACATGGGTTATTCTGTACTTTAATTTTAAGGTGAATCGTGGGTATTTTCAAACTACAACTTTAAGGTCAATTTTGAATCTTCCTGTACTTCAAATTAAATGTCACTTATGGGTCTTTCTATAGATTAATTTTAGGAACAATTGAGGGACTTTCAGCATTTTAACTTTGAACTCAATCATTACCCTTTCTATACTAAAAATTTAAGAGCAAATGTTGATTTTTATATTTTTCGACATTAAACTCAATTGTGGGTCTCTTTATACTTCAACTTCAAGATTGAATTTAAGGTAAATTTTCTCTTTACTCCTCAATTTTAAGGTCAATTGTGGGTCTTTCTCTTCTGTAAATTGACCTTTCTCTTATTTAAATTGACCTTAACAATTCTATTTTGTTTAGGACAATTTAAATTTTCTATTTGCGTTTCTTCTTTAAGGTTATTCATAATTGTTTCTATACCTTAACTTGAAGGTAAATCGAAGATCATTTAATAGTTCAATTTCAAGGTCAAATGTTGGTCTTTATACACATCAAACTCACAAACAATTGTGGGTCCTTCAAAACATCAACAAATCAAACTAAAGGTTAAGTGGATTTTTCTATGATTAAAATTTTTCTCCATTATCAACTTAAAGTCAACCATAAGTGTCGGCCCAGAATACGGGAGACAGCGACAGTAATTTTTCTCTCTCCAAAATAACAGCGCACTATGCAGTGATGTCTACTTTTAAAAAATTTAGTAAATTGAGCCGCAAAATAAAGTAAAAAATTATATTCAATTCAAAGTTAAATATTTGAAGTTTAATTAGTTTTGAATTAAAGATAAAATTATTTAAATTCTATATAATTTCTAAAGTTTAATCCAAAAAATATTTCATTTTACGAGAAAATGCATAGTTTGAAACTACTAAAAAATATTAAATAATACAACTTTTCTACTTATATTAATTATGATATTGTTGGTTTTGATGTTTTATTTAAATAAATAATGATTTTTAACATTATTGTTAAATCAAACATTTATAAATATGCAGTTTTTTTTTTTTTTTTTTTTTAGTAACGCTTTTAATAAGCTTCTATTACGATTTTATTCTAAAGTGTATGCAACACTTTACAGTTGTTTGTTTACGAAAAAAAAAAATATAGGCAACCCAATTGAGTGTGTGTGAGAGAAAATTCAAGATAATGAGAAGTGTCGCTCTGAAAATAAAATAAATTTTATTCCATAGTGACAGTGAGCAACGTTGTTTATCTGTCAAATTTGTATGGAAATATCGCTGTCTCCGGTATTCTGGTATACTAAGACTCTATTCTTTAACTTAAAAAAAAATATTTTCATACCCCAAATTTCAATACTTCAATTTTTAGGTAAATTGTAGGTCCTTTTATTCTTCAAATTAAAACTCAAATAAAAGCCTTTCCATGTCTTAAGTTAAAGATCGATAATGAAACTTCCATCAAACGATAGGCTTTATATATCTATACTAAACATAGTCTCTCTTTAGAGGCTCTAATTTCAAAATCTCCAATTTTTTCCCCCTCCCAAACCACTGTTTCACGTCCACAAAACACTTGGCACACATAAAGTAATAAGATTTTTCCGGTGTTGTAAATGTTTCTCTGTATGTATATGTATCAGTTAAAACGTGTATGTTCAAAAATATGTATGTCCTATGACACATGAAGATCCTGTATATGTTATACTCATTGAAATTACTGACTTGACTCTGTATTTTCTGTTCTATGTTATTTTGCACTAAATGTTTTTTATTATTGTTTACTTTTGCATAAAGTACTTCCTGTATTTGTTGATGTTTTTAGCAGTTTATAGTGTTTTTCTAGTTGCTGCTGTTGATGTTCATGTTTTTTATGTAAGAGTGTGAGTGAGTGAATAGTAAGTGTGTTATTTCCGTTTCTACTGTTGCTTCCCACCACCTCATTGTTTTAAAATTTTCCACATTTTTCTTGACTGTGGCTTATTATTAGTACACAGATGTAAAACATATTGTGTCATTTGTTTTAATATACATATACAGTTGCAGTTATTTGCAGGTATGGAAAATTCGGTATAAATATATTTTTTGAGAAGAGTTTTTTTTTAAAAAATAAAAAATGAGATTCTTAATAGATGAAAAAATTTTAAAATCGTAGATCCTAAATTGAAATCTTATATTATTTACTTATATATTTTTATTTATGTTAATCATGGGTCTCTATTGTGATCGATTACGTAATTTTGAAATGATAAATTTTGTCATCGGTTTAAGCTCTTTATGCAAAAAGTTTTCGAAACGTAAACAATTTTAAAATTTTATTACTCATCCAATTTTTGGTAGAATGATTTATATAATATTTAAAGTGAACACATATAATGTCAACAAAAAAAAAACACGATTTTTTATTAATCACCCTGTTTTAAACAAGAAATAAAGTTTTCTCACAAAGTTACAGAACACGCGCACAGAATTTCAATATCAATAGCTGATATTTTTAATTGTCATTTTCTTTATTGATCATAGGCCTTCTAAACCTAACTTCCGCATCTTTATCTACTTAAAAACTGTTTTATATTTCAAAATAATATTCTTTTAATTAGAAAAATATTCTACTTTATTTTATTTTCCTATTTTCCATCCCTGATGTTTGTAGTTTACAAAAAGCTAATTTAATGGTTTTTCATTTGTTTTTCTTACTAAACATTTAATCGTGTTAAAATTCCAACAGCAGCCTAACTGATATGTATACGACGAACTACGAGTTTTAATGCAATTTTATGTTAAAATAATGCTAACAAATGAGTTGATATTTTTCATGGTAATAAAGTGTTTTTAAGGTACTGAAACAAATTGGATATTTGTTAAAATTACGAAGAGTTAATCTTAATATATTTTTACATTTTACTTAACTAATTAAACAAGGAGAACCATTTTAAAACTTTACCATATAATATGATAAAATAAATGATTTTTATTTAAAAAAAAAAAAATTTATTTAAAAAATTTAAATTTAAAGCATATCGAGGGCTTATATTCAAATCGGGCCTCATGCAGATTTAGGAAAAATTTTTTTTGCGTCAGACTCTTCAGTTTTCTATTTTTTTAAATATGGTGTTCATTTTGGAGTCAAAAGTTAATTCAAACACTATGTCTTTCACTTTTTGGGCTATCTACAACCAGTATATTTTTTTTAAGGCAAAACGGGCTATGTACAAGATTTTGTTTGAAAAGAAATGTTAAAATAAAAATTGATAAATAATGAGAATTTTCTTTGCGGTTTGAACTTTTCTTAAACATTTTGAATTATAATCTTAATATATCTCATAAAAATTTTGTTATCTCAATGCAGTCTGGAGAAAAAAGACATTGAAGTTAGATTTTTAGCCTTTTTTAGATGCTTATTGATCATACGCGGGTACACCTATCAACAATTTAAGAAGCTAAGTGGGAGCACTAGATACCAAAATCGGATTCTTAAAAAAATTATAATTAAATAAAAAGTGCAAGGTTTTAATAATTTTTGAGTTGTTGACATGCAATTTAATACAATTTTACTTGTTTTAAATTTTTTTGACATTTTTTTCGCATGCAATTTTTTTCAAAATTTATTTTATAATTTTAATTTTGAATACATTTTCGTCCTTTTAGTAAACATTCCTGTTATTTGAAATTTCAAACGATTAAAAATGGTACATCCAACCATAAAATTTCGCTTTTTTATCTTCTGATTGGTATGATATCATAAATTTTACATATTATCAATTTTTTTTTTTTTTTTTTTTTTTTCAAAAAATATTACTTCTTTAATTTCCAATAAACAAAAAGGGCTATATAAACATTTTATAACAAACATTAAAAATAATTAAGACAAAACGGGCTATCTACCTTAACTTCGCGAATAATGGAGTTAAAAGATTTATTTTTCAGTGTGAGGTTTAGTAGACGTAATATTAATAAATCGTAGAAGTACGGGTTGCAAAATGTTGAAAAATGAGGGAAATAAAAAGTTTTTATATTCTCCTGAAAAATGCTGTTTTGCATGAGGCCCGTTTTGAATATAAGCCCTCGATATGTTTCTTAAAACTTTATATCTTTAAAACTAAACATGTTTTTATAATTTCTTTAAAAACTATAAACAACTTAATTGTCTTGTTAATAAAAGACAACTTAATTACTTAAATGGTTTAACGGTTACACATTAAATAACAAAATAACTTTTAAGTTTTTTCTTTTGAATTATTTTTATATAACAAATATGAATAATATTTTATTTCTTTTGGCGACGTCCAGACGATTTTAAACGTTTTATGGCTTTTTTCTGTCACAAGAAAAAAAAACAAAATGTTGGCTTTGCACGTCAACCTATTATGAGTCATTCCCTAGTATTTGTTTGTCTACCATTTCCCTTTTTTTATTTTCCTCTCATTGTCCTTTGGTCTCAGACGATAACACACAAACACACCTTAATTTTGGGTTGAAATCATGGTTTATTTTTGGTGTTTTTTGTTTATTTTATATTTTGTTTTAACAAAGTTGTCTTCAAAATCTATACAATGATATATTGTTGTCAGCTCTTTTGCCTTTTATAATACCTTTTTTATCTCTTTTAACTTACCTTTTGTGTTAAAAAAAAAAAAAAAAAAAAAAAAACATTGAAAAGTAAATAACATTATTTTTATTGCAATTTTATTTGTTTTTCCTTCCATTACTCTCTCCACCTTTCAATTGCTCTCTATTGTTTGCTGTTTACTAAAAAAAAAGCAAACACTCATTATAGGCGCCATTTTCTTAAGATCAATGTTACCATATCAATTTGTATAGCCATTTGATGAAATAAACAAATTAATAAATAAATAAATAAAAAAATAAGTAAATAAATAAGTAAATAAACAATTAAATGAATAAATAATTATGTTAACAAATATGCAATTAGAGACATTTTTAAAAAGCTCTATTTATTATTTATATTTAATTTATTTCATTTAAGAATTTGTCCTTTTATAAAAATGTGCTCCTTTTTTCAAGCTATTTTAAAATTAAAAATTTTCGCTACAAACTTTTTGTTTTTTATTTCTTTTTTATGTCCTGAAATTTTATATTTAATTAAACTAACTCTTATTCATTTAATATAATAAATCTTCTGACGAATTCCCTTAAATTACAATTCTACTATTTACTGCTCCATATTTCACAACAAATTGTTTTATCTTTTAGAAAAAAAAAAAAAAAAAACCTATAATATTTTTTCATATTTTGTTCATTTCTATTGCTAAATTTACCAAAAAATTCTTCAGCTATTATTACAATTATCTAACGGAAATTGTACTCTATTTTCAACAAATTAACTTAAAATTGCCAAGCTGCTAGCATAACATAACATCAATATGCTGCTGTGAATTTCATATTTTCTCCCTTATACACATTCCCAGCAGCAACACCTGCTTATTACAATTTTAATCGACTTGTAGCAACAACATTTAATAGCAACAAAATTCCTAAAAGTATTTTTTTTTTTTTTTTTGTTATTTTGCTTTTACAATTTCAAACACCAGCTTCATCAACCTGGGTACTATGAAAAATCCATTTACAATTTTTGTTATGGTCCTAAAGTTAGCAAACGTTTAGGGTGGCTGGTGTTGTGGATGCTGGCTGCTGCTTGAAAAGAAAGTTAACTTGATTAAAAAGAAAATTACATTCATTATGAATCTTTTCAAAATGGTACTGAAAATTACGTTAAAAACAAAAAAAAAAAAAACAAGAAAAAACAAATGCTTTTTAAAGGGTTTAAATAAATTAAAAGTTACATTTCATTTATTAAATATGAAAGAGCATAAAGTTTTTGTAAAGTTCTCTGGATGTTGTTTAAATTTACTTGATTAAAAATTTATTTTATAATTTGTTAAGCAAAATGACTTTTAATTAAAAGAAAGAAATAAATAAAATATATAGAAATTTATAGAAGAAAAGAAATTTTAAAATTACAATTACAAAATATTTTAATTAAGTTCAACTTACGTTTAAGACTATATCCGCTATACGGCAACACATATCGAATAATAATTCGATAGTTACTAAACTTACCACAACAGTGGTCAGTTCAGTAATTACATCTTGTAAACTACTGATCGGGTGTAATAAAACTATATTATTACAATCACCCTGATATAATTCCAATTGAATTATAGGTTGTCAAATAAATGATTAAATATTTCTAACATCTGGCAACACTATTACTAAATTCACCACTTCACCAATACATATTAAAAAAGTTGAAGTGTAGTACAATCTAGAGTTTTTTAATTTAACTTTTATTATGTAAATAATATTAAAAAAATATTAAATATAATTATTTTCTATTCTTATTCTCATCTTTTTTAAAATTATTAGCTATATTTTACTAATTTCTCTTTAATTAGTAAAATTACATATATCACACCATTTTTAAACCACATTTGATCCCTTTTTATTTAAATTTCGGTAAATATTCATTTAAGCCTAAAAAACCACAATATTTTTAAATTAAAATTTTTCTATATTTAATTTAAATATTGAACATGTTGTTTGAATATTTATTGTGTATTTTGTGTGTGACAATGTAAACAATTTCATGTTGAAATGTTTAGATTTTAACAAATAAACAGGCAAAACCAATATGGCGCGTTCGATATATGTAAAACATAATCCCAAGGGGTTTTTAAACAAAGGCAATACTTACATTGACTAGGATTTTAGGGGGAGTCTTGGTTATTTGGTTTTTGAAACAGTAAATATGAAAACACAATAGAATGTTAAAATCAATTATGACGTTGTGGTTAAATGTTGTAAATTAGTAAAAGATAATTACAAAATGAAAGGCAAAAGGTTTGAGGTTAGGAAAAAGTAACAGGATTTTAGAATTAAAAAAATCTATTTGAAAATAATTAAATCTTTGAGACTAATATATTTTGTCAATAGCTATTTGTTAGTTTTGACAACAGAAAGCAATTTTTCCATTTGATTTACAAAAATGTGTACAATTGTAAATGTTTTACAAAGTTGTCGTGTAAGACTTTTCCTTAAAATAAAAAACACTTTGAAATACCTAATAATGGAAAGTAAATCTACACAACTGAGATATTTTATTATATACGGTGTAAATTTCTTTAAGATTTAATAAAAAACTATTGTTTTGGTTTAATTTATTTCACTTCTCCATTTGTTTTACTATTGTGAATTCCCAATAAAGTTTTCTTCCTAAACAGAATTATTTACGGTATGACCACCTTAAAAAAACAGAAAAGTTATAAACTTGCGAAAATTAATGAAATAAAATTTATAGAATTTTAAAACTATGTGTTTTGAAAATATTGATTTTATAAAACATTTCTACTATTGTGAATGATTTACAAAGTTAATTTAAAATAAAAAATTTATATATCTTTAAACTATTGTAATTGTAAAATATTTCTACAATTGTGAATAATTTTAAAAGTTTATTCAAAATGTAAATTTATTATAAAACCCTACATGTTCACACTAGGGGACATGTCGTAGCCACAGCCATTGTTTTGATTTTATAGCAACAATAAATGTCGCCTAGTGTGAACCTGGACAAAGTATATTTCAATAATCAAATATTTCTGCTATTGTGAATGTTTTATAAAGTTACCATATTACTCCTAAGAACCGAATATTTATTACTTAATTCCCAATCCAATAAACTGTACCCAAAATATCTCTTATTATTCCAACAAAATCCCCCTTTTCATTATATAGCTAAAATGAAATATTAACAATTCTTTTTCTTCTTATTATTTTAATTAATATTCTGATTAATTTATGGCTATCATTATAGAAATTTCCTTAGATTATTGGCAACAAAGGGTATCATGATGTTTATTGATTTTTTTTGTTCCATTATGCCTTCTATTTCCATTACAAAAGTAAAGACAAAGGCGAAATAAATAACATAAAACTAATTAAACCCATATAATATAAAAAAACTGACGTCAACACAGAATTTATTGTAGTTAATAAGACTGAAACGTATAATAAAACTTAGGCATTGTCAATAAGTAGTAGCTACAATAACAAACGATATCATTGTCAACTAGTGATTATCACTGCAACCTAAATGATACTAAAACAATGACCATTCAACCTGAATAACATAAGACATGACCCCGTCGACTAAAAGATAAAATTCTTATTAAAAATAACTAAATTGCCTAAAGGAAAAAAATACCCCAAATGAAAGCTAATTAATGTATAAAGCAGCACTTAACATAAAGGGAAAGAGAAAACAAAAAAAGAAAAAAGGGGTTATTAGTCATTAGAGTTTGGTAGCTGAAAACATTTGATAAAAATTTTTGGTAATTATGATTTACACTTGACTAGACACAACTTTTTGTTGTAATGGGTTTCTTTTCTTTTTTGGACAGAATAAAAAAAATTACATCGTATTTATTATAAAAACAAAGTTATTTGCCAACTTTTAAATATATTATGCTTGAAAGGAAATATTTCAAGTGTTGATATAAACAAAATTGTTGAAAGTTGTTTAAACAAACAAAAAAAAGGTTCGGGGTTTGAAAGGTTTCATTCAAGCATAACTTAAGGGCAAATGGAAGAAAAATAAAGTAAATAAATGTAAAAGTATTGTTTTAAAGACCGCGATAATATAAAGAAAGAAATGTTTTGTTTATTGAGTTTTAAATTTATTTTATACAGTGACTTCCAACATTTTTTTTTTTATTTTCTAAAATTGTATTTTGCAGTAACTTCTTTCACTACTTTTTAATCTATTCACAATGATTTTTAAAGATTTATATTTTAATAATTTTATTTAAAACAAAAATTAATTCCTCCCAAGAATTTTGCAAATTCAGACAGTTGTAAATATATATTTCAAGTAGTTTTTATATTATTCGTACAAAAAACCCACTAAGTTAAGTTCTGGTAATCGTTTTTCTTTTAACAATTTTGTTATTTTATATAAATTTTATTGAAAACAAAAATTAATTGCTGCAAAAAGTTTGACAACCACAAGCAAAAGTAAATATAACTGAGTTGCTTGCAATACTTAATTTACAGGGTGCTTCAAATAATTAATATTGTCCAGTGATGCCAGTTATTAGAATTTTAGTTGAGTTAACTGAAATCGATTAAAGAAAAAAATATTAACATTTAAACGATTGAACATGATTTAACATAAAAAATATAATGTCTTCCTGGAAATAATTTGTAGAAATATTTAAAACACAAAAATATTTTTTAACATGAATAAAAACTAAAAAAACAAAATTTCTTCTTAATCCTGTATTCCTTTAAAAAATCCAAAGATTTTTATTAAAATTTGTATACTTATTTTCCAAAGCACCTTTCCTATTTCCTCCTCTACCTTCTCAATAATAACAATTTATAAACTTTCTTGGAAAACAAATTTTCCAAAGATTAAAATACAATTTATATTTAAACCCCCCGCATCGAAATCAAAATTTAAACATTTTAATTAAACCAAAAACTGTGTAAAACAATATATGTTTACATAATAACGCTGTTAAAGTACTTCATTGTTGGTTGAATAATACATTCCTCGTGCAACATAAGACCATAAAATGGTGAAGAAGAGGAAAAAATACCAACCATATAACCTGTGTACATTTACAAGCGTAAACAATATAAATACAAACACAAAACCGTAAACAAAAGGGTTCAAAAATCACTTTGTAACAGACCTTGTTGTTTCTAGTTCTTGTTGATTTCTCTCTACTACTCTTTTGTTCAACAAAGGAAAATTTAAATTTCTAAACAAATGTAAACAACAATAATGTTAACGTTGCTTGCTGCTCATACTGTTGATAAATGTCGCGAAATTGTTACCTACTTCATACTCTTTTTCTTACGTTTTGCTCGTATAGCAGCAGCGAGTCAAGGTATATTGTTGTTATATTGGCCCACTTCCGTTTGATGTAAGGGTATTTAGTTGAAATAACAATAATAAAAGAACTGCTATAAATAACGGAATTTGTTTGTACTCAGTAGTCGTGTGTAAGGTGCTAATGAAGAAATAAATAAAATGTAATAATTAAAACTTGAAGGTGTTTTTCAATCGAGGTTGTCTTTGATATAAACTTTTATATAACAAAACTATGTTTTCCATCAAGGTGATTCTTATGTGTAATAATCTGGATGACAAAATATTTTGATAATCAAGGAGAGGCTATAATTTATTACATTTATTTAAGCTTTATATTTTAAAGGTTTGATTAGAAATGGATCATAGATAAAATTATATGTATTCATAAGACCTTATTATTTAATTGAAAGCGAATCATAAGAAAGACAAATATTAAATAAAATATTGGCTTTCAATTTACTACAGATTCTACAGCCGCTTTCCACATCAAATAACGATTAGACTTATTGGCATGAAACTTTGGCTTAAAAAAAGATAAGCCTCATTATATTCACAGAATAAACTAGTTTCTGCTTCATTCTATTCCTCTAAACCTTCCCAGAAAAAAAAAAAAAAAAAGAACATTTCCACTACTTCAAAAGTAGAACTAAGTACATATTTAGAATTTTTTTTTAGAAGTTCTTAATAATTACTTCCAAAAAAAAGTGGAAATAAATGAATGCGGGAAAAAAAGGTTAATAATTTCTAAGAAAAATAAAATTGTTTAAAATTTTAAAGCGGTTTTATTACCTTTTAAAACAATTAATGCAGAATTTTTATTAAAAAATTTTAAGGCCAAAAAAAAAAAACAATAATAATTTCTTCTTAAATAAAAAAAATAAAAAATAGGTGAATTAGATGGAATTTAACGTGGTAAACAAGAATCAGCTTTCACTTTTTTTCTATCACGTATTGATTTTTCTTTTTATGGGCATGACTAATATCATCACCTTATTCAGCGGTCACACTGTAAAACTCGAGAATGGAATTGAAGAGGAAAACCTTCTCTATAATACCAAAACTCAAACAAAGTACCAGTAAAGATATCATTATTCAAATCGTTCCTTTATATTTTTTGTGGGTCCCTTGTGAGTTCTACAAAAGCGTCTTTTTCATTCATTTTGTAAAAGATTAAAAAACAAAATATTAAAAATTTAATGAAGGAATAATTTTATTAAATTTGGAGAAAATTTTAATTAACAAAAAAGAAACGAATTCTTTATGAATTAATGTCCTAAAGAATTAGTTATATTCAAACAAAAACCTTTCAATGAAACTATAGATTTATGTTTTAGCGGATAGTCGGGGTTCACACACAGCAATTTCTTACTTCGTAGGTGAAAGAGGTAAAAATAATGTAAAAGCTTTATATTGCCTCTCCTACGAACTCAGAATTGGAACAAGAAAACTTAACCCCGACATAATGGAGAAAATAAAAAAAAAATCGCTGAAATAGCGAATAATTTTAAAATCTACTGTTTTTCAACAGTTTATCAACAGGGTGTTACACATTTTATAAATAAATAGCAAAAGTAAGAGTTACCTTGTACTTAAAACACAGGGCGATTAATTTATATTTAAAATTAAATATAATAACGTTAAAAAACTCCAATTGCTTATTTTTTATATTTCTAGTCTAATATTAAAAAAATATATAATTTATAGACATTTTATATCAATTGTTAATACTTTTTTAAAACTAAAACCTATTAAAAACTGTCTATTATAAAAAATAAATTTGACATTCTGCCACATTTAATTCTTTTATCCCTACATTTTTTTCTTATCATATAACATTTATATCTAACAGACGATATAAAACTATCATTTACTGTCAAAAGTTATTTCTTAAAAAAAGTATAAAGTTATATAAAACAAACCCATACTTCTTCATTAATTCAAACCGTACTATACACTGTCAGAGTTAAGTTTAACTAAATTCCAGGGATATAAGAAATACTAAAACTTCTTCTTAGTTTTACAATATTCTTGCTGTTGTAGTTTGTTTAGTTAAGTTAAAAAGTATAAACTTTTCATAGTTTTGACAAACACATGTTCGTGACAACAATTTAAGGTTTTCTTTCTAAAGGCAGCATTAGTAGCAGCGACAGCAGCTAGTAGTTTTTGCCGCATTATAGTGGCGCATGATTACTAACAAAAAACATATAAGGTACATATGTATATAGAAAATTGCCGGTATGGTTATATACATTAATGCTATGTACTTTTAAATAAATAGAAATTATATAAGAAAGTTACTTATATAATATATGTAGCAATGTTTTTTTTTTTTTTCTAACCAGTTTTTGCAGCATTTTATGCTTTAATTTTGTTTTCATATATTTCATTTTCATATCATGCAAGCAATGAAGCATACTTATAGGTGTCTTCTTGTGAGCTTTTTTGGTGCCTTATTTACATAAAGTTTGTATATTTTTCTTGGAGGTCTTGTTAGTTTTTTCTTTATTTTTTTTATATAATAAAACTTAAGTCTAGTTTGTCGCTTTTTTCTCTACATGCATGCAATGCAATTTATCACCTTGGTAATTATATGTACATATATTTTATAGCATACCTTAAAGGGGCCTCGTCGCCTTAGAAAAGGCTAATGCACTATTGATTTTCTAATACACAAACATAGTTATAATATTTGAGTTGGTTTTTAAGATTTTATAAACGAATTTAAAAGCAAAAAAACTCAACCTAATTTTGTTTTCTATAAAAAATACAACAATTAAATTCAAAGAAATTTAATTTTTAAAACACAAGCTAAATTTATATTAAATCAAGGCAATACATATATATGTATTTATCTTTATAAATATATACCATAAATACATATAAAAATAGCAAAAAACACTCATTAAATATTTATATAACTTAAACTTGGCAAAACTTTTCTTTTATATTTCAGCTATAAATCAATTATAAGCTCCTCTCTCACCTTTTACTTGATAAAAGGAAAAAAACTTAGCAAAAAACTAATTTAAAAAAGTTTATCAACACTTATATTTTTAATTGTTTTTATAATTAGCATTTTTATAAATCCTTTTTTCAAACACTTTATTAATCATTTCATATTTTTCTCTTTCTCTTTTTAGGTAAGTGTTTTTTTTTCGGCTCTCCATCTCTCTTACTATTTAACTGGTAATGTAAGTATATATTATCCATAATAACGGTACTTCTGTTTAGACTTTTTTGAAATAGAAAAATGTCTGCATTGTACCGTTATACACAGCTGATTTTTCTACACACTTCGATGATTCATCAGCTGCAATAGCAACAACTTTACAGCTGTTCTGATTTTTCGCCTATTTGCTCTCTTTCTCTTTAGTTTTATATATGGATTTGTTCTTTATGTTATTTGTGTTTTCTATTGCCATTTCCTACGTTTTTATTTTCCTTAACGTTTGGCGTCTGTCTGTTGGTTTTTGGTAGTCAATGGCAACATTCATAAACATACATATAATAGGTACTTAACAATTCAGTTGCCAACTTTTTTTTTTTTTTTTTTGTTAAACAAGACCTTTTGAGTTCATTTGTATAATTTTGTAATAAAAAAATTCCATTAGGAACAACTAAATGAACTTTAGAGAATAAAATGAAAATGATTTGAGCAGATTTTTCTTTTATTTAAAGCTTTTAATGAAATAATTAAAAAAGTACAAAAAATTAAACTTAAATTGTAATCTGATCTGCGGAAAGATCTTTATATCGTTTTAAAATATTTGCTTAATCTCTAACTGTGAACACGGAGTTTCACAGACCCCTGTGTTTTAAATTTTTCGTGAATTTCAATAATAACATACTAATTCTAATAAAAATGTTGAACCTTTTAAAATAAAATTTAATAACTTTAACCTTAATAGCCTGTTTCTCTATGTCGAACGAATGCTTTCTTTCGCCTTCTAAGCGAACGAAGACTGATTTGGGTTTCTCTAACTCAATTCTATGCGAACAATGAGTCCAACGACAAATCGAAAGAAAACGTAAGTGTTTTCATATAAAATTGGGTTTCTGTATTTCGAACGATAACAACAAAATTGTCAAAATCAGTCACTTGCTATTTTGCTTTCGACTGGTTGAATTTTTTAATGAAAAATAGGAAAAATAATCACCAGGACATTGCAAATGTTCCTCAATCATGTTATTATTCGTTTTAATATATTTTGTATCGATAAATGAAGAAATGAAAATCTTAACAATATTTTTATTTTTTATTTTTTTTTTAATTATTTTATTTTTGCTTGTATATTTACTTGGTTTTATCTACGTTTAAACAATTAAGTATTATTTTTAATATTTTTACGAAAAAAAAGTTACTCTAAAAGAAACATAAAACAAAAACAATACGAAAAGGCGTAACTCCATGCGAACGAAAGCGTAGGAAATGCAGAAACCCAAAATGATTCGAATTCGTTCGATTTACTTTCGTTCGCTTACATTTTCGTTCGACATAGAGAAACAGGCTATAAATCTTTTCACAATCTTAGATCATAATTTTTTCTAACAATTGATGTCCATTTGAACTTCAAAATTTTGTGGTCTGTGAGATCCCACGTCCAAGGCAGTTTTACAAAAAATTAACAGTAATTTGAGTTAATTTCCTCTGGATTTAATTTGACCTAATTCTTTGACAATATTGTTTTTTAAGAATAAATTTTATTTATTTTAAAAATCTCGTAAACTTAAAATATTTGATTCAATACCTTCGACTCTTGCTATCAATACCTGCGAAAGACCGAATGTCCATAGTTACAATGTCGGCAAAAACTAACTGAACAAAAGTTACTTCTTAATTAATGTGGGTAAATCGAAGCATTTTCTTAGATTTTAAAGAAAAATATTGGTCATATAAACAGATTAAACACCAATTCAATTAACATGATAACAGAAATACATTTTTCATATTCATAACATAAAATTAATAAGAACATTACATATATTTAAAATTTAAGTAAACGAGATAGAAAGATATAGTCGGTCAAGCCCGACCATATGATACCCTACACCATCACGTATGTGCAACATGTGGCCAATTGTGGATCAATATTTCTACAGAATATTACGTTAATACTAACATTTATATGAATTTATGCGCTTTAAGGTTCCCGAGAGTGCGTTTATAAGTGAGCTATTACCGAACCTCATAAAATTTGACACTATGTTTTTTCTGAGCGTTACAAACATCAGCACAATCGCATAATACCCCAACCACCTATGTGGTGGTGTAGGGTATAAAAATTTGCCATACAAAACTGATTGAAGAAACTGTTGATTTTTACAATATATGACAATAACTTTTCTTTTGATCACTTCAGAGATTCTTTTAGGATTATATAAACAGATAGGCTTGTATATTATTGGCATTGCTGTTCAAGCAGAATTTCCAGAATTGCACAGGAGGGTCTCTCTAGGCTTCCCCATTGCTCTTCTGATTTACTATGGGACTGTGTAGTCTTGTTCTTGACGATTAGCACTTGCTGATGTAAACAAATTTTCATTAGTTTTTGATTTACTTTAGGTCTTTATAATGTTCGAATATCCAATGGAATACTATTTTATCTCTGACATGTGAGAACATTAGTTCCTGCAGAATTTTTTCAATACACTTTCTTAATCATTATACCATTAATTTAACTTAAAGGTCCTAGACTTTGTCCCGAAAAGCATCCCATTACATTACGCCTCCATGCTTTTTACTATGACAATATAGAGAATGCATTTTTTGCATTTCATCCAAATTGCTCGATTTCTATAAGAAAAAAACTCTGCATTGATTTCGAGCACAATTGATGTACTCTTGCAGAAATTCAGTCATGCTTTTTTATTTTTCTTGGAAATAAATGTCTTCTTGGGGGCCTGTTAAATTCTACTCCGTTCTTAACTGCTCTTCTTAGGATTGTGTGTATGGTTATTTTAATGTTCAATGATTTCAGACCACTTGGAGCAGTTTTATTATAATTGTTTTGGCATCCTCCAACAACAATTTATGTATCATTATTGGTAGTTGACCATCTTCTTCGGAATCCTTAGTCGATTAATTTTACCGTTTCTTGCGCTTTTAATATATTTGTAACTTATCTAATGGCGTATTTTATCATACTAATATTTTTCAAGTCTTAATGGATCATAACACTTCGGAAATTTCAAATGTTGTGATTTTTTACTTATTCGCAATGTTTTGACTTAATTATTTTAATTTTTATCACTAAAACTTTTCAAAATCAACTAGTCTTTTTATTAAATTTTTTCAAAAATTATAAAATTTTTTTGCACTATTTTAGATAAGGAAAAATTATTTTAGATAAAGAAATTTTATATTTTAGCAGAATAGTAATTTTTCTTTGATGTTTCGACAAAACACTATTTTGCTTAGATTGTTTTGTCGCGCTTTATTAAGAGGTTCAACAATACTTAATAAAATTTTATATGCTTTTTTTAGAGCAGAAAAACACCTTTATATGGAAGTAAATATTTTTGTAAAAAGTATATTATCCTCCCCATACCAAGACAATCTTCTAAATATCGAACTTGTTCAGTTAGTTTTGGCCGACACTGTATATTTGGATTACAGATATTTTTGTCGCTGTTATGTTAGGTTTAATTGAAATTCGATTCAAAATCAACAACGGTTGTGCTCACATTGGTAATTTACGGTAACAGCTTTTTAATACCTTTCGTTAACAAATTTAATAGAAAACATATGTAATTTAACAATTTGATACCGAAATGGTTTCAACTCGGTGCCAATTAGGTATCGATTTTCAATAAGAATTGAACACGCAGTGTTTAATTTAAACACATACGGTGTAGATTCACTATTGACACAGAATGGTATTGTTTTCAACACGTATGTGATTGATATTTCTCTGTGTGTAGTCCTCACAGATTTTACAAAAATCTTCTTGTATATCAAGGATATACAATTCTCTAGAGTAATGATCTGTACAATATTCAAATCCGAGAGAATAATCCAAGCACTTATCTTGATGATAAACCAGGGTTGGAAAAGTTGATACTGTAGTACTTTCTTTGATACTATTTAACATTCAAAAGTACTGTAGTACTCTCTAGAGTCATTTGATACGGTCAAACGATTACCTTGTTATTCCACAATACGAATTAAACATTTCAAAATGAAAATATAATTTGGAAATATATGTTTCGAATTAAAACCTTTATACCCTACACCACCATATGTGGTTTTTGACCATAGCTCCCATATAAAACCCTTTTCAACAAATCACTTTAAAATACATAAAATATTCGACACAAATAAGTTTTATATAAATGTAAATGATAGTGCCAAATTTTACGAAGATCGGTCCATAATTTGACATAGCTTCCATATAAGGCCCTCCTTCGGAAATTACCCAAAAGTGAATAAATTCATATAAATGTAACTATTGATGTAATATTCTGTATTCGTATGTTTTATTTTACACTTAATATGAGAATCGGTCCACAGTTGGCTCCAAGTCCAATTAAAGACCCCTCCCCGAATTTTTATGTAAACAATGGTGTAGGGTATTATATGGTCGGGCTTGATCGACAATATCTTCTTTTCTCGTTTTCTTTAAACTTTTAATGAAGATTTACAATCGGTGTTTAGAAATATGAAATTATAATGGACACTATCTCTGATTAAATGCTGGTTCTTCAAGTTCCCAACAAATTAGACACGTAATTAGAAAAATTCAGATTAGTTTAAAGGGCAAACAAACTATATTATAGAAACATTTGAGCTTTAGGTTTAATTTATAAAATTGTAATCTCTAAAATATATGTCCGTACAAATCTAAAAACTACAAATTTATATCCTCTGCAAATCAAATTGAAGTGAAAATGTTCCGAATTATATTTTAACAAAACTAAAACTGAAGGGAATTGAATTCAACTTTTTTTCCCCTAAGTTTATTTCAATTACAGGCCCACATATTATTAAGACAACGACAACGACACTCATAATAAGGGTGAATATTTAATATTATCGAAATCATTTAATCATTAATCTATCGTTTCAGATTATAATAATTTATTTATTTTGATACCGAAAAATATTTCCATTTTCCATCCCTGTGGTAAATTATTTGGATCCTGTCTAAAAGTAACATGTTCGCAAAATGGTTTCTTTAGTAAGTCGATTATTTCGTTCAGAGATCTGCATATTCAATACAATTTGTACTTTATTTACGAGTCATAAAACATACGGTAATATTTAAGAACATTTTGGGTTTCTGGTTTTAGTCTACTCATTGATAAACAAATACAAATAACAAAAAAGTTTCGATATGTGTCAACAGTTGAATCCCTGTAAAAAAAATATACATATCTTCTATAAAATACCTTTCAAATATCCCGCCTTGCACTGGGTGTATGATTGAGGAGTTCAGTTTACAATTCCCGATGTTTTGAAACTTTAGAGAACATAATGTTATAAACACTGAGTTTATAAATAGCATACGTGTCGAAGGACCATATAAAAGTTACAATTGGTAATTACCTTTGCGGACCGAAGCAGAGTTTATGGAATATAAATGATCCCAGCAGACTTTTCTATGCCGTAAAACTCTATCAGTACTCTTGGTGTTTTTCCAATTGGATTTCATTAAAATCTGAACAAAAGTCGAACAACGAAGTAAATTATTTTAGAATCTCTTTATATTCTTCAATTTTTTATTTATGTTTTATGTATTTAGTATGTTCAGACCAAAGAGTAACAAGAGACGAAACTAATTGTCAAAAACCTAAGTCGGTTGTCAAAAACCTAACTCATGCAACAACAAAATACATGTAATCAAATACATTTTGTTGCTGCCAAAAGAAAATAAAAACACATTTTTGTTTGCAAAACAACAATTTTGTTTAAATGTCAATCGAGAATTTCGTCTCTATATGCTACTCTGTGGTTCAGACTAATCAAATATTTGAACAAAATTGAGTAACCACTATAAAAAATATTTTCTAACTCCTCCATTTTAATGGAAAAATTTTTTTTACTAATCATTATTCATAGCTGTCATTTTAGCAAATCTTTTACGAAGCTTTCTCTAACAAAATATTTCCAAAATCTAAAAGTAAAAGTAGTCGTCACACAATTTTGGTAAAATATTTGACAAATATGAACAAAGCTTTAGTTTAATAAAGAACTAAAAATAGTTTCAGAATTTATAAAGCATTTCAAGAAAAAAATTTAAATTATCTTTCAAGCACAAATGACTCTTTTAACACTGAAGGAATGTGTCTACTCTAGCGGACAATGCTAAATTTCCATACCCAAGATATCACGAATTTGGGTATGAAAATTAAAAAAGAAAGGATTGAGAAGTGTTCATGTTCGATTTTCTCTTAAAAATATAAATTAAAAATTTTAGAAATAAAATCAGTTAATAAACAAGTAAAATAATATTTAACAAATAAAACGATATTAAAGCTAATAAATAATTAAGATTTTGAGATTTTTCTCTCTAAGACAAATAAAATATTCGCTTGCACAAAATGTATGGAAAATAACAAATAATTTATTTATTTATTTATTTTTTTTTTTTTTTTTTTCATATAAATTGTCGAAAGGAATTTTTCGTTCAACATAGAGAAACATGCAGTTAATTAACCCTAATAAATCGATATTAATAAATAACTAAAAATAAAGCAGTGTTAAAAACATATTTTTAAGGTTAGAAAAGACTTAAACAATTTTATTTTTACTTGAAGATTTTAATATCGAATAATTTTTAAAAATTCATCCTAACCTCCTAAAAACCATGTACATTTTTTCTTCCTTTTTTTTTTTTTTGTGGTGAAATAAATACATAACCTATGTTATTATTTAAATATAGCCATCAATTTTCCATGGCTTACCAAAAAAAACTTTTCTAGGTAAATATGTAGCAGCAGTTTCATACATATTCTTTTTTTAACGTCTTTTTTATACCAAACTTATTTGAACATGTGTGGCCTCACCCAGTAGTATAACAAGCACATATTTATTTACATATGTAAACTCTTGGATTTCATGGTATTTTTTATTCTCATTTCATTTTTAACCATTTTGTTTGCTGATGAAAACTAAACAAATTTACTAATTGTCCCGGTAACAACATACACGATTGAAAGATAAACCAAACGAACAACAAACATCAACTGGCCATATCTTCTTCATGCTTGATCAAACATTGCCACCACCTCTAACCAATTCTCTATCATTAAACAGAACCTGACAACATTGTTGAAAGTAAAATAAATGTTAAAAAATAACGAAGGAAAAAAACAGTAACGAGAACTTCATTATTTTAACATATAAATGGTAATTTTATATTTTACTCAAGCCATTTAAAAAACCAACAATATTTAGTTGTAAAAAACATTTACCCATAAAAACCGTTACAAAATTGTTATACAAAAAGCAACTCTGTTGGATTTTACATTTTTATAGTTGCCAACAGTGAAAAAACAACATGCCTTTGGTCAGAGTTTTACCATAGAAAGCAACAACATTTACAAGAAAAAAACTGAACACATGCCAAAAAATATGCAATATTTTAATAGATTACTAGTTTTGTTGTTATTTTTTTCTTTGAAAATCCTTTTTGTATTTATACTGTAGACGTTATGTCGTCATCGACATACAACAGCAGCAGCGTTTTCGTTATTGTGTAGAGTATTTTGCTTTTTAAAGCCATCAGTTCAATTGCAACAGTCGCGTGGTTACCGTTTGTGCAGCAAGTATTTTCCTTTTTGGAATTTTTTTAAACCAACAATCGAATTTGTGAAAATATTTTTTAACTTTTTTAATATAAAATAATAAAAAAAAAAAAGAAATAATAAGTGTTCAATAAAAACAGTTAAATAAATAAGAAAATCTTCTAGTGCCTTTAAATCAGTATATAACCAATAAAAAACACACCAACAAACATACACTCAAAATGGTTGCTATTAATAATTGTGAGTTTTTATTTAATTTTTAAAAAATTTCCACCATAATCAATTATAAATTGTAATAAATAATTTTAATATTAATTAAAATATCACACAATTAAATTTATTGAGCACAAAAATTAATTGCAAATAGCAAACATTATTAAGCTGTTTAGTATATAGCCAATAATTTGATGTTTATTTTAACCGGGTGATTCACATATTTTTTAATTTTATTTGTTTTTTGTTAAACTTTTAAAAATTATATGGTGTTTTTAACAAATATAATCAATATTTTAAATAGTCCTTAAATTTTTTTAGTTTTAATTTGTATTTACCTGCCTTGGAATTTTTTTATCTTCTAGAACATGCAATTTTTTTGAAATCACGTAATGTAATTTCAAACACGTGTCTATTAGTCTGCAAATACTAAAAAAATAATTTAACTTTTTTTAATGTGAAATAAAATTGTTTTGGAAATTTCTAGTTCATAGATAATTTATTTAGCAAAACAAATAATTATAGTATTTAAACCTTTTGTTTTGGTGAATATACATTTTAAAGTATGTACACGTTTTAAATTAGTCGTAATAATATTCTAGAAAAAAAAACGTTAAATATATTAAATAATAACTTTTTAAAACAAATGAAAATTTTATCTTAACAACTACATATTGTAGTTTTATACCAATACTATGGCTTTTGGCAAGGGATAGTGCAGATTGAAAGAGGATTTACCACGTGTTTATTTATAAATTACTAATTTGTCGTAACAAACTCGTTTTCTAGATAAGTTTTTGTATTTTTCAAATCAATATTAGTTTTTGTTGAATAAATGTATATAAAACTTCTTTGTAACATTTGATTCCTTTTCCATAATGAAGCTAATTCGCTCTAAAATACGCTTTCAATTCCATTTAAAGCGTATTATATAATCTTGAATTAATATAACTTTTTTCTGATTCATAACCGCAAACTGGAAGGGGTTCAGCCAATAAGTCATATATGTATATTTTAACCTTTTACAAAATGAATCAAATTACTTAATATACCATTTCTAATCTATAACTAGGCAACATTTGAGTTAATTAGCGATCAGTCTTGTCAAATATTTAACGAGAAATACATAACCACTAAATAAAATATTACTAATTTAAATTTTTAGTTTAGGAAATCACTTTCTACTTAATATTAACCACAGCTTTCATTTTATTAAATAATCTTTCCATTAAAAAAATGATATCCAGTCAATAAAATCCTAACTTTGTGATCCAAAAGTAGTGTAAACTCGGATCATTGCCAATGAAATTTATATAGGCTTGTGATTGAAATATGATTTTTTGGTATCTATACGTTTTCTTTTAATTTAAACTTCTCTCTGGCAGCGGAAAACATCCACCGCCACATCTACATTGTGTTTCACATCTGATCCGAAGGTCATTAATAAAAATATTCGCTTTTTGTAGCCGTAATATGAAATTTAACCAATTTAGAAGAGTTAAAATTAATATGGACATAATTGCCTTATATTATGTTCACATACACACGTTTTTGACTCGTTTTTTGGAAAACACAATGAAATTAAACATCACTGTTCACATATCATTTTATTGTGTTTTTCCTTTTGGTATGTTTTTCGTCTACCAAAATATTTTCACAAATTTTGTATTTAAATAAAAATTTCACATAGAAACACGTTTTAATTCAAAAAATAAAATTTTTAAGAAAATAAAATTTATGAAGAAATATAATTTTCATTCATAATTTTTAATTTTTTGTTTTTAAACTGTTTGACAATTTTTACAAATTCTTTTTTCAACAATTTTCTATGTTTCTATGTTTTCTAGGTTTCATAAAAGTAGGCTTTTGAATATGATTAAAAAAAAAAAAATTTTAAATTTCTTTAATTATTTTGTTTGTTTTGTAAATTTTGTGTAAACATTATTTTTAAATTATTATTTTAAATATTTTAAACAACAAGAATATACTAAATTTGATGTTAATAAAAATGTATAAAGAAATAAATGTGTCAGCATATAAAATAAGTCTGCTCTATCCAATGAATGAAATGGAAAATTGATGTAATGCAACGATTTCCTGTAAGAATAATATCAACAATTTCTCGATTTAAATAATCGGATATAAAAATAGGAAATTTAATTTCAACTTTATGCCATTTACACCATTTTTGGTTGAAAAACTAAAAACAAATTTCTAGTTCATTCCTACAAATCAAAAACCATCTAGTTTTTATGTAATATGGTACACCAAGCAAAAACTAGTAGTTTTTGGCTTCAATTAATTTTTTATTGAAAAACCACACAAAATTATTTGGTTTTTCCATACAAATCAAAAACCGTTTTTGTGTAGTTTTTGTTGAAAACCAAATAAAAACTAATAAAATAACTATTTATGATACAGCCTATTTACGTGTTTTTACAAAAGTCTGCTTTTGAATATGATGTACAACAGAAACATGACAAATTTCTTTTATAATATTATAATTTTTATAAATTTTTGTTGTAAATTATTTTTAAAATTTAGTTATGAACGTTTTTATAAACGAAATCGAACTCAAAATTATCTAAATAAGAAATAAAAAAAGTTCAACATATCAACAAAAACCACATGCAGAGAAAATAAGGCATGTAAATGATTTGGTTTTTGAAGTTTAGTTTTTCAAAAACCAATTGGTTTTCATTTTGGTATAAACGCCATATAAAACCAATTAAAAACTGCTAAAGTAAATATTTATGAAACACCCTGTTTAACTGTTTTCGGAATAGTAAGCTTTCATATAGGTCCAAAATTAAATTTTTATTATTTTTAAATACGTTTGTTTTTAAAATATTTTTTAAATAAATTATGTAAAATATTTTTTAAAATCGTTGAAATAAGAAAACAAATTTAAAGGAAAAGAAGAATTAATTAAGAATTATTTACGTCAACAAAAACTATATAGGGATGAAAAAAGGTATACAAACGAATTGGGCTTTGAAATTAAATTTTCACAAAAACCAATTAAGGTGGTTTTAAAATATTTTTTTAAAAATTAGAAAAAAAATAACAGAATTGAATAGAAATAAAACTACAAATAAAAAAAATGGCCCGAAATTTTCTTTAAGAGATTCATTTTCTATAATACAAATGTATAAAAAAAAATGTATTATTAAATGTGTCATATATTTTATTTTCTATATTAAAATATTTTTTTTTTTTTTAAATTAGAAAAAAAATTAACAGTATTGAATAGAAATAAAACTACAAATAAAAAAGTTGGCAAACATTTTCTTAAAGGGATGCAATTAAAAAAAATTAACCTCATCGATCACCGTTTTCTTAAATTGTTCATGCTAAATTATAACTGCAATTTTTTTCTCAACATTTTTTTTAGAAAACTTAGTTATTTTTAATTAAAATATAAATTCACTACACGTTTTTTTTTATTAAGTTTCTACTCATATTAAGTCTATAAACTATCTAAACATGAAAACACCCTTGAGCTTATGCTACATAAAAAATAATAACATGTCATTTGTACTAGAACATACTGTTGTTTGTCTGCTTGTCATTCCACGTTTCTTTTCTGCTAGTATTTTTGTTGTAATTTTACATGAAAACATGTAACAAAATTACAAGGAAATATGCTAAAGATAGAATTGTTGACAATATTTATCTCTGTCACGCCCTTAGCTAACTACTTACTTCCCTTGCCTAAATGCATCGTTACTCTATGAAGATAAGTTTGAAAGTGGAAAAAACAAGGTAAAACAGAGTAGACATTTTTGTCTACGTCTATATGTGTGTGTGTGTGATTTTGAGTGCTAAGTAATTTAATTAAATGAAAATTAAAATGCTTTTATGAATATTAAAATTGCTTTATTTATAACTCTCAACCAGAATTTAAGACTTATTAAGAATTAATTTAAAAAATACATAGATGAAGTAAAAAATGGTGAAATATAAACACAAACATGTTAAGAGATATGTATTAGGAGAAACTATTCATAAATAATATATAAATTAAGGCTGAAGAAGGTAATAATTTGTAAAGTATACTTTTGGGCTTAAAAAATAGGAATAACGACTTAATTATTAAATTTAAATAATAATATTTATTTAAGCCTTTTAATATCAGAACAGTAAAATAATTGGGCTAAACTGTATAAAGATTTAAGAAATGATTAATAATAAATACAACATACTTTTAGGCATACAACTTAACAATTAAAAATGTTTTCCACACATTTGAATTATTTTATATTTTTATTTTAACATCTTCAAATAAGCAACTTGTTAATAATTGGAATTCGTTAAAAGTACGTTTTTATAGGTATATAAACGCTTAAGCAAGCACTTTTAATATTATTTTTATTTTCTTTTTTCCATTTCCACTTGACAGTTTACATACTTCACAATTTTTCAGATTTAATTATTCAATTCCCTTTCTCTCTCTCTCATAACTTACAAGAATCGCAATTTTTAAAAGTCATTTAAATTCATATGTATGAAAAATAAAGAAAAACAAAGAACCCTGAAAACCATTTGAAATGTTTATGTTTTTTTTTTTTTTTTTTTTTTTTTGTTAAAATTCATAACATTATAATTTGCTTATGCACAAAGCATAAGTAATAGAGTATGAGAGAGAGCGGTAGAGTGTTTGCCTTGTACTAATTTATACGCCATTTTGAGTTTAAAGAAAAATTATTTAAAAACACAAAATGAAATGCTCTTCACGTATTATGTTAATGACTGTGTCATTTTTATTTTATTTTTTCATTTACCACAACATACGTTTAAGCCAAGCCAGTGGTAATTAGTAGAAAGTTTTTTATGTTAAACTTCACAAATTTTAATTAAAAATTATAAGTGGAGCTGCAGATTAATTAAAATTTATAAGTGGAGCTGCAGAGTTAAAATTCTGTGTGTCAACCGCAGCAGATGAAAATGACCAAATCAAAAGTTAATAAATAGTTTAATAAAAAAGTTATTAATTCCAAGGTAAATATGTATTTTATTAATAGATAATTAATATATACTAAAGATAATTCATTAAAATGTATTTACTTCATCTTCCTTTTTCATTCTTTCGGCACACTCTTCTTCTGCATCAGATTTGACGTCCAATCTTTAGGAGTCTTCGCGACTTTGAAAAAGAAGTTATTATCCTCAAGTTAGTATAGGTTCTGTCTTCGGCTTCTTCACGGGGGAAAATTTCTCATGTGTCCACGCTCAAATCTCTATTTTGTATGTCAATGATCTTGATAATGGTTTTGTTTGATGCCCAAACCTTTATAAAGAGCAATGTTTTTGTTTTGAGAAGCCTATGGGTCCAAACAGTGAACAAAAAATTTTTACGTAACTACGTGACGTTTTGACAACCCTGTAATTTATTTTCATAGATTAACAACCTAATTCAGTTGTCAAAAACCTAATTCATACAACAACAAAATACATGTAGTCACATATACTGTGAGCGTCAAATAAAAGTAAACAGCAAGTATTCTTAAAAATAAAGTTATTTTATATTTAGATTAAAAATGCTATATAGAAAAGATTAATGCACATTTGTTTGGTAACTAACTAAATATGGATTTCATAAGAAAAAAGTTATAAAAAAGCAGCACATTAAAAAATAATGAACATATTTTTTTACTAGTCAATAAAAGTAAACAGTTTTATAATTAAGTGCAAAAATATTGTACTTGATACTTTGTATATTTTCCATTTGACTTTATTGTATCCTTTAATATCCTAGGTAACGAGTCGACAAGTTTTTTGGTAAAATCCGCCAATATTTTGTGTAACTCTTCCTGTAATTCCATCTAAAGATGATTACTCCTAATAATGGTATTTTTTCTAATTTTTTTGTCAAGAGGTTCCAACAGATGTCCGATTAGATTAAAATCCGGGATACTGCAGAGTATTACAAGTAGGTTTGGGAGTACGGCAAAGCAACCATTCCCTCACAATTTTGGAAAAATGCTTTGGATCTTTTCCATTTTGGAATAAGCAGTTGTGCAACACGCAAAATTTTAGCACACAAAGATCCATATTATGTTTAAAACTATTTATATGATCTTCTATTTCATTTTCGATTCTATAAATAAGAAATTAATGGTTCCTGAAGCCTCCAGACGTCCTCAGACCATTACCGAGTCTCGATCATGTTCAACTATCTCAACCACACATGTGAAATTGACGCCTTTATTCCATCTTTGCAATATTTTTCGTGTTTTTTTGACGCCAAATATTTAAATTTACTTTCGTCATTGAGTAAAACGGTTTCCTGGAACGTTTAACACTAATTTTTATACTTTTGGGCGAGATTCAAACATTTAGTATGACTGGCTTACGATATGTAGGGTTCTTACGTGGTGTTCTTCTATGGAAGCCTTTTTTGTGTAGTGTTCCTAAAATGGCACTAGCCCTAAAATAATAAGCGGAAATTAACGTTACCTTTTTAAGCTTTATTTTAGGTACTAGAAGAAGGACTTTCTTTGACTTCGCAAACTATAGCTTTTTTCTTTGTGTCTTTAAATGATTTGACCATCTTGCCTGGAAAAACTTTCTACAGTATGTTGTTTGGTATATTTATATATTATTCCGTAATAATTCCTTAAACAATTTTTGCAATTTCATGCAAGGATTTTTCCTTTTTCATATAAATCTGATATTATTTTCGAGTTTGAATTAAAGTTTGTTTTTCTATTGCTAAACAATGACTTTTTTACTTCGTTTTAAAGCAAAAAACACATTTAAGATCATAATTTGGTCCTTTCCACTTTTACAATTCACCGACCTTTTTATGAAAGGAAGGTGCAACTGTTTCCTTTTTTTGACGCGTAAAAATTGATATATTTTCTTAAAAATTCAATTATATCGTTCTTCCGATTTATTTTCGAAAATTGTTTTTTTGAGTTCAATTCCTACCTAATAACCAAATAATTTTGGCATAACACTTTTTTTTATATCATTATTTATGTACATCTCACAAGGCTTCGTTTAAAAGGGAATGAGCTGTTTACTTTTTTTGACGCTCACAGTATATTTTTATACCCACCATCAAAAAGATGGGGGGTATATTGATTTTGTCATTCCGTGTGTAACATGTCGAAGGAATCATCTAAGACCCCACAAAGTATATATATTCTGGATCCTGGTTAGATTCTGAGTCGATCTAGCTATGTCCGTCCGTCTGTCCGTCTGTTGAAAGCAGGATAGCGCTCGAACGGAGCAACGTAGGGAGACGAAATTTGGCACAAATATTTGTCTTATATAAGGTTTGTTTGGGATTGAAAATGGGCAAAATCGGTTTGCAAACAAAAAAGTTATGGGCTAAAGACTAGGACACAGGGTGTCCGTATTATACTTTTCTTCTGATATTTCTGCAACAAAAGCATGTACGATAGCGAAATTTTTTACATATAGTTTGGGGATCGATATAAACTCGGAAGCCAAAAAATGGGCGTGGTCCGCCCACTTTACCGCCCACCTCCCATATAAGGTGAAAATCAATGAAATTGTGTTCAAATAGTTCAAGGACTAATGCAAACTCGGAAACAAAAAATGGGCGTGGCCCGCCCACTTTACCGCCCACTTTACCTCCTAAAAACTAGAAACACAGGGTGTCCGTTTTATACTTTTCTGCTGATATTTCTGCAACAAAAGCATGTACGATTGCGAAATTTTGCGAAATATAAGGTGAAAATCAATGAAATTGTGTTCAAATAGTTCAAGGACTAATGCAAACTCGGAAACAAAAAATGGGCGTAGCCCGCCCACTTTACTGCCCACTTTACCTCCTCTCATATAACTTAAAATGTGAAAAAGTTGATGGTGGGTATATAGATTCGGCCTGGCCGAATATTTGCGCTTGTTTTTTTTGTGTTTTCAAAAAAATTTGTAAATTTGGCTCTCACATAAACTTCTAGTTCTATTCTATGTTTATTTTCAAAATAACGAAAGAACAGGGTTGTTTACATAATGGATGTTCAAAAACATATAAGTTTATTTTTGTTTACTGTTTGTACAAAATGTTTTACGCTACTTTTCTTCATTCTACGTTTCGTTGGAAAATTAACTGGTTGGGCCTTATAGCTTCTTCAGCATATCCGAACAGATATCTAATTGTAGTTACGGAAACATGAGTTTTTAAGACGTTCAGCGCCATTCGAATTTTGCCGGATGTGCGGTTGTAATCGATCTATTACCATCTTATTTCGTACCACTAATGCTGGGCCAATTTTTCATCTGGTTTATTCTTCAGTGATTGTGAAATATTATTTTCTGAATTTTCACCACTGACTTAAAATTTTGCTGACACCACTCTCATTTTGAGATAGATGCCTTTGGAATATTATTTTGCCCCGTATAATACTCTGTAGAATTATGTTCTGAAAATTAAAGACCGACATAACCTCTTAACTGAAGGAGTTTTTCCTTAATGGAAAAGAGAGTAGAGATGGGTGTGACTTTATCATTTCCTCTTGAAGTATTCCCTTTACTTATTTTCTGTTGTATGCCTATTCTATATGTATGCATTGCCATGAGGTTGTGATGCCTCTTAAATGGACTGCTTTTGGGCGATTTTTCGTCAGTTTCCCTCCCTTTTATTCTTTTTAGAATTTCCTCGACTAAGTCTTGTTTCCTTTCAGAACGTTGTTCTCGTTCATCTGATTCTCCGAAGAATTATTTTTTGAATGTAGGAAACCGTCGGCATCATTACATCTTCGAGGATTTTTTATATAAATAAATTTTCCATAAATTAGGGTTTACTTCTTTGACCATCTTATCATCCTTTGTGGTTTTGACCAGCGATCGCCAAAACTCAAGCTCGCGTGCTTTTTATCTCTTTTATTATGCTCTTGATATTAATAAAAAACACACAAAGCAAGTCAGTCTCGCACGAGCATTCAAACATGGAGGTTGTGTTACGCTTGTTGCTTGATATATACTCATGAAAAATGTTTCATATTAAGTAGGATTAATTTAAAGATTTTTGTTTGGTCAAAATGATTTTTTTTTATTTCTTAATTAAGAAAAAACTATTAATTTTTACTAAGAAATTACAGTTATAATTTACTAAAATTAATTTTTTATTATAAACCAAACATACAAATTTTAAATAGTCGTTCGTGTTGAGCTAAATTTGTTATTAACCGATACTTTTTGATAAAAAATTAAAATCCTAAAATAATAGTTATACTTATTTTGGACAAAAAATAAATATCAATTTTATTTTAATCAAAGAATATGAAAATAAATATTAAATCGTAATTTCTATGATAATCATTGCAATCCCTGGTAATTACTATTCAAATTCTAAACTAGTAACTTTAAAATTAAATTACTATAAAAATAAAGTTATTTCTTTGGTACAATTTCTTAATGGGAGAGTAAAACAAAACACACATAGACATAATTGTGAATGTATGAGTGTGGCGATCGCTGGTTTAGACCAGGGTAGTCAGATTTTTTTGAGCCTCTGTCGCCAAATTGTTAATCAGAAATCGCCAAAAATCGCCAAAATTAAATTTTATAATTTTTTTTTAAGAAAAACTAAAAACAACTAAAATATTTAGTGTTTTAAATTTTATATAATTTTAAAATGTAAATTCAGCATCAACAAAGTCAATGATAATTTCAATAGCTAATAACAATTGAATAAAAAATAATTTCAATACACTTTTCTGACATACATAGCTCAATTTTAGGTCAACAATTTTAAAAATTTATTGAAATTTATTATATTTTTTAACAGAATAATTCTAAAATTATGTAATGAACATTTGTCCTATTAAGCTTATAAATTTATTCATGAACGTTTACTTATCATTATGGACCATAAAATCTTAATATTCATATTTGAAAGATGATGGAAAACAAATTGTCAAACATTTATCGAAGATATTTATAAATTAAGGATCTTCATTTTGTTAGTTGGGGTTCATAAACAGCAATTTTTCTTGCTGCAATTCTGAGTTCGTAGACGAGATAGGTAAAGTGAATGTAAATGTTTAGTATTCCCTTCTCTTCTCTCTACTACAAACTCACAATTGCAGCAAGGAAAATTGCTGTGTTTGATCTAGATCAGGGGTTTTTACAAATTCTTGCTTCGTGCCTTTAAATTTGATAATTTAAAGGTATTTCTGAAAATACGTAAGTTGAATTTCAAGTTTGAATAAAAATGAATATTCATTTGAAAAAAAGTGATACTTTCTCAATTTCATATCAAATGTTAATCCTAAATAATTCTTAATCCAAAAATAAATTAATACTTAGAGATAAAAATTAATGGCATATTCTCAATTTGATACCAAATGCTTTTTTATATCAGGCTATATTTAAGAAAATAGTAAAAACATTTGATTTCAATTAATTATAAATTTAAGATAAAACCTTTGTATTTAAAAAATGTATTTTAAAATTGCTAATACAAAATGTACAAAATATCATTAAATGTTTTTTACAATTTTACAAAATTACCAAAATGATAATAAAAATCATGTACAAACAATAGTTTTAGAATATTTACTCTATATTTTTTGCAACTTTATTTTATAAGTATGAAGAAGATAATATACATATGTGTTATCTGTTTTTATAGAAATACTTTTAATTTTATGTTCAAGCAAAAGGTCTTAGCAACCACCTAACAATCTTTATACGAACCCCCATTTGAAACCCGTTGTTTTGGATAGCAAAATACTAAAAATAAACGTTGGCTAGTAAGAAAACGTAATAGTTTTACTATGTGAATACCTATTTAAAAAAAAATTTAAAAATTAGCCAAATAAATCGCCACTTTGTTAAAAACCGCCAAAAAATTCGCCATGTCGCAAAACGGAAAATCCAGTCGCCAAGAGCAATTAAAAATCGCCACATCTGACAGCCCTGGTTTAGACCAACAAATTAGGTATTATTCGAGTCAGGTTCGTCTTCTGTTTTATACGGCTGAGGATGCGTTATGCTCACCCCTAAATTTTTCCTGATCCACTATTTCTAATCGAAAGCCATAGTGTGATAACCTTCCTGAATTCCGAATCGTGTGAATATATTTTAATGTGTTTTTAACAAAGGCGAATTCAAGCAAATTTAGACGTTTCAAGGCGAGTATAAAGCCCAAATTACATTAATGCGTAGACAGCGACAGTATCAGCACAAACAGCAGCTGTGATCACTATAAGAACCTAATATTTATACAACAAAAAAATTTAGCGTCTTGGAACATAATAAACATTTGGCTTTTGGTTCACACCTTGCAAAATACAACCAAATCAAAACTTAAACAGATGATTGACACCTTTTCTAACAAACTAAATACATAAAGCGGTGTAATGAAGGCTTCCACCATAAACATAAATTAACATATCAGCTGACACGGTATAATAAAGGCCTCCACCGCAACCATAAATGTAACATATCAGCTGAAACGTTTAGCTTATGAGTTATACCGTTACTCATAAACTTAAATGTACTGATCTAATCAAATTATTGTCGCTCTACGTTCTTACGTATTTAAATTTACCTTAAATTTACTGTACAAAAAATATTTAATTCGCCACTTTCGACATCTTATTTTATTCTTCTTCGAGTTTGCCCTTTTCGGCAGCTAATTCGATTAATATATCGCTCAGCAGAAAAATAATAAATACAATTATCCATTTTTAAATACATATGTAATTAAAATTAAACAATTTATTTACGTTAGCATTACTAGTACTTAACTTCTCTTTAATTAACATTAAATACATAATAGCAATAATGCAAATTGTTAACTGCACAAGTATTCATTTGCTAAAACAAAAACGAAAAAATTAAATAAAAAATAAAGTTCATTCATATTCATTTCTCATTTAAGTTGCCTACTTAATCCCATTATTTTCTATTACTATCCAAGTTATAAATGCTCAAAGTTAATGGATTTGAATAGCTGAACAAACAGGGTGTTTCCAAAAGATATTAAAATCTTGCAATTAAGGATAAAACTTTTATTATTGATATTTTGCACATAAATGTAACTTTCCATGATTAATCAAGAATGTTGGGATGTTAGATATATTGATGTATTTTGTTTAATATTTCTAAAATCATAACTTTCTTTTTAACCCTGTTTATTTATAAGCATTCACCATAAACTAGTTATTGTGTTCTAAGTTATTTCCTATTTCTTCCTATATATAACTACTAAACAATGTAGGATAATAGCACTAGTAACACTTTTTTTAATAAAAAAAGAGCGTAGGCAGGCTATTATATAAACAAAATGGTTCTTAAGAAAGAAAAATGGTTTAAAAGCTACTTAACAAAATTACACGGGAAACAGCAATAAAAGGCCAAATGGTTTGAAATTACTTAACAAGCTAAACAACAAAATAAACGAGTTAACAAAAGATATTTTAAAGTGAAATTTAAAATCTTTAACGAAATTTCATCTTTAAAAATATATTGTAAAACTGGTGTTTATTTTCTAACAACTAAAGCTCTAATGAAGATTAATTTGGAAAATATAAACTCAACTGCATAACAAATGCATAAAAGTTAAAAGCAAAATCATGTTTTGCAAAAATTAAAACTTTTTACTGCGTATAAAATGCTATTCAAAATGGAAAACAACAGAAGAAAAAATAGTATTGCAATTTAAGGGGGTTAATTAACATATATTTTTTCTTTTTGCCATTTCTTTTTTTGCAATTAAAAAAACAAACTGTATACGAAACACCCTGCTGTTTAATGATAATTATTGTTAGTTGTTGGTGGTTACTTTTACGTTTTTTTTATTTTTTTATTTCTACTATTCGTATTTCTAAAACTTGATTGAAATGAAAAACTATTGTGCTAGAAGAATAATTAATTTTTGTTCTCAATATTTGTAGTTTTTTTTTTATGTGGTTTAATGGTTGAGACTAAAAACATGTTTTATAATAAATTATCAACATTTTTCCACAAGGAAAAATGTAAACTACATTTTTCACAAATGTGGTACATTGAAAAATAAATGTGTCACCTAAAAAATCCTTACAAAGGAGACAATGCAATGAAAAGTCACTATTGAAATCGTGGATTTGTACAAAACATATTTTTAGGAATATAATGGATTATAAACAGTTCTCATTTGTAGACTTTTTCTTTAATGAATTAAACACTGATTTAATTCTTTTATGTTATTTTTTTTATATATACATATAATTAAAATAATATTTTTAGGACATTAAGAAATAAATCTAAAATAATTTGATGGGGAATTCCGTAAACGAAAAGAAGAAAATCTATTGAAAAAAAAATTTTAACGGGAATAAAGTTTTAAGCAGTAAATTAAACAAAATATTATTTTAAGGAAATAGGGTAAATGTACCAGTAGTCGGCAGTTTCATTTTTTTCTCTTTTTCAAACTGGTCCTATTAGAAGTGGGAAAATAATGTTGAGATGAAGTTTAGTTATTACAATTCAGTGATTAGTTTAGTTTTAGATCCATTTACCAACTTTGAACATTAAAATAGCAAATTATAAGTAATTTCCATATTTTGTTTAAAACATCGATTTTTCCAGTGCTCGGCACATGTGTTCCTAAGTTCGGCAAAAAATTATCCTATTGTCGGCATTAAAATTTTTGTTAAAGAAAAGATAACGTCATATAGAAATTCAAATTATTTTTATTTAAAATAAAAGTTACTTATTCAATGCTTCATATACTATACGTTATGAGATCTATTCATGGTTTTATGTCTTATAAAAACTAAAAACTATTAAAAAAAACTTTAAAATTAATGGTAATTAAGTAAATTAAATAAGTAATCAATTCATAGGTACATAGTAGATCATTAAAATTAAATTAAAAATACTTTTTGGCAAGTAAAAAGCTTTTGATTAGATTCAATTCAGATATAGGTATAATATTAAATATTTTCCGTCTGTTTGGTTTTACAATCATTGCACACAAAATCTATTCCCTGGACAATTTCGTATTCTACTTCTTTTAAACTGGTGCATTTCAGGTGAAACCATTGGGGACAATTATCACATCCTACATTTTTTAGAGCGTCATCCTCCGCATCACTATCCAAGCCATCTTGACATACACCACAAAGTAGTTTTCTTCCTTTTTTAACCTTTTTCGGATTATTTTCCTTTTTCATTTTCCTTTTTTGGCGTTCAAGCTTTCTTTCCTTTATAGCTTCAGCTTTCGACGTTTTTTCAAATTCTTTATCTTCTATATGTTTCCTCCATGCAAGAGCAGATATTGCACTTGGAGCCTTAGGTTTTGAAGCGAATCTTGAGTTTTTTTCCATTTTGGGAAAGTACAAATGACTTTCAAACGTAGGTGACATACCTTTGTTTGTAATTACAGAAGAGCCTATAGGATTATAATAAAGATATAAATATATACAAACGTACCTGGTACACATTGCAAAGAAATATAAAAAATTACCTGTTTTTGGGGAGTTACTAACGGACCTCAATATTTTAGTTTTATAACTACTCATTGATGATGAGGGAGAAAACAGTCCATAATCGAATCAGTTATTTGGGTATTGTTTGGAATAGCAACTGTAATTGGGCTTGAACTTCTAGTTGGTTTAAATATAGTATCTTCGTTATTTTTTGGAACCAAACAGTCATCAGGATTCGACGATAAATTGGGTTCTTGTATGTGCTTCGTTTGCATCTCCAAAATGCCTTCCTCATTGATTATATACGTTCCAGATTGAATAGTGATGTTCCCTAAAATTTCAATATTTTGGTCTTTTCTCATTTGTTTTAACTCGCAAATCTCTTCCACAACAATATCTGAATCAATGCCTCGTTCACGAAGTTTTGGAGCTATTTTGTTAATAATATCGATAGCTATGTCGAATTCTGTTGCCTTTATTTCTTTATTATTTTCGTATTCAATTGCCAATGCTTCCGAATTGTTTTTAATACATTTGGTGTAGTCAACGTTTTCAGGATTTAGAGGATATAAACCACACTTTCTAAACCCATTTTTAATTGTGTCTTCCAAATCCATCTTAGAAAGGACCATATCAAGTAGTGGGCAAAACGTAGACTTTGAAACTACTTTGTTGTTATTTTCAGGCTTTAACTGCCACTCCCTTACGGTTTTCTTCCATTCTGTTTTAAGCGGTTTAAACACGCTAACATCCGCAGGCTGCATAATGTGGGTAGTGTTAGGAGGAAGGGCATACAAAATAATGCCGTTTTCATCGCAAAACTTGCTCAGTTCTAACGTCATGTGGGATTTATGACCATCCACAAACAGCAAAATTGGCCGCTGAACCTTGTGCTCATTAAGCCAACTATGTATGTATTCAAAGAATGTCTCACTAATCATCCATCCGGTTTCAGATTTGCCTAAAAACCAAATTTCCGGCAAACTATTTACCACATCTTTAGGAGGTCGCACATATGGAAAGACAACCATCGGGACCACTGTCTGACCATTTGCCGAGAAAACCAGCAGCATAGTAATTGTTTCCTTTTCATTTCCTTTTTGGATACTGTACACATTTCTATATCCTTTTGGGCCAGGACTTTTCCGGTTTTAGGGCATAAACTAAAACTGGTCTCATCTCCATTAAAAATACGCGATGGATCTTCCAAAATATCCAAAGCGTTTTGTTCTGTCAGGAAGGTTTTTAATTCATTTTAAACCTTCCGCTTCTCTTAGGCTTAGACTAGGATGTCGCTTCAAAAATCCCATATACCACTTTCTTCCCGGGCGACCATTTAGAAACGGTGTGGGTCTTTGATCATCTTTTATTATCGCTTGAACGGTATTTATCAAGTCTTCAGCTTTTAGTGGGAATCCACATTTTGCTAGGTCATTGCACCATTTCTCAAGACGTTCCTCTTCTGATTCAGTCAGCACTGTTCGAGGACCCATTTTTCTGGCATCATCAGAAACTCGGCCATGGATTCTGTCCTGTATAGTGGAACGTGGGACGTCATATTTTTTGCTTGCACCCAATATTGTAGATGTGCCATCTCTTACTTCCATTAAAGCACATTTTAAAGACTCTTGGGAGTATTGGTGTATGAGCCTTTTTCCGTTGGTGAACATATTAATGAATTTATATTGTCTGAAATTCCAAGAACAGCCTATTATGCCTACTGAACCACAAATTTTCGTCCTGTTTTGGGACTTCTAGTTATATAAATGTAAGATTGCCGACTTTAGATCACTAATGTCCTATTCTCGGCAGGTCTCAGTGTATTCAATATAAACTATGCCGACTACTGTGTAAATCAAGTTTTTACTCATTTTTTTTTTTTTTAAGAAATAGCAAGAGCGATGATTTTTAAACCATTTTATAAAATTTGAGCTTAATCTAAAAAAAACTCAATTTCCAGTAGTCGGCACCCCCCTGCCGACAATTGGAAATCATATAATTTTTTGTTTCTAATGCCGGCAGCAATAAAAATCACAAAAAAAATATTTATTTCTTTATTTTTTCACTCTTAATTTAATATTTTAACTGTTTTCTTTCATTAAAATCACTTACTTTCACCAAAAACTCTTAATTTAATATAAATACTTACTTGTTTAAGGAGGCACCTAAACTAAAATTTTTTTTAGAAAACTGGCACTACTGCACTTGTTGAAAAACCATCACTAAATGAGGACAAAAATTGACAAAATTATTCATCCCACTCAAGTTTACACATTTCATAGGGAAAAAAACTATATTTTCTACGAAAACCAGTTTTAACTTTAATAAATAACGGTCGTTTTTCTTATTTATTTGCATTTTTTTTACAAAAAATGCCGACTACTGGTACATGCCGACATTAGGTGCATTTACCCTATTACTTTTGGTCTAAAGAAAAAACATTCCATGTACTGTTATAGAAAAGGACAAAGTTATTTTTTATCTCTTCATTGTGGCAGTGAAGGACTTGCCTAATGAAGTGTTTCTAGACATTTTCGTAACTTTTATGCAATATTTTTTGCTTAATCGAATTTCCAAAGTAGACAAAATTTAACTGATGAACCAATGAACTGGATGGGACTTAGAGCACAATTAACTATTTGTCCGCATTAAGATTAATTTTAATATTATTGCCAATCATGTTATTTGAATGTTGGTCTTATACTTATAATAAAACCCGACTATACCAAAAGTCACCTGATGATCTTCACTCTTGACAGTTATATTTTATAATGTGTGGTTATTTTTACCTGATCGACTTTAAAATTTTCCATTTCTTATTATCTTAAAAACATCCCACATTGCCTCTTAATATGTTATTATTAGGTTAAAAACCTATTAGGGATTATAAACAACCCCCCTTTTTGCATAATTTATGCTAACAAAGCTTTCAATTTTAAATGCTTAAACCATTTACAACAACCACATATATGGAAATTTTCACGGAAAACTTTTTTTTATTTATTGCCGAGAATTTTTCATTTTAAGTTTCAGCACATTTGGTCAGTACAGTGATTAATGGCCATACAGAAACAGACCTTCAACTTGCGTTTATTATTTTTTTAAGCGCTTTATGTTTATAAACAAATTCATATGCATATGTACACACATTTGTATAAACAATTATGAAAAATAAATGTTTTGGAAAATAAATAACAACGAGTATGAGAGTTAAAAAAAGGAAATTTTGTGGAAATAACAAAAAAAGCTTTACATAATAACCACATCAATCAAAACATTAAAATTAAGAGATTTTTGCATAAATAATTTGTTTAAGTAAAAAAGTTGGGTAAAAATTAAAAATGAATAATATAATAGAATAAAACTTTATTAAGAACAAAATTTAATAGCAGATGAACAAAAAATATTGTTTATTTAATTTAATAACTAATAAAAGAGATGCCCAATTGATGATAAATAATAAAGACTCTTGAAAATCGCTTTAAAGAAATTACCTTGTTTTATTTATTTTTCAATTACAATGAATTTAAGGAAATATATTTTAGTTAAGTATTTCAGTTCTTATTGTTTTAAAAATTATAATAAATTATTACGTTTTATTTGAGATATTAATTATTTATTTTCTTTTATTTCAATTCTTTTTAGCCACTGAAATCCGTTGCCAGGAAAAATCTCGTGGTGGTTTGAGTTATGAAGTGATTTTGGCTGAGCCAGCTCCTAATGTAGCCGTACCCAAAAAACCTGTTACTCCTGGCAAAAATGTTTCAGCCGAAGAAATTGAGCAAAAATTAAAGGCAGCCGAAGAAAGACGTATTGTAAGTTATTTGAGAATGATGATAATTTAAATATTAATATAATAAATCTGTAATTTTTATATTCTTTAGTCTTTGGAACAAAAGAAAATGGCTGATTTATCTTATAAATTAGCTAAAATCGAAGAGGCCACACGTAAAAAGGATGAAATTACCAATGAATTCATTAATCAAACCAAGGAACAATTGGAATCGAAAATGGAACAACATGTTGAGAAACGTGAAGCTATTATTAGTGATTTGAAAGAAAAATTGAAGGTAGGTTATCAAATAAATAAATAAATATATAAATAAACAAATAATTAAATAAATTTTAGACAAAAGACTAAATTCTAAAAATTGTTATTATCTTTAAAATAAAAACGTTTTTAATTAAAGAAACTGTATCAAAACTAGAATTTATTTAAAAAATATGAAATTTTAAATTTAAAAATTCAAGATATCACAACATTAAGAATTTTAACATTTTTTTTTAAAATTTAATATTTTTATGTATATTTATTATTCTTTTTTTTTATTAGATTCACTCTCAAGAAATTGAAAAAACTCGAGAACAATTGGAACAACAAAAATATATTGAAAAGATTGCTATTGAGGAGAAATTAAAAACTGCTCAAACTTTGCGCGATGAAAATATCAAGAAAATGTTGGAACGTCTAAAGGAACATGTAAGTTTTAACGTATATTTTTTAAATTCAATAACAAAGGCACTTCCAAAAAGCACCAGACCATTTAAAATTAAAAAAAAAAAAAAAAAAAACTCATTGTAAATTTTTCACAATTCATGTACAATATATATAAACATTTATAAACATTTCCTCATTTTTATGAAAATTTTATTTAAGCTAAACATTCATAGTTTAAAGCACTTTAAGTTTGCACTCATTTTCTTTTTAATTTATTAATAAAAAATTAAGCTTAATTTTTTTATTTTACAAATATAAAAAAACACAAAAATTAAAATCATAAATAGCCTTTTTTAACTCTAATCCCTCCACTTTATTAACACTTACACTCAAACAACCAGCCACTCACTACCTATTCCCCTTCCATAGACTACATCTACTCTTTGTAAATCTTTCATTTCGTGTAAATTTCATTTCATTTTTTTCATTTATGTTTTTTTCAAATTTAATTTTAATATAATTTTAGAACACTGTCAAAATTGCTGAAATCAAAAATCAAATTGATCAATTGGAATCACAAAAAATCGAGGAGAAGGCCCGCATTATTGAAAATAAATTATATACCGCTGAACAAAATCGTGAAAAGGAGATACAAAAGAAAATTGAAAAAGTTCATAAGCTCGTATGTTCTCTCATTTATCATTTATTTTATACATATTAATTTTAACTTTTACATGATGCTTTGATCATAAAACAAAAAACAATTTATTGTAAAAATTTTCTTTAATGATCATTAATCGTTATGTATGAAATAGTTTAATTTTTATCAGAGCTTTGGATTATCAAGCAATGAAAAAACATTTAATTTTTTTTTTTTTTGTGTTGGTGTTTAATCATGGCTTTTTTATTAATTTAATTTTAATCATTAACATAGTTGATTCATTAATATCGATATCATTGAAATAAAATTTTTGTTAAGGTCATATAAGGAAATACAAACAAAATTTTTTAAAATCTGTTTAAGTTGTTAATGGCTTAAACAAATTTCTGTTCTATATTCAAGACTATAGTCTGTTCTATAGTCGATACTATATTCTGTTGCTATAATCAAGACTTTAATCTGTTTTATAGTCCAGATCTTATTTTGTGCTATAGTCAAGACTATAGTATGTTTCTATAGTCAATACTATAGTCTGTTCCGTAGTCAAGACTATAGTATTTTCCATAGTCAAGACTATAGTCTGTTCTATAGTCAAGACTATAGTCTGTTCTATAGTCAAGACTATAATATGTTCTATAGTCAAGACTATAGTTTGTTCTATAATCTACACTGTAGTCTGTTCGTATAGTCAAGACTAAAGTCTGTTCTTTTGTCAAAACTTAAGTCTGATTTTTGTTCAAGATGACAGGCTATAAAGTTTGTTCTATAGTCGAGACTAAGAAGTCTTTTCTATAGTCTGTTCTTCTATTGAAGACTATAGTGAAAACCATAGTCAGTCCTGTAGTCTGGAACAATGTCTGTTTTAAAGTTGTATGTTCGCATGCGATTTCTAAAAGGAACTATAGTAGAACCAATATCGACTAAAACTATACTAGAATTGCATTAGAATTAAACATAAACTTTTGAATTAAAAATCAACTGGAACTAAATTGAAATAGAAATAAATGAAACTAAAGGTACGGTCACATTAGGGAAACATTTGACTGAAACTCACAAATATTTCTTTGCCGTAATGTGACCATAAAATATTTTTGTGTGGCAAACAACAAATCAGCTGATTTTGGGCAAACAAAATTATTTGATAGCAAACAAAAATATTCATAATGTGAACACAATGTGACCACATGATGGAAAATATTTTCTCATTTTTTGAGCAAATAATTATTTGAACTTACAAAATTTTTGTAAGAGAAAACAACATTAAATAATAGTTGTATCGAGCCATATTTACTATTGAATTTAAGGGTGCCAAAAATCATTTTATGCATTTTATGATATATCTAATGTTTTTTAGTATCAGCTATATTTCAGGACGATATAGCAATATTATACCAACCATCTTCTAAAGATATTTACTCTTCTTTTGCATGTATTGTCAATAAATCTATTCTGATCCAAGTGTAAAATTTTCAGTGAGGTAAAATGGGTAAAATTACAATGAAAAAATTAAAAGACTTCGGGAACATACTTAAGCATGTCAAAGGACTGTCCCTACAAGTTGGTGCATAAAAATGAGCGAGATATATGTATGCAAAAAATTTATTTTTGGCACCTTTAACCGCAGGGCGATAAAGTAAAATTGTAATGATAACTTACCAACCATCTTCTAAGGATATTTACTTATCGTCTATTGCATATATTGTCGAAAAAACTTTTTGTGGTTCAAGTTAGTGTCCGAAAATGTAAAATTTTCAAAGAAGAGTAAAATTACAATAATAAAATGAAAAGACATCGGGCACATACTTGAGCAAATCAAAGGACTATCCCTACAAGATGGTACATACAAATTTAGTTTAGCAAAATTGTTGCAAATTTTATATTGTATAGATGATGTAGTAGAAACACGTATGATGCATAATAAGCGAGATATATTAAAATAATTGATTTTTGACACCTTTAACCGCGAATTACCCGTGTAGCAAAAACGTGATTAAATGTGGCCTTTTGAAGTATGACGACGTTATTTTGTCAGTGCCGGTTATTTTGCGACAGTATGAGCTAAATTCGTCCAGTTTGGAGGTGGATGAGGTGGACTTGGGACAAACGGTTCAAGCCGGAATCGTTTTAGTAGATGGAGAGTGGTGGTGAGGTCGCTGCTAAGGTTGCTAGTGATTCAGGTGAGACGAAGGGTGCTGCTGCTTCCTCTGGCAAAGCTACCGAAAAGACGCGTATAACGAAGCTCCCTAGGAAGAATGTCACCACGTCGGTTGATGGTGACGGATGGGTCGGCCATATAAAGAAGATCACGGAGGTTTAGGGAGGTGGTGTTTAAGAAGTCGCTGGTTGACCTTCCAAAGAAGGTACGGAAATGAGGCCTTCTTGATGAGGCTCAGTGCTTAAAATGAGCGGCAGCAGGGGGATCTTAACGTTCTAGATGCTGGTGGTATTGGGGCAACACACATGCACGTGAACAGCCTATGCCGATGGCTATGCCATTATCTTACCTTTACTTCTTCCTTTTCTAAAGAGCTCTACATTAGAAATCAAAAAATTTTCAGTTTCTTTATTATATTTTCAATAAAAATAATTTTATTGTTTTAGACAGTTTGATGAAATAATTTTGAAGACAAATAATTTTTCAAATGTGACCGATGAGAAAACATGTTTTCCTATTTGCCTATTTGAATATATTTATTGTCTATTTGAACAAACAAAAATGGGAAAATAAATGTGAGTAATGTGACCATAAAATAAATTTCATATTGCTTTGAAAAAATTTTGTTTACGTTCGGGCAAACTAATTTGAAACAAACATTTCCCTAATGTGACCGTACCTTAAGAACTAAACTATAATTTAACTAGAACTGAAGTAAATTAGAGCTAAAACTGAACTAGGTTAGGTTAGGTTGCACAGGCTGTCTCCAATACCAAAAGGAGACTCACTTGGGTCCTTAGTTTTCTTTGTGTTGCCTGAAAAGAATTAAAAGATTAAGAAATAGTAGAGAAGGAGAAAGGAAGGAAAAGAAAGAAGAAGAAAAGCATCGTTAGAACAGAAAAAATAAAGAAGAGAGAAAATGAAGTATCCTAGGCCGTGCAGGCCATATACATTTATCTCGTGAACCAATTTGATGCCCATATCCGATATGTCCCTAAGATCATTAAAACGCGACCTATCCAAAAAGCGTTGTCTAATGCCCTGCAGAGCGGGGCAACCACATAGAAGAAGAGCTATCGTCTCCTCTTCCTCTAAATCATGACAACTTCTACAGTAATCATTATAATTGAGTCCCAATCGACTCGCATGCCTACCGAACCTACAGTGGCCAGTCAGCAACTCGATTATATTTCTGAGTCGCTCTCTGTCTAGACTCAATAGGAATAAAGTTCTTTTGTGGTCCAAATTTGGCCATAAAATTCTAGAGACTGAGCAGGCATTTTCCTGTGACCACAGTACCTGAGCCCTGTCCAGAAAAACTCGCTTCACATGAAGCTTACAAAATGCCAAGGGGACTTCACAAAGACGATCAATATGATCATCATCCAGCATTGACCCCTTTTTCGCCAGAGAATCAGCAACAAAATTGCCTCTAAGAACCCCGTGTCCTTTCACCCAAATGAGTGTTAAATTTGAATGTCTCGCCATCCCATTCAGAGATGCCCGTCATTCATGGACGAGTGTCGACGTGGAGTAGACACCGATCAGGGAATTAATAGCAGGTTGGCTATCAGTAACAATACGAATATTCCTGTCAGAAATCCTGTAATACTTAAGCCAGTTCGTGGCCCTCTTAATAGCCGAGAGTTCAGCCTGAAGAATACTGCAACCGTCTGGAAGCCTAAAGAATACACTGGTATTAGTTTCCTCGATGAAGAAACTACAGCCTACTTGATTCCCATTTTTAGAACCGTCAGTGTAGATCCACATACAGTTGGGATCACGTTCCAAATCAGCATTCCCTTGAAATATCACTCCGAATTTCCTGCCGAAGAAAGGAGTTGGGATGCAATAGTCTATATTTTCTGGAAGATCATCAATGATCCGAAGGATACTGGAGTGATCATAAGTTCTCTCCTTCCAGTCTCCTGCTGCGCTCAATCTAATTGCAGTGTTGATCGCATTCTGCTTCACCAACAAGTTTGCTGGTAGCCAATTGAGCATTGGAAATAGTACCTTAGTAGGAGTTGATCCCATGAATTTCTAGAATTCAGCTAGAAAAACATACACATCTGCTCAAAATAATAGATACACCTAGTGGGATGATATTTAAGTGACGATAACTTTGGAAAATTCTTCAGAAATACTTCGAAATTTTTTCTTTTAGTAAAAAATTTTATCTGGCAATGACATTTTATTGAAAAATATGGCAAGTATGTGCCTAAAATTTAATTTACACATATGTTTTCGATTTAAATACCAAAAATTGTTGCTCATAATAATATATAGATGAAAGTAGGGGTTAAGGAAAATATATACGTTATCTATAAAATTCTTTTGTACGATTGAAACTTGTAATAGACCTCATAAAATTACCCCAAAATCAGATAGAAGGATTACTTTATAGGCAAAAAAATGACCCCTTCAATCCTCTGAAGACTATTTCAGCTGAAATTTTTGATGGAATAGGTCCGAAAAGAGTTAGTCTTTTTTGTATGCAATATTCCAATTTATCCCAGTATCCATATGAATTTATTGTAGTTATCAATATGATAAATAGGACCATTTGAAATGAAAAAACAGTCATATTTGTGAATTTGACGTGGAATTTTGTCCCTACAGGGTGGCGAATACTTCTTCGAAGATATTTCCTAACAAAATATTTTTTATTTCGCCAAAAAATTGTATGTCTCTCCATTTTTTTTCCGCGTATACATTCGGACTAAAGTAAATTTATTTTAAGAAGTTTTAACAGTATCTTAAAATTTTGTATACGCACTAATGGAACTTTTCTGGCAATTTCTTCCGGAAATTTGTTTTGCAGACTACGAAGCCAAACTGTTTGCGGACCTACTTCATTAAAAGTTATAGCAGAAATAGCCTTCAAAGAAATGAAGGATTCCCTTTTTTGCCAATACATTAATCCTCCTTTCCGTTTCTGGGGTTCTTTAAGAGGTCTAATACAAGTTTATATCATTTATTTTTTAGATAATTTTTTTTTGTGCTAAATGTAGATGTCTTCCTGAGCCCCTTTTTGCCATTTCAAGCAACGACTTTGCAGTTTTCGCTTGTTTTGAACCATTTTTCTCCGCTATTTGGTGCACTGATTGTTTCTTCCCATTTTCTGTGCCAGAATACTATTTCTTTATAATATTTTTAACATAAATTAAACTTATTCTATTATGTAAAAATAATAAAAAAAAAAAAAGTAAAATAGAATTCGATTTAATATAAAAAGAATAGAAATAAATTAACTGTATCTATTATTATGAGCAGCAATTTTTGGTATTTAAATCGAAAGCGTGTGTGTAAATTAATTTTTATGCACATACTTGCCATATTTTTCATTAAGGTATCATTGCCATATCAAATTGTTTTCTAAAAGAAAAAAATTCGAAGTATTTCTGAAGAATTCTACAAAGTTATCGTCACTTTAATGTAATCCCACTAGGTATCTATTATTTTGAGCAGATGTGTATATTTATAATTGAACTAAAATTGATTTAAAACCAAACTTGAATTGAATTTGAATCCAACTATGAATTGAATTAGAAGGAAACTAGAATTGACATTAAATTGAATTAAAACAGATCTAGAATTGAATTAGAACTGATCTACCACTGAAACTAAACTGAACAAGAACTGTTATTAAACTGAACTAGGGTTGACGTGGAATTCAATTAGAACTAAACCGGAACTAAATTTGAAATCAACTAGACTTCAATTATAATACAACAAGAATTAAATATGAACTTTACTAGAACTGAACTAAAACTAAACTCGAATTTAATAAGAACTGAACTAAAATTAAACCAAAACTAAAATTTAATACAATGAGAACTTATAAAGAAAAGAACAAGAGCTATATTTTAACTAAACTAGAGCTAAAATTAAAATAAAAGTAAATTAGTATTGAAAAAAACTAAAACAGAACTGAAATAAAAATAAATGTAAACTGGTTTTGAAGAGAACTATAATTAAACTGAACCAAATACATCAACTTTGAACTGAAACAGAAATGATCTAAAGAATTTTCTTTTAAATAACATTTAATGAATTCAAATATTTTCTTTATTTCAAAACAGATTTTAAAAAATATTTGTTAATACATAATCTTATTCATAATACAAATTTAATTTTCAAAATTTCAATGTTGTATTAGAAATAAGTTTGAAATTATTAAATTAAAATAATATAAATAATTTTGTTTTGTTTCTCTTTTTCCACACAGGAACGCCGTGCTGAATTGGTACGTCAAAACAAGGCTGCCGCCCAGCCCCAACAATTGAGCGAAGACAACATGTCCACAGCTATTGCCTCATCCGGCTAGAAGATAAACTAAACAAACGAAAGAAAGAAAACATTACAAGAAAAAAAAAGATTAACGATTATTTAAAAAACAGCACTACGAAACTGCTTGAAAATAAATTAAAAACAAAATAAAATTAGAGATCTTTATTTTTCTTTTTTGGAAAACTTAAGTTTTTCATAAAATAAAACACACAAACACATGAAAAAAATCATTTAACTGCTAATAAACAACAAAAAAAAACCGTTTAATTAAAAATAAAAAACAAACTATATACTCAACAAATTTAAAGAAAAAAAAAAATGAAAGCAACATGGAAAAAAAAACAAAAAGCATATAATCCCCCTCTCTCTCTAACTCTCTCTAATAACTACTAATTATTACAAAAAATAAAAAACAGAAAAGAAAAAATATTAAAAATAATAATAATTATATTTTTCATTAACAATTATTATATAAAAAAAGAAAAATAACTCATTAACTACAAACAAAAGCTGATATTAATATTAAATAATAAAAAAAAAAAAAAAAAACTAACAACTGGAAGTAAAAACACCTTTAAATAAATAAAAGAAAAATAATTTCTTTCAAAAAGGTGTTTTAATTAATTATAATAAAATTAATTTAGCACACTTTCTTTTTGGGATTTATGAAAAGATTAAATTATAATGAGCAAAACGACTTTTAAGAAAAATTAAATTTAAAACCAAACAGCACACATTATTAGTTAAAAAAAAAAAAAAAAAAATTTCAAAAAAACAAAGTTTAAAAGAATTAAAAGAATAGCCTTGTTTCACAAAATATTGTTCAACAAAATTAACAAAGCTATTCTTTAATACATACAAATAAACAAAAACTTTAGTTTTTTAAATTATAAAAAACAAAACCAATAAATAATAGTCGTTTTCATTTTCAGTTTCATTTATAATTTACATATAAAAATTAAATAAATGTGAATTTCCTTTAAGTATTATTCTTTTTTTTTTTTTTCTAAAAAATGGCCTGGCTGCTTTTATATTTTTCATATATATAATTTTAACTTCCAATTTTCCGTTTGAATTCTAATTTTAAGAAGAATTTTTAATTAATTTTATATTTATACTTTTAATTATTTTTTAAATATAAATTTTTGTGTAAGTTCTTTTTAATAAAAAAAAAGATATAAATAAAATGCTTCAAAAAAATCAATAAAAACATTATTTAAACAAAAAAAATAACTAAGGAGTTTTATTTCACATATAATTTTTTTCTTTTTAGCAAAAGATAAAAGAAACTTAAATAATATAAATTTTTTAGGCATTTAAGTATAAAAAAAAGAAAATAAAGTTTTTAATTTTTTATACTTTAAAATAAAAAAATAAATAACTTTTTTTAATGAAGAAGTTTACAAAAAAAAAAAAAATTAAAAGAAAATTTAAAAAATTTATAATAATAATAAAAAATAAATATTTTGTCTATTTAATCTTATATTACAAATAAAAAAAACTAAAATGGAAAACCAAAAAAAAAAAGTTGATATTGATATTTATAATAAAAAATATATAAGCAAATATGATAATAATTTAAACCGAAATTACTTTAGTATATAATATATTTAAAACATAACTATATACAAAACACTCCTCCCCAATTAAGAATTTTTTTTAAATAATTTTTCTCCCCACAATTTAGTATAATTTGCTAATATAAACCAAAACCATAGCTTAATTATTTAATAACAAATTTTGCCTAACTATAAACAAATTTTGTTATTTATTTAATTATTAATACCCACAAGAAAAGCTTAAAAGAATTATAAAACAAAAAACAATTAAATTGTTTAAAAAAAAGTAAATATTAACTAAGATTTACATAACCAAAGTAAAAAATTAAAACTTAGAAACGCTTTTGCATAAACCAAATATTTATTAACTATATACCCCATATACCTTCTATATAACAAAACAAACTATAAGCCTTAATATATAAAATAAAAAAAACCTAAAACCTAATATATAATTCAACTTTAACTTCCTTCTTCATTTAACTTCCTCACTTTAACAACCAGCCTCTCAAAACATCCTCTTGATCTTAATATTTCCCTTTAACTTTATTTCCTCTCATACTTTATACATTATTTCTTTTCTAATACACCATCAGCTCTTTGCAAACGTTTCATATTCCCTAGTAAAATTCAAGGGTAAGAAAAAATCTATTATTAAGCAAAAACTTATTAATTAAAATATTAAACAATAAAATAAATATAAATCAAGCGTATTTATAAATGTGTAAAACTCATTTCGTAATAATAATGAAAAACAATAAATTACTTAAATATATCAAACAAAATCATAAAAAAGAAATGAAAATGATAAAATGAAAACTAAATAAAAAAATAAATTTCTAATTTGAATGCTAACGATGATGATTGCCTGGTGTTTTGTTTCCTTTTTTGTTTAATGATAATAAGTTGCAATTAACGGTAAGTCGTAAATGTTAACAAATAATGGAAATATAGCTTACACCAGAATTTTTTTATTTTTTTTATGGTCTTTCTTAATATGCCTGGGTTTTTGCTCTATCTGCTCTGGTAAAAAAAATATTTTCTAAGTTTTTTCTTATAAATATCGATTTTTAGTAGGAAATAGGAGTGATTCAGATTTTTGAACTGGAGATCATCGCGTGGGAGGCGGAATCATTCCATCTGTAGTTGATAGCTCTTGATAAGTGTAATAAAAATAAAAGATTTTTCGCTGGTAGGCAAAATTTTGATTTTATGACCTTTTAAACTTTTATATTTTTGCACCGAAGTAGTCACAGAAAAATCTAAAAATATTTAGAGCATTTTAAGAAAATTTCATAAAAATCGATTAAAACTTAAGTTTGATGGGTTAAAATGTTATACACAAATGTTCTACGTCGAATTTCACTAAGGGACGCCAAAGGTCTAAAGTTCATCCGGTGAAGCATTTATCCAAAGAAATTAAATTAATAAAATTATTAATAAATTTGTTAATGATTTCAACAAAACTTTTTATTGTATGTTATATTTCACTGCCTATTTTACGGCGATTATATAAGAAATGTGGGAAAATTGGCAATTATCTTAAGTACACATGAATTTTTAACCTTTGTCGACCCCTAGTAAAATCTGACGAAGACATACGTCTTCCCCTTTGTTTGATAAAAATACAGATTTACCTCTAATATACGAGTCGTAAAGTAGTTCTCGCGTCGCGGTAATTATTGCGGTTAAATATTTTTAAACCATGACAAGAAAAACTTAAAATTTGGATTTAAAGCATATTTTTGAGAAATAATGTTAATATTTGGAGCTAAATAAAATTAAAACAATATATTTAGACTTGTTCTAAAATCAGGTAATTAAAAATACTCCCACTTTGTACGAAAATACCCAAAATCACAGTCCGGGGAAAATTTTTTCAATAATAGTCTCCCTGTCGTTGTAAAAGTCGTGGCTCATAAGATATTTTGTGTGTGTTTAACCAATATATGCTCAATATTTGTTGATCTCTGCTTTGACATTTTTGAAATTAAGAAAACAAATTAAAAAACTTTTTCAAAATTGACAAAGTTTGAATAGGGCTTGAGGGGCAACCGTTCTCAAGAGAGACTCCGATTTTGTTTACACGCATTTGTGTTAAGATTTATTTTTAAAGCATTATGCAATACGGAACAAAAAAAATATTTTAGAAGGGAAAGAATATTACCACATTTTGGAAAATAACCCCAAAAATGTAAATTTTTTTAAAGTTTCAATTTCAGATTACCAGGGTATATAAAGAGGTATAATCGTCGCGACAACAAATACAACTAGGGATGCCAATCCCGATCCTGAAAATCCCGGGATTTTTCGGAAATACAAAATCCCGGGATTGGAAAAAATAAATCCCAGAATTTCATTTTCGGGATTTATTGACATAAATACAATCTACAAAATTAACTCAAGACAATACGAAACATTAAAATATTTACAGAAAATTTTCAAAAATATATTAAAAATTATTACGTAGATAAGAACATTATATGACTGTTCGTTTATGTGCTATTCTTATTAGTTTTACTATTTTTGCAAGTATTTTAAGCACCCCATAGACACATACTGCATAAGCTCATGCAATATGTATGTATTAGAAAAATTGAGAGAGCTTTTCTATGCGTGTGTCACATACATAGAAAAGCTCTCTCAATTTCACTAATACATACATATTGCATGAGCTTATGCAGTATGTGTCTATGGAGTGCTTTACTAGAAAAGCGTTTCTGAGCACATAAAATAGTAAAAGTAGTAAACATTTCAAGAGAAAATAATTTTCTTTTTTGATATATATTACTTGAAACTAGTAAAATATTTAATTTTCAAATTCTTATTGAATTTTAATTTAAAACGGAATACTAAAAAATATGTTTATTTTTTTAAAGATTTTTGTTGTAAATTGTGGTTAATTTTGAACAAATTTTGGATTTGTGATTTATACTTTTATAAAACTTACTTATACATACCTTTAAATTATCTTTGGAAAGGGACTTTTTATGGGAGCTGTGGTCAATTATGGACTGATTCTTTTAAAAATTGGTACATTGTATTAAATTTACATTTATGCCTGATTTATAAACGTTTAATTAAATTAAAGGAGGTCCTTGTATGAGGCTTATGATTAATTATATTCTAGTTGAATTATCTTCAAAATTGCAACCTGTACTTTACGCACAAGCTTTACATGGACAGGCAGCCAGCAAGCCGACCAGACGGGCAGATGGACGGACATCGTTAAATCGACTCAGAAAGTGATTCTGAGTCGAATGGTATACTTTAAAGAGGGTGGAGGTCCGAAGATTCTTTCTCTGCGTTACAACTTCTGCACAAACACATAATACCCCAACCACCTTTGGAGGTGTAGGGTATAAATAATAATAATGTTTTCACGACTTCAAAAGTGGAATAAAATGCATACTTTAAACTTTTTTGGAAGTTCTTAATAATTACTTTTAAAAAAGTGAAAATAAATGAATTTTTAGTGGGAAAAATGGTAATAATTTCTAACAAAATTTAAATTTTACAAATTTTAAAGCGTTTTTATTATTATTTAACAGGGCAAAAACAGAATTTTTATTAAAAAATTTTATAAACATAGTTTTAAGAGAAATGCTTCAAAAGCAATGAACAAGAAGTATAAGAAAATAACATCCTATCAATGACAACTATGGGTTAAAAAAGGAATTTCCGCAACTGTTTTTCACCACTAAGTACTTCCTTCCAATGACAACACAATGTTAAAATCATGACTTTTTCAGTTCTTTTTTTGCTGGGTAGAGAAAGCATCTCGAGATTTCCCAGGAAATTTGCGATTTTTCAAATCCCGCTTTCCTGGAATTTTGAATGTGATTTCCGGGAATTTTAAAAGCACTTAAACGAAAGAAAATTGCATGAATTTGAACAAAGGATTATATATTTTTGAATTTTTTTTAACGAATATAATATTCTAAATCCAGCGATTTTAAGTTTGAATAACATTTAAATTTTCACTCTCATTTAACCATGATTATGGAGCATCGTTTTCATCCTACAACTTTAAAAATTTCTAGTGAGTAAATGGGATAATGGGGAGATATCGACATAATTAGTACTTTCTAGTTTTAGCACTGTTTTTCCTCTACAAAATTTCTCGACTGTAATTGAACAAAATTAATTGAACGATTTTGTCTGTATTGAAAAACTGTGGTAAATACAAATTTTGTCCAAATTTCTTACTTTACAATACTGCATATTAAAAAATGTTGCAAAAAAAATAAATTGTATGAAGTTCTCTAATGGAAAATATTCATATACATTATGTAATTTAATAATTTTTTTGCGAAATTCAAGTAAAAATTATTTAAAAAATTAAATTTTTTAAGTTTTTTCTAGTTTTCTATTAATAACGGTATTTACCGGTATTTTAGTTTCGGTACCGGTATACCGATACCGATATAATTTAAAATACCGTTACCGAAATAAAATAAAATTGAATACCGATACCGTTATTCGTTTCGGTTTCCAACCTTGGTGTAAAGTTTTAATTACTTTATATAAAATGATTCCTTGTGCAAATTTCATTCTATATATTATTTCAGTTGAAGTTCTGAATTTAATTTAGTTTTTTCAAAATTTCAATTATATTTTTCTGAATTTTAAATGGAAAATCTTCTTTTCAAAAATTTAAATAAAAAATTCGAATTTAAGTTGTTATTTTCAAAATTATAAATGGAAAACCTAATTTTCAAATAACCTTTTCTCTTTTCACGTTTTGCTTCATAACTTTTTCCGAAGCAGTTTTTAAAATTGTTTTATCGTTATTATTCTTGAAGACAACCATGTTGATTTGTTGTGAGTTTGACCAAAATGAGTGACGAAAATGATGTATGTGCTATAAATTATTAGAAATTTAAAAAAAATACAAATTGGTCCTACAAATAATTGGTCAAAGAATTAAATGTCCGCTGTCATACTGTTTCCAACGTCATTAAACAGTATCAGGTGAATTCGACCATCGATATGGTTCAGAAAGAAAAAAGTCCATGTTATATTGGATGGCCAAGTAAATTGAAAGCATATTGAAAAGCACTCCAAACACATCTTGTAGAAAATCACCCCGATTAGCTCAGTACTCTGACTATTTATTGCGAAAAGTTAAAGCTAATGTGGAGTTAAGAACATATAAATTCCAAAAAGTTACAGACTGGAATGCTGCAAAAATTTAGAAGCCAAAAATAGGAAATTAAATTCAAATTTCATACAATTTCATATTTAAAATAATGGTAATGAAAAAAATTATAAGTACCATTATTCAATTTAATGGTAATGAAATCGGCAATTCATTAGTCGATTTAATGAATTACTCCCATGTATGCCCCAGTTACATGCACTATAAGTAAGTATTATTATACATTTAATTTAATATACTTTCGGTGCGATATTTTTTGAATACCTACATATGTAATTTTAATTCTAAACTTTCTTTAGAATAAGAAGTAGTATGGTAAGCATGCATTTGAATTAAACGTTTTTGAACACCAGCCATATGTTCCTAAAGGTACTTTCAGGCGATAATATTTAGTATTAGGATTTTTCGACAATAAAATATTACGTACATATTTCGTCAGCATGTCAAAAAATCTAATAGAAAATCCTAAAGTTTACACGGTAATACATAAATTGTATATTATTTTTGCAAATTCTTACCTTTATGAAATTTATGACGAATATTGATTTAAAATTTCTTTAATAAATATTTTATTGTTTTTACTTTTTGTTTATGAAAAATATAACATGAAAATCAAAAGTTTTTAAAAAATTTCAAAAATTTTAAATACCATTGGTATTTTCAAAAAATCATAAGTAATTTTTCATAATCAAACAATTTGTATTCAGACGATAAGTAAATATTTTATTTTTAACTGCCTGTTTCTCTATGTTGAACGAAAATTCGTTTCGAATAAATGTATAGAAAACAAAAACAAAATTTTAAATTTTTTAAATTTAAATTTCGTTCGACATAGAGAAACAGGCAGTAAAATTTTTGACAAATCTTTATATTGAATATTATCGTCTGAAAATAAATTAAAAAACATCCAATTAGTTTAGAACTAATTATAAATTTGTTTTTAAACCACTATTTTTAGTTTTTTTTTTTTGCTTTAAAATTTCCCTTAATGATGCAAAAATAGATAAATCATAAAACACTTTTCAAATAAAATTTTTCTTAAATGGAAAAAATTTTATGAAATTAATGTTACGATCATTTGACTTTTGTGAATACTATGGATGTGCGATTAATCGGTTATTAAAAATTTTGATTAATCTATACACAGATTAATCAGTTAATTGATTAATCAACAATTCTAACTAATAAAAATTCTGATTAATTAACTAATTTTAATTAATCAAATTTGGTTTACAGTTAAACAAATGAAACAAAAAATGCTAAATATATATGTTGTTTGGTGTTTAAACGACCCACATTTTATATTAACGATTTTTTTTTTTTTTTTTTTTTTTTTGTTTAAATTATAAGGAAAATTAAAAACATAAAAAAGAAAGTCAAATAAATTTAAAATTATTCAATTATTCACGATTGTGATTCATATACGAAAAAAAAAAACTGTTTAAAGAAAGTCCAAAAATTTACACAAAAAATCTATTTTTTATGTAATTTTTTAAGAATCAAAAATATTGATTTTTTTAAGACATAATTTTTAGCGGAAATTTCTATTTCATATAAAAGACAAAATACCATAGATATCAAAAATGGTAAAATTTTTAAAATTACACTGACAAAAAATTTGTATTCATCAAAAAAAAAAATCCCAATTTAAATAAACAGAATTAACAAAAAATAAACAGAATTAACAAAAAAAAGTATAAGCAAAATTATCGCGAATTCGCTATTTTTAACTTCTTACACTAAATATAGTGTAAAAAGCTAAATAAATAATTTCCATGACGTCACAATTTTAAAATATATAATGTTTTTATTTTGAACTTCATTGAAAAATTTATGAATATTTTTTTCTTTAATTAGGATTTAATAATGTACTATTTATAATTTTTTTTCTCATATTAAGAAGCTGTAAAAGTCAGTAACCAAAGTAGGATTCCATATGCGTTGATATAATCTCTCAGTAACAGCATTTTGGTGCAAAATTTCCCATTTTTTCTGTGCTTTTAGCAACTTTAAAGACTTTTAGGTACAATGGAGGGCATGTTATAGACATGACATATTCTACATTATTGTTCCTTCTCTTTTAAATACGGATCCATAATTTACTCTATCTATTACATATTTCATTTTGTCATCAATGGGAAGAATTAAACAAAATTATTCAATATATATTTTATTCCTAATTTTTTGTTAGCATTGTTCTTTAAAATTAAATTTTTAATTTTTTCAAACTTTTGGTGTCCACGCATTTTCTGTTAATGGAATTTTAAAATTTCTGAAATCTGCGGTTTTGTATCAGTTATATTAAATACAAATTTCCCTCCTTATCCCTCATTTTTTAATGGTTTTATGAGGGTTAATTGAGAAATTCATGATTTTTACAACTTAAACGACTTCTAGCGGCTATGTGTGACAAGTTAGAGACTTTGAAAGTACTACATTTTTATAGCCCCATGTCTTACCTATAAAACATGTGTAAAACATTTCCTCTATCTATTACCTGGAAAATTTCATAACCTAAAATTTTGAACCATAAATAATAAAATTTGGTATACAGTAGGGTGATCGACGCGGTTTTCCAACCGGTTTTAAAACCGGTTTTTTCAGTCAATGTGCTGTCGGTTTTTTCAAAATGTTAATATTTCGAATGTCAAATAGACCGGGTTTTTTAAACACAAAAAACCGGTTTTAAAAATAGCATTTTATTTCAGAAAACATGTACTAAATAGTGAAAATTTAGGAATAATTTTTTAAATATTCATAAATACTGATTTCTCATGTTTTTAAAATATAGTTTAAGTCTAAATTGGAATTTATTCTGTAATATTAAACAAATAAATAATTAATAATTATCCTGTATGACCCAATTTAATTTTTTTGATCCAATATTTCCTTTATTTTTTAAAGGTGATGTTGTTAAAAAAGTTTCACCTGCAGAATCGTTTCAATTGAGACAGGATTCCATATTAAGCCATGGTTTCTGTTTATGCTAACTAAAATTTTGATGATTTTTTCTACAATTTTGTAACATAATTATCTTCTAGTCATCTAGATATATAATTTGCTTAGCATTTTTTCTCTTTCCAGAGCTTTCTGAAGCTACCAAAAGACGTAGAAAATTAAAATTTGGCTTAATTATAAAACTTTTTGTCCAACAAATCCTAATGGAGCCATATTTTGAAATTTGTATCAGGGAGCGGATATAAGAGGATTTATGTGACTTTTTCTAAGAATTTTTTCTCTTTCCAGAGCTTTCTAAAGCTCCCAGAAGACATAGAAAATTAAAATTCAGCTTAATTATAACCCTGTTCGTCCTACAAATCCTAACGGAGCCAGATTTTGAAATCTCTATCAGGGAGCGAAAAAACGTGGATCTATATATATGGATTTAAATATATCTTTCCTAAGCAATGTTTCCTTTCCAGAGCTTTCTGAAGCTCCCAGACGACGTAAGAAACTAAAAATCGGCATACTTATAAAACTAGTCGTTCAACAAATTCTAACAGTGCCAGATGTTTCTATCAGGGACCAAAAAGTCAGTTTTGGTATTAAGAACTTTTGAGTTGCTATACTTATTGTTTGCTCTCCAAATCCTATAAAAAATTGATTCTGTATTTCGACCAGGGAGCGCATTTACGACGATTTTTTTTTTATTTTGAAAGGTTTACGAATTTAAAACTTTAATCAATATAATTCCAATAAATTTAAACGGCTTCAAATAATTGACTTCGATTAGGGAGAGGAAGGTGTCTAAATGTTGTTCATATTTTTTTCTTTTAATTTTCGGATTTGTTTGTGCATATTTTCATTATTATATTATTTTTCCTGACATTGTTAGGGTTTTACGCTTGTATTTAATAAATTTTACCTTAATTATAAGAATTGATTTTTTTAAAGAAATGTAGTCTTTTGATATAAATATTAACTTCTGCAAAAAACCGGTTAACCGGTTTTTTCTGAATTTCAAAAAGTGCAACCGGTTTTTTTTAAATACCAACTATTCGAACTATTCGAAAACCGGTTTCTCAAAAAAGTCGAATAATCGATCACCCTAGTATACAGGCTTCTTATAGTTCAGGACGAAGCCTATTGAAATTGGTTATGATCGGTCCATTATTTCACCTAGCTCCCATACAAATGTCCTCCCGGAAAAGGGTTTAACGATCATAAATCCCTTAAATAGAGCAATATTTTAATGAAATAGTAGTAAACAATGCAAAAGAAAATAATTTTCTACATTTTACTTGAAACTAGTAAAATATTTTATTTTAAATTTTTACAAAAACTTGCAAATTTTGGTTTTGTGATTTATAGTTTTATAAAACTTATTTACACATAATTGTATTGTGATTCTAATTTATGCACCTTTAAATAATCTTTGGAAAGGGACTTTTTATGAGAGCTGTGGTCAATTATGGACTGATCATTTTAAAAATGTGTACATTATATTAAATTATATGTGCCAGTTCGTCTACGCAATGATATTTATGCCTGATTTATGAACGTTTAAGTAAATTAAAGGAGGTCCTTGTATGAGACTTTTAGTTAATAGTGTAGTATAAGGTTACAAAGAATTTTATTTGTGTTGAACTCTACCACATTTGAGAAATTTATAAGGGTCAAACTCTATTCTGGAAGGACATGTGTATGGAAGCCAGATGAAATAATGAACAAATGTTGGATTACAAGATCTAAGACTAAATTGTCATCTTCCAAATCAAGCTGTAGTTTACTTGAATGGATATTAACTATTGATGATATTCAACAAAGTTAAAAATCATAGATATTGACACTAATATTTATTTTGATATTTTCCGTTTTCTTACTTTTTCAAGTAAAAGCTTGGTTTTTAGAATTTTTTAAATATCTCTTTTTTACTAGTTTTACTAAAATTTCAAACGAATGTTTTTAAAAATACAAATAAATTTCTTTAATTAAAATATGAAGGGATTTTTTATAGGGAAAATTTTTAGGACGCGTAGGGAAAAATCATTTCTTTTTCATTAGCCGTAGGTATTTTTAAAAATTTCCACTGACAACACTGCTTCTCTTTTTCCGTTTTGACACTTTAGAAGTACAAAAAATACAAAAATGTATGTTATAAATCTTTTAGGAAATACTTATAAATAATGTTCAAACAAACGGTCTTCGGATCTCCTTACATCAAAGGGGACTTGGAACCACATTTGTGAAGCAATGTGCTCTATAAGACGTTGCAATAACTAGGAAATAAAAAATTGTTATATTCACCTCTCAGCCGGCTAACAGCAGATTTTGAGCCGACGCCGGCGATTTTTAGCAAAGCCGCAGCCGCCATTAAAATCGTTCGGCACAGGTCTCTGAGTGATTGCAAAAAAGTTGTAAAAAACACCGGGTTTTTCTTTTAACGAAATTAGTAAAAGAATTGTGAAATTAACTAGTATTAGTAATAATCCATACAATTCCTGTTGTGGTTAACCCGTTGTGAAATTATTCCATATATAAATATAAACAGAAAGGAATCAAAACGACACAAGCAAAATGGTTGTTAGACCCTACAACGAGGAATTAAAATATTTGGAAAAAATTAGCGACTGCTGTTGGCGCATCAAAAAGGGCTTCCAGCCCAACATGAATGTGGAAGGATGCTTTTATGTTAATCAAAATTTGGAACGTTTGATGCTGGAAGAGTTAAAAAATTCCTGCAGACCTGGAGCGGTTGGTGGCTTTTTGCCGGGCGTTAAACAAATTGCCAATGTTGCTGCTTTACCCGGCATCGTTGGACGTTCTATTGGTTTGCCCGATATACACTCTGGCTATGGTTTTGCTATTGGTAATATGGCCGCCTTTGATATGGATGATCCTTTGTCTATTGTTAGTCCCGGAGGTGTGGGTTTCGATATTAACTGTGGTGTACGTTTGTTGAGAACTAATCTATATGAAAAAGATGTGCAACCCGTTAAAGAACAATTGGCCCAAAGTTTATTCGATCATATACCCGTAGGTGTTGGCTCCAAGGGTATCATACCCATGAATGCCCATGATTTGGAAGAAGCCCTAGAGATGGGCATGGATTGGAGTTTACGAGAAGGTTATGTATGGGCTGAAGATAAGGAACATTGTGAAGAATATGGCCGCATGTTAAATGCTGATCCTTCTAAAGTTAGTATGAGAGCTAAAAAGAGAGGTTTACCTCAGCTGGGTACTTTGGGTGCTGGTAACCATTATGCCGAAATTCAAGTGGTTGATGAGATCTACGACAAATGGAGTGCTTCAAAAATGGGCATTGAAGAGAAGGGCCAAGTATGTGTAATGATCCATTCTGGCTCTAGAGGTTTTGGTCATCAAGTAGCTACCGATGCTTTGGTACAAATGGAAAAGGCCATGAAAAGAGATAATATTGAAACAAATGATCGTCAATTGGCCTGTGCACGCATCAATTCACCTGAAGGTCAAGATTATCTTAAGGCTATGGCTGCTGCTGCCAATTTTGCCTGGGTTAATCGCAGTTCTATGACTTTCCTTACCCGTCAGGCATTCGCTAAAATGTTTCACACTACACCCGATGATCTCGATATGCATGTTATCTATGATGTTTCGCATAACATAGCCAAGGTGGAAAATCACATTGTTGATGGCAAAGAGAAAAAACTATTGGTTCACCGTAAAGGTTCCACCAGAGCTTTCCCGCCCAATCATCCTTTGATTCCTGTAGATTACCAATTGACTGGCCAACCTGTTTTGGTAGGTGGTACTATGGGTACTTGTTCGTATGTCTTAACCGGTACCGAAAAAGGCATGCAAGAAACTTTTGGCTCCACCTGTCATGGAGCGGTAAGTTGAAATATAACTATTTTTGTTAAAATCAAATGTTTTATATTTGCTTTATATATATAAAAAAATAGGGTCGCGCTTTATCTCGTGCTAAATCTCGTCGTAATTTGGACTACAAAGATGTTTTAGAAAAATTAGAAGATCTTGGTATCGCTATTCGTGTCGCTTCACCCAAGCTGGTTATGGAAGAAGCTCCTGAATCGTACAAAAATGTCACCGATGTTGTTGACACTTGCCATGCTGCCGGTATTAGTAAAAAATGTGTTAAACTAAGACCAATTGCTGTTATTAAAGGATAAGAATTATTTGTGTTCAACAATGGAGGCTGACTCATACTATAAGAAATCACTTTTTAATTTAACTACGTATTTATTATTGTTTTGCAAATTTGTTTAAATTGTTCATTATTTTGAGATTATTTAAACATAAATAATTTAATAGAAATTGTATTTAAAACATAAACAAAAGTTTATGAAGTATCTAATAACATGACATCAAAATAAAATCTTTTGTATGAAATTTTTGGGGGTTTGCTAAATTTTTTTCTGAACATTACTTTAAAATAATAGTACTTTTGCTGCAATAGCAATTTTTTTTTTATTTCAATAAAAAAATTTCACCGCAAGCGAAAATTAAATTTGATTTTTGTCTCAAAATCAAAAAAAAAAAAATAATAAATCATATTTTTTTTATGCGAATTTAACGCCGAGTGAAAAAAATTACAGCTTAGAAGAAAATTATTTTTGTTTAAAAATAGTTTTTTAATACTGCGGAAAAAGGATTGCTCGTTCTTCAAAATTATGTACTTGTTATTTTTTTAATCTATTTTCTACTGTTCTTTTTATCATGGCGGAAAAATAAAACGCTTGGTGGAATTTTTTTGTTTTTTGTGTACTGCGAAAATATAAAAAATCTCTTATTTTTGTTTAAAGATCTAAAATTTTACCACAAGTGAAATTCCTGTGTTTTATAACGATTTGTTCTCTCTAAAGATTTGAATTTAATTTTTTTCTTAATTTTTATGGAAATACTTTTTATTTGAAAATTAGCTCTTTTATTAAGTTTTTTGGAAAATTAATACCTTTTTAAAAAGTTTTTGAAAATTGTAAAATTTTGATTTGATTTTTTCTTTTTTTGAAAGATTGGTTAATTTTTTTGGCACTCATCAAGATCTTCGGCGCACTTGAATTTATTATATTTTTTTACGCCTTAATAAAAGTTTTTCTGTGTAGCCGGCCTGCGGCCGGGCTTAAGGACTTTCACCTCTGGGTATGTCGAACACCGGCTTCGCTAAATAAGCTTTTTTCGAATATCAAAAATTTTTTTAAATTCCGCCATTTTTATACAAAATGTCAATTTTGTTCCCAAGTAATTTATTAATATGGTAATGATATATATCATTGAAAAGGTATTTATAAGTGCTTTTAAATGACATCAATATAATTAATATCCGACAATTATTAATAAAGATATTCAGGAAAACATATTGAAACTTTGAAGGCCTATAACTCGTAAACCGAGCAAGGGCGGACAAAAATTTTTATTGCACTATAATCACATGTAAAAGTACTATAGAATCACTATCAAAATTGTTTAAAAATCAACTGTGCCGGAGATCTTGATTTATGCCATTTTTTTTAAGATTTTTTTAACAGATCTGTAAATGAACACAAGATCTAAATATACTTTTTCCTTCCAGTAGAACCAAAAGACCCTTTTATACCTTAACTTATGAACTAATTTTGATAGGCACTAGAAAACTACTGCTTTTTTGCCTTTAATGTTTTGTTCTAATTGTTCAACATAGACTACACGTGCTTACAATCCTTTGATCATTTAATAAAATAATATTACACTTTTTACACAAGATCTTTTTGAAATTTAAGCAAAGAATTTCCTTCCTTTTCCCCCATAAAACCAATTTTACATCAATTTTCTTTATTTATTTTCATCAGCGTCAATTTGTCGCATGATATGGCATCACTTAATCCTATTTAAATTTTATATCATTTCATTGATACACCCTGTTATTTTTCATTCTACTTTGACATTACAACAAGAACTACTACACAAAAAAAGACACGAACAACAAGAAAAAAATTTTAGACATCTCTTGAAGTAATTTTCTGTGAAAAACTCAAAAATTCGTGTAAAAAATTTGAAAAAATACCATTTGGAAGTGTTAAAAATTATGAAATTCATATAAAATTTATAACAAAAGCAACATTAAAAAAAGAATTGCAAAAAATTTTGCTCAAAAGTGCCCGAAAGTGTTGAAAATAAATGAATTTACTGAATTTGGCCCCATACAAGTGAAGTTGTGTTATAGTAGAGCAAAGAAAAAGGCGCCACCAAGAAAGACAATATAATAAGAATAAATTAAATACAAAATTTTTATAAATAAGGGGTAAGAAATAGTTAAATAATTTTAATACATAATATTTGTTAACAAATAAAATGGATTTTTTTAGAAATGCCCCGTCTGCTGGCCGCTGAGTATGTTTACTCCGGCGCTATGGACGATTGTTATAATGAATATATAACAACGTCACCACCACCACCGTTACCACCACCCACTATACAACAACAACATATAGCGCAACCACAGGCAGTGCCTCAACAGTTTCTTATAACAACAGCTATGCCTACAAACACTTTAAGCAGTGCACAAGCAACATCTAGTTCCCTGAGTCCAGCAGCAAATAACCAACAGCAAGAGCCATTGGTTTTAAAGCATGCGGAACAACAAATTCATACTATTTCGTCTAGTGATGATGATGAGGAACTGGTGGTTGAACAAAATACCATAGAGGAAGATATAACCAATATTTCTTCAGATGAGAGTGGAGATTTTGAGGGATTTGACGATTTTACTACACCTAATAGTAGTGGTCTAATAAATGACGCTAGTCAGGAAGATCTTAATACATCCAGTAATTATTTGAAACGTCATTCACATATTGATTTCAATGAATATCGCGAAGATTCGGAGGGTGTTGTTGAAGCTATCGAAGTAGAAGATGATGATGAAGAAATAGCTATTGGAGATGATGGCCAAATTATTTACAGAACCAGAGATGAAACAACACCAAAAAAGTCACAAACATATCGATATGAGCCACATACACCAAATAAGCGTAAAAAGCACGAAAATGAAACATATTTCAATGGTGAGTTTGTAATTAGATTCTTATTATTTTCAGTAACCATAACCATTTTTAATGAATTTTAATTTATAGAAATTTTTGGATAAATTCTAAATTTAACACTTTTATTTTATTTATTTATTCATGTAGTAAGAACATAGCCATAATGGGTCTACTTAAACTACTCATAACTTATAAAACATAAGAAATTTCATATTTTTCTTTATATTTATTCATTTATTCTGTAAACATAATATTTTTTATAATATATTTTTTATAACATAATATTTTGTATACATTTCTCATTAATTTTGCTTTTATTTTTTTTTTTTTAGCAATTTCACCAACACATTTAAAAACCCCACCCGATCAAATAGTTGAAGTTAATTCGGACTCAACAACCAACTCTCTGAAACAGAAACGTCAACAAATTAACACTAAGTTTCAACTAAATCTTAGCCAACAACAAAATCATAAATTCAATAATAATCCCAATAAATGTTCCACAGAATCCACAAGCGAATTTCCTGTAAGTTCACCCTCAAATCCCCAACAGCCCAGGGGAGGTAAATATCCTCCGCGACCACCTTTATTAAAAAATACCTTACCAGCCGATTCTTTTGAACGTCAGCTAGCCATGATAACAGCCTGTAATCCGCAAATGACATTGGCTGAAAAAATACAATCTTGGGATTGTGATGAAGAACTAAGTGATGTAGAGGACGTTAATAGATTCGATGAAGAGTTCAAACGTCTAGAGAAGCAGAAAAAAATGGAAATGAGGCAAAGGGAGAAAAGTGGACGTCTTAAGAATACCGAATGTAAAAACTATGATTTCTTTACATTTCGTCAAATGATAATCAGTAATATGAATGAACAAAAGAATAAAAAATGTAATCCAAATAATCAAGCTGGTGGTGGATTTGTGGGTGCTACAGGAGGTAAATGTATAGAATCATCGGGTAGTGAATCAAGTAAAAGTGTAGTTCATGTCGATGATAGACCCTCAACTTCAGCTGTGGCTCAACAACAACTCCAGCAAAGACGTTCTAAACCCCAAATACATTTAGAAACGGGAGAAATTAAAAAACGTTTAATTAAAGAAGCTCCTCAAAGAAATCAAAATTCTACCACACCACCTCAAACTTCTTCGTCAGATAATGAAAGAGAATGTTTTCAAAACTTAAAAAACCCAGGAGCCCATCAGAATAAAATCAACTCCCGACAATTCCAACAAAAGCAACAAAAATTGTTGTGTCCCAGCAGTTCTGAAGAGGCCATTAGCCAGGATGCACCTACACATGTGCTATTGAAAACCAATAATAAATTTTCTCCAAAAACATTGAAAAATGTAAGCAAAAAATCCCCGTCTGCTCCTTTACAACCACCCCCAGCTATACCAACAAATACAAATGATGCTACCAATACATTGTCAAAAAACCCTAGAATTTTAACCGATGAAGAAATTGATTCGGTTTTTCGGCTACACCGGCTTAACCGAGAAAGAGATAAGTGCAATCGATCACCACTAAATGAAAATGAGGAACAACAACCCACTAGTATAATACAAATGCGTTTGGATTTTGCTGATGAAAGCAAAACCGAACAATTAATGGAAAAAAAGCAGGAACTTTTTAAAACACCCATTATACCGCAAAAGTATTTAGCTAATACCCTAAATGCCGAAAATACCAGACAAAATAGTTTATCACCCACTAAACACATAACAAGTGAAGAGTTTAATATTTCCACAACTCCAGCAGCAAACTCTCCAAAACCCATACAAGAAATTAAAAATGAAATTATAACAGATAAAACATCAACGGCAAACACCGATAATAATGATTTAGACGGTGTTTATCATCAGCAACATGAATTTTGCAATTATTTGGGTTTAACTGGTATGTCAACAGCCACAGCTATGGCCAATGCTGTTGCAGAATTGGCTCAATGTAATTTAGCAAGACGATCTATGCGTGTATTGCGTCAACAACAACAAGAACGTCGTGACAAATCTGCCAAAGAGGAACGTCAATTGGAAGCTTTGAAAATGAAACAGCTTAAAGAGTTACGAAAACGAGAAAGAGGTGGTAGTGATAATACACCTGTGATGGAAACGGAAACGACTGCTAACAAAAGTGATGAAGGGTAAGTTTATTATATGTAATAATTTGTATACTGATTCATCATCGCACAGCCCAAACCGTAAAAGTTATAAAGATGAAATATGGACTGTAGATTGGTCTCCTATCGAATAGATCCACTAAGACGGGATTTTTGGAAATTCTAATATTTAGTTTAGTAGTTTTTGGTATTTATTTAAAATATAATCGGAAAAGTGTCTGGTACTTTTTTGAAATTCGGCTCTTTTAGGGAGAAAACTGATAACTGTATTTTGGTACTTTTTTTGGCACCCTATATATATCTTTTATGTCAGTAAGCATAATACCCCGAAATACATGCTATGGGTAATGATGCTTTACCTGTGAAGTTCATTAAGTTGATTTTTCCTTTTATTTCCTCACATTTGCTCCATCTTGTTAACACAATTATCACTACTTCCTGTTTCCCTTATAAGTGGAAAATAGCTAGGGTTGTTCCTATAATGAAGCAAGGTCATTCAATTGAGTTTGGCAATTTACGTCCCATTTCTATACTTCCTGTACTTTCCAAGGTTGTTGAACATATCCTTAAAGACCAAATGATTGAGTATCTTGATCATGGTTGTCTGTTTCACCCCTCAATCAGGATTTTGGAGGGTACATAGCACCACTTCTTTACTTATTTCTTTGACAGATTCAATCAGGCAGTTGCTAGACAGTCGTAAGAATGTGGTTTTACTTTCAGTACATTTTTCAAAAACTTTTGACAGGGTATTGCACTAAAGATTACTTCATAAACTGCTGTATAATTTTGGTTTTTCCTATTCCTCGTGTAGTTTGATTCGATCTTACCTCAGTGATAGATACCAATATGTAACGGTTGGTACTTCCGAGTCGCGAATCAAACGGATCATTAGTGGTGTTCAACTGTGATCGGTTATTGGACCCCTATTATTTATGCTTTACATCAATGACCTTTTGCTTGAAGTTGATGGAATTTCTTGTTTTCCTTTTGTCTATGCAGATGATGTACAGTTTGCTTGTTATACTGATGCTGATTTTTTAGATATTTTGGAAAATGTTGTAAATTATGTCATAAGCAGAGTTATGTCATTGGCTTCAGACAATGGTTTCTGTGTGAATCCTAACAAAACGAAGTTGATGGGGTTTGGGTTTGATACTAGTAACGTTAAGATTCAGATTGATAATGTTCCTGTAGAATTTGTTGGTAAGATGAAATGTCTTGGTCTTATAATGGACAATTTAATTAAATTTTTCACCACATATTGATTTTTTATCTTCCCGTGTGTCTTTTCTGTTGAAAAGATTATACTCGTTAAATTTTTATTTACCCTGTGCTATAAAGAAAAGGGTTGCTACGGCTATTCTGATGCCGCATATATTATATTGCACTGAAGTTATTTCTAGTGCTGGGTGTTACACACTGGGGAAATATAGACTCATATTTAACAGAATCATTCGTTACATTTTTAGTTTGAAAAGGCGAGATCATATATCTCAACATATACTTAGCTTTCTTGGATCGTCTTTTGTTAACTTTATCAATATTATGCTCTTACTATTTTTTTATAAATCTGTCTTAAGAGGTTGCCCGGGATATATTGTGGACAAATTTCATTTTTCCCACTCCACGAGAAATCCAGAGATAATTTTTCCTATTAGACGATTGAATACATTTGGTAAATCATTTCAGGTACGAGTCTCAAGGATTTGGAATTCCTTGCCACTTGAACTAAGAAAATTATCTTATTTGGTTTCGGTTTTTAAATCGAAATCAATTGAATATGTGAACACTCAAGATCATGGAATTTTGTAGATGCACAATTTTTCATTTTTTTTAATATAATTGATTATATGATGCTCCAGCTTTCATTATGGTTATATTAGATATTTATTGATCTCATTTTAATACAAATTGTTACCATTATTTATTATTAATGTTAGTTAATAATTATATATTTTTGTTATTTACATTTACTTTATTTTATTTTTTACTTTTACACATGAATATTTTAACATTAAACCCCAGTACAATTTAGAAATTCATTGGAGATTAATCTTTGTTACATCTTGGGGGAATAAAACGTACCAAAAAGGAGATAAAATCGGGAAATTACATTTTATTCAAATTAGATAATGCATTTTTTATTATATTTATTAAACATAGAAACATGAATTCACAAAAGGGAACTTTGTGGTACTTTTTTGTTCTTCATAAGTGAATAAGGATCCATAACAGGGGTCTTTGTTGTACTTTTTCATTCTTCTAATGGTACTTTTTGAATTTTCTATAATATTGAACCTAGAAACATGAAATTAAAGATACATGGTCCTATGTGGGTAAGAATTCAAGAGGCGGACTTGTGGTACTTTTTCGTTCTTCCAATGGTACTTTTTGAATTTTGTATAATATTGAACTTAAAAATATGTAATTAAAAATATATTAACAAAAATTGGAAATTTCACCATAAATTTTAAATTTCACAAAAAAAATAAAAATTTCACCAAAAATTAGAAATTTTAACAAAAATTCGATATTTCATCAAAAATAGAAATTTCGTAAAAAATCCGCAAAATTATTAAAAAATGTTAAATTTCATTAAAAATCCGAATTTTTAAATTTTTACCAAAAACTTAAAATTTTTCCAAATATTACAAATGTTGCCAAAAATTCGAAATTACACCAAAAATTTGGAATTTCGTCAAAAATACACAATTTCACCAAAAATTTTAAATTTTACCAAAAACTTTAAATTTCTTATAAAGTCCAAAATTTTATAAAGTCAAAAATCAAAATTTTAAAAACTTAAGATGAGAGAGTTCGAAATTTTACTAAAAACTTAATTAAAAATATATGTAGAAATTCCACGAATAATTCGAAATTTCACAAAAACTCGAGATTTAACAAAAAATTAGAAATTTTGTCACAAATCCGCAATTTCACTAAGAATTTTAAAATGACTATAGATTCGAAATTTTATCAAGAACTTAAAATTTCAGAAAAAATTAAAAATTTTGTCAAAAACCGCAACTTCTCTGAAAATTCCAAATTTACCCAAAAATCCGATTTACTTCGATTACATTTTTTCTATAGGTACTTTAAAAAGTAACACAATTTAGAAATTGACCACACATTTTAAAAAGGGTCTAATATTCAAATAATGTTTCACAGTAACAACCCGCTTGACCACAAACTTCGATAAAGATATCGCCTTCGAATAATTCTCGAACATTTCTCTAACAAAACCTTTGAGAACGACTATCGAAGGCGTTTCGAGAATGAACTCGTAGAGTTCACCTGTCGTTCAGTTTGTGGCAGCAAATCGATCGATATCGAAGGTTCGCTTATGATATCTACATCGAATAATAAGTGCTATCGTTAGCAAGACGAGAAAATGTTCGTTAGAGATCAGTTTTCGATATCGAAAATTGTTCGATATTGATATTACTAATGAATCGTTGGCAATAATTTTGTTCTGTTTCATTTTGTTTCCCATTTAAAATTAAAAGCTGATTTAGTTTTGAAAGCAGTTTTTTTTTTTTTTTTTATTTTAAACTTAACACAATACACCAAATGTTAAAAAAATAGACTTAAGTTATATTTTAAAATTAATTAACAATAACGTATAAATAAAAATATAAAACATAAGATTGGTAACACTTAAAAACTTCATCTTTCTAATACAATAAGAACATAGTGCTAGATGTTGAGGGTTCCTAAGGAAGTCTGTTGCACCAATCCTCATTTTTTAGGTCAAAGTTATCTGAATAAATCTGCAAGAAAAAAATTTATCATTTAGATAATTATATTATTTTACGAATGTCTTGACATGTTGCAATGTACTTACCATATTTATAAAGTTTAAGTTACGCCATAAACTTAAGTATAATTTACAACCAATCAATATGAACTTTGACTAAAGAATGACATGCACAAACAAGAAAATACATATTTTTTAAAGTAACAAAATATCGAGAAATAGAGAAGAATAGATAATTTCTCGAAACATCTACTTTCGAGATTTTATCGAAAAAGTTTAATATTGTGATAATCCGATGTTTTAAGAATTCTCGAGAATTTCTCGAAATTTAGAAAATATCGAGTAAGTTTCGATGCTACGAACATTCACTTTTTATTTAATTTTTGATAATTTCTCGAATATATTTATTTCGCAAAATCCTCGTTTTTGTGAACATTCACTTATTTCTTGTCTCAGGTCAAGCGGGAAGTTGACATTGTTCTTCAAAAAAAAAAAAAAAAATCTTTAAAAATGTTCTATATATATGTTTCTTATTTGCCCACTTTCTTTTTAGCTCCCATTCACCAACATCGGAAACTCCAATCTCCCTTAAAGAACCTAAAAAGAAAACTAGTAATAATTCTACAACAAAATTATCTAGCAAATCTCAAAATTCTATTACTATCATCAAAAAAGAACCTGAAATTAAAATACTTTGTCATATAGCAGCTAAAAATAAAGAAGATGCTGAAAAACTTTCCAAAGAATGTATTAAAGAAATCACACAACCCATAAGAGAAACATTAATGCGTCAAGCTAAACTACGCTTAGCAGAGAAAACGACAGATAAAAGTGAAAGTGAACATGAAAAGGACAAAGAAAAGAATAGTGAAAATATTACTGAAATTAATAATAAAAGTTTGCAAATTAAAAAAGAAGACAAGACTGATTGTATTGATGAATTTTCTGCAATGGAAACAGAATTATCTCGAAGAACTTTAAGATCTCCTAGATTGTCGAGAAGCAAAACTCCCATAAAAATCAACAAAAGTAGATCTCAAATACAAAATGAGCCTAAAGATCCAATACAACACCATGAAACACCAATTTTAGCTTGTAAACTTGAATCTGTTGGTGATACAGGCTCCGAGATAAAAAGTTTGGATAACAAAAGTGCTAGTCCCTGTTTAAAGGTGGAGGATGTAAGAAAATATGAAATGCTCAAACAAAATTCCATGGACGATGAATTAAGTTTAGTTAAGCCGGATATACATTTAATAGCTTCAACACCCAGTAATATCATACAACAAAAATTACAAATGGCTTTAGAGGAATCACGTAAATCCAAGCCAAGTATCTTTATAGTACAATCTTTGGAGTGTAAAAAGGAACAAACGCATAAATTGAACTCTTCCGATAAAACACCACCTAAAGCATCAGAAGATCCAATAGAAATCAATAACATGCTTAAGAAATCTCTTAAAACAGCAAATAAATTCAATAAAAATAATTTAAAAAATGTTTTCAAAACTCACAAAGGTAAAAAATATCCCACCAGCAAACGAAAATTACGCAATCGTAAAATAATTGTTATAAAAACTTCAAAACCAAAACAAAAATCTTTGGAAAGTTTAAAAGAAATTAAAAGAGAATTACGTTCATCACCTAGAAATATTGAAAGTCAACAAAAACTTAATGCAGTTGCCAATAAAAAATTTAACAACAAACAAATAAATAATGAAACAAAAAGTTATCGTAATGTACAGACAGAAACCAAAGATTTGGAAATTTATCTTGATCGACACAATACACAAACCAAGACACGTTTAATGGCTAAAGCTTCAGCTTTGTTAGAAAGATCTAGACGCATGACTTTGCGTGGCAATGCTACTGGTTCAGGTGGTGCTCATGCTTCAAATCTAAAATCTAAATTAACAGCTTCTATACAAAGATCCAAACTTAGTTTACATGCAACTAGAACACAAATATTAAAACCCAGATTAAATAATATCAGACAATTTAATACATCACCTTCAAAATTACTACCGACAGCAGCACTACAAAAGACACAAATTTCAAATATAACAAAACACTCAACATCTTCTAGTTTGCTAGATAATGAAAATGTTGTTGTCTCCTCCACCACCAGTACATACGATGAAAGGCCTAATCATGAACCTATGGCCACACAATCACCCATTACTTTAAGATCTCTTCACAATACTGCTTCATATGTTATTGCCTCTTCACCAATACAAACCAAAGATCAATTTACTCAATGTAGCAACAATATTGGGGTACAATATCTTAACACCACACCCTCTCCTACACAAGCTATGCGTAATCCTTTGAAATCTGAACATGGAGTTGTTCTTTATATTTATCATGAAGTGGATATATTAATTGTTATACAGGAACGTTTAGTTAGTTTTTGGAAATGTTCAAAATTAATTAATATTCTATCTATATTACCTGCCTCAAAACCAGCTTGTAGTCATCATACACAGCAACAGCAGGGTGAAACAACATCACCAAAACAAAATGCGGGAGAAAATTGTTGTACCAATAATTTACGACAGCCTGCTTCATCGTCATCTACATTAATGGAATCGAATAACTGTGGTGAATGGATTCAATTGGGAGAGTTACGACGTTTGAATTATGGTAAGTTTGATAGGAAATGTTCACATTTTAAATTGTTAACTTAGAAATTAAAATGGTAATGTTACTTTTAATATGTCTAAAATTAAAAATTTCTTTTCTTTGCATTATTTTTTAGATTTTGAAATCTCAGTACCTTATGCAAATCGCATTTGTTTACACAATTCCACACCCATATACTTAGAAATGCGGGCTAAACAATTACCCAAAAATCAACGTGATTGTAATTTACTTTCAATGTATATAAATATTTATTATTATCATGATGAGGATATGATTGCTAAATGCAATTCCATACCATTGGATACAATACAAAGGTAGGTTTTAATTTAATATGTCTATGTATTACAAATCATTTTAAATAACCAGCTTCAAATATTTTACAAAAATATACCTTAAGACGCAAAATTTATAAATTGAAATGTAATAAATTTTTGCTTATTTTTTTGTATTTCAGTGATATAAATTCGGTGAACTATACAACCTTAATAGATTCACGTTATTTTATTATGACATGGCCACAAGAAAATCTTTTAGGTAAAACACGTTCGGGTTTATGTAAATATTCGTTAACGCCACAGTTGGATACATTGGCCAGTATTAGAGAATTTAAAAGTATGCGTCATACAATACGTTATTTGGAGTGTATGAGTGGTAAGTTTTTATGCCCAAATATTTACTAGCTAAATTGGAAATTAACAATGAAATCCAATTGTTCTATTACCAAAGTTTATGATTTGTTTCTAAGTTCCATAAAATAATTTTATTATGAATAAAAAAATATATAGTCTTACCGCATCCTGGCGCACGGTTCGGTTGTAAAAATTAGTCCCCGTATGCAGTCACTGCTCGTGACCGTTCGTCTGAAAGTTTATACCTATGCGAACAAAAACTAAGAATGTTTGTAATGAAGGCAAGGTAAAGGGAAGGACAATTCGATAGAAAATGTAGGACATAGGGGAGAAGGGGAAGAAGTTGTGGGAAATTCCAAGTGGTAGGATAGATCTGGACAATGAAGGTACTTCGAATACAATTTTGGGGGATAATTGCTGATAAACTTAGGAAATGTAAACGATTTTCTTGGAAGTCAATGGATTCTTTTGTTGGGCCAAATGATACGCAGGTGCTGGGGGTCCTAGTTCTGGGATCTGTAGGTAATCTGGATATTACTGTATTTTCAGTTTGCTTGTAAAGATCCTGTTTATTTCTATAACTAGTATTGATTTCGAGGAATTACCGTTGGTAACAATCCCAGAAAGAGATAAATGGTAGGGAACCAAAAAACTGTACAAGGACTATGCAATCAATCTGGATCAAGTTTTTTCCATATATAGCCCAACATTTACGTCCGATTTTATTATATTAATTAATTAAAGAACAAAGTCCAAAAAAAAAAATTTAATTGGAAAATTTGCAAACATTAACAGGTGGAGGGAAGGACGGACATCAGAATTCTCTCAAGAAGAAAATCTTAACATTTCAATTTTTTCTTTACTTTTCGATCAATAACAAAACCAAATACTAAACGAGAGAGAAACTATAGTCGTTCAAGACCTGTGGATAATTGTAAACCAACACTTTTACTAAATGTAAAATAAATTATACAAATACAGAACTATGCATTGGTTCTAATCTTTATATGATATTATGTCCTTTAGGGCGATTTCCGGAAGTGGGTTTATATGGGCTAGCAAATTATGGACCGATTCTCATAAATGTTGTTTCTACTTATATATAAGTTATTTGTGTCGAATATTAACTTGATCCTATCATTCTTATAGAATTTATGCACGTAAAATTATTGACACTTATACAAAACTCTTTTGTACCGAGAAATACTGCTATATTTAAGGCATTTATGATCTTTAAACCCCTATTACGGGAGGTCATTTGTATGGGGGCTAGGTGAAATAATGAACCGATCATAACCAATTTCGTCCTTGTGTCAAAATAATTATTAGTGCCAAATTTAATCAAGATATCTTTAAAATTGCGACCTGTACTTTGTTCATAAGGTTTACATGGACAGCCAGCCACCCGACCAGACAGACGGACGGACATCGTTAAATCGACTCAGAAAGTGATTCTGAGTCGACAGGTATACTTTAAGGTAGGGGTCCGATAATTTTTTCTGTCCGTTACAAACGCACAAACGCATAACACCCCAACCACTTATGGTGGTGTAGGGTATAAATATTAATATCAGGTCTCCCTGAATTAAGCGCCACTTTCGATCCATATATTTATAATAGACGCAAAGATAAATAAAAAATAAAAAGTAATCAATAAAATTTTGATATCATAATTTAAGCACCATTTTCGACCCCCTTTAACCCAATGGGTGCCGGTTCAAAAATTATGGGTAAGGAAGGTATCTATATTAAGGAATATGGGAGTAAGATCTTTTTTAGACAAGAAGACAAATCATCAGGCGGAAATATCTCCTATTTAAAGGGCGGGAAACTGTTTGAAGTGTCATTGGATATCGAAATTGAATTGTCATCGAATATCAGACAAAATGGGAAAACGAACCCAAATATGACGGATACACGACGAACTCACTTCATAGTGTCAGGTTTTACTGGACTCCAGCGTTTAAATATTATGCGCTAGCAAAATTTTTTCTCCTTATGACTATGCAATAAATATTAAACCGTTTCATTTTTACTACATACCGCAACTAAAATTATTATAAATATACCTTCGAATTTTTAGTAACAATGTAAATATTGCTCATCAGAAAACTAAAACTTCGTGTTTTAGTCTCGTACACATAATTTTTTTGGACACATATAATAGCACACGAACAATTTTTCTTCGTGTGCTGCAAAAAATTTTTAGCAAATTTTGTTTTTGATTTTGCAACTATAGTTTTTTTTTAGTATTTTTATTTAAGCAATTTTGTTGCTACTAAAATTTTTTCTATGAAGAATAAAACACATGTATATTGAAGTATGTATGTTAAGGGGAATGCATGTATTTGTTGTTACCCAGTGGTAAAAAGAAGGGTAAAGAGCCCTACTAGAAGGCCTTTTTTATGTCCAGAAGACCTTCTACCTGCATTCCATGTTCATTTCATTTTTACACGCGATGTCATTGGGAGGTAGGCCTTACACATTCGCGACCCGATACAGCCATTCTAGAAGACCTTTTCATTGAAAACTGCAAGCAGGCCTTCTGTAGAAGTACTAAAAAGAGTCCTTCTACAGAAAGCCTTCTACACTATTAATAACATATTTTTCTATTTATATAAAATATATATATACAAATATAAATATATATAAATTTACTCAATTAGTAAATTTATACGTTTTACACATATGTTTCATGAACGCCCCCTTGCAAATGTGTGTACCGTTTTATTTTTCTTGTGAAAATTTGCAAATAAAATGTGTTTCCAAACTTTTTTGTTTCGTAAATTTTATTTGTTCTTCATTTGAACATGAAAAAATATAAAAAACAATTTGATTTTTTTATTTCAAATTTGATTTTATGTGTGTATGTATATATACATACATACATACACACATACATACATACTCCGATATACATGTGTTTTATTCTTCATAGAAGAAATTTTAGTAGCAACAAAATTGCTAAAAAAAACTATAGTTGCAAAATCAAAACAAAGAAAATTTGCTAAAATGTTTTTGCAGCACACGAAGAAAAATTGTTCGTGTGCTATATGTGTCCGAAAAAATTATGTATACAAGACTAAAACACGAAGTATTATTTTTCTATGTTAATTTATATACGAGTTGAATATTTTTTGTTTATGCTGCAATTTTTGTTGACAATACTGCAAAATAGAAAAATAATTTTTTTTGTTAGCAGCAGATATTTATTGCAAAATGTGATAAATATAGTATTAAAATCAAACCCTGCTGGACTCTATATGATATCGTGATTTTTAGGTGGACTGCAGATTTTTTCTTGAACATGTTTTTTATCATTTCTTAAATTTCTTATAAACATCAAGAGTTATGCCTTAATGCAATTTAATATTTAATCTATTCAAACATATGTATGTATCTACAACAAAAAGAAACTTCTCCATTTATTTCCAGATGATAAACTAATCGGCTTTGGCGAAACACAAGTTACAATATGGGATCATCGCAGCGGTGATGTTTTAATGAATTTTGATCTCGAAATACCAATGGGAAAAAATCTTGGCTCTATTTACTTTTCCAGCCACGATATCGAACAAAATAATATGTTAATCTTACATCAGTATCGTGACTTTCAAAACAATACCCCACCAGAATTAATGACCCTAGCATGTACGGTAACACATAATCAACCGTCGTATCGTCTATTGCAAGAACTCAAACTACCAATGCCAGCTTTTAAAACCATACAAAGTGCAATCAATAGCGGTGATCATTTAGTTGTTACCGGAGAAAATAATCAAGAATTATGGATTAGTACAACTAATCCTAGATTAATAACTGTAATACAAACAATACAAAATAGTAAACGATTTTATAGTCGTGAAAGATCACAATTAATCGAGCTTACTGAACAAACGCTTAATGTTAATACAATGGCCAATCATATTTTGCAATTAGCTGCTGGTTTGGCATTAAATTAAAATTGGTAAATATGTATAATAAATTTGTTTTATTTAATTTTTTTTTGCGAATATTGTAAGAGATTTATGTTGCTTTGTTATAAAAGAAAAACAATAGTTTTGAACAAAAATGTTGTTAAATTTTTTTTTTTTTTAGTTTTAAAAATTTTCTTTGGCTATTTTTTTAGATTTAAAGTATTTTTAAAATGTTTACAAAATGTTACGGTTAATGTACTTTGGAAGTTTGTGTATTAAAAGAAAATGTAACAATTTAAATTTTTATGTAAAAAAGGAAACAGAAATGTATTTGAAATATATACAAATATAAAATGAAGAAAACAAAATGTAAAATATTTTTAAACAAATTTCTTTCTAAAATATATCACTACTATATAGCTGTATAAATAAACCTTAAATAGTTTATAAATATTTTTAAATAATTTTTAAATCTTCCCCCCATCATCATGCTTTTCTTTTTCGTTAACAAAAAATACTGTGTCTGAGACACTTATTTTATATTTCTTTTTATTTTATTATTTTTTTTAGTATTAATAAATTATTTCTTACTATTATTATTATTATTTTTTTTTTTTTTTAATTTTAATACAATGTAGAAATGAAGCTTGAAACTAGGATTTTGAGAAAGACATTTAGGTGTATTCAAAAGATTCTGAAATATAATTATATTTAAATAACAACAATTATGGGGAAGCTGTTTTAAAAACAATATTAAGGCAAATTTTAAGACACTACTAAAACAAGTAATTTCAAATATAACTTTTAAAAACTCTAAAATGTTAGCTATTAAAATTTATTCGAATTATGTAATTTTCGAATCAAATTAAGCAGTAGTCCAGGAATATTTTTAAAATTTTTTGAAAACCTTTTTAATTTTTTTGTTTAAACAAATTATGATAAACTATATTTTATCATTATAGAAAATTATGATCTGCAACAATTTTTTATTCCAAATATTTTCTTCTTTTTAATCTTAATTTCAATTAACAACATTTTATAAAAGTGTTATTAAGATTATTACTCAACTAAATGTCTAATTTAGTATTTAAAAAAGAACAATACAAACCCATTTTTCATTCTCTACTTGTCTTCTCATTATCCTTATTTGTTCATTGTAGCCATACAATTACACTATAAGAAAATGTCTCTTCAATATTTTCAAAGTGTAATTCACAAGCCTTATTTAAGAAATATATTAAACTTTTCGGTATTTTTTTTTTTTTTTTTTTTTTGTTTATTTATATTTTTCATAATTTATGTAAGCATTAAAAAACATAATACATTTATTTTTTATTATTCATTACTCTTTTTAATTTTGTTATTATTTTTCACTACAAACAATATATGTATCAATTAAGTCGTTTTATTATTATTATTATTTTTTCTTATAACTTAAATATATATATATATATATATATATATATATATATATATATATATATATATATATATATATATATATATATATATATATATATATATATATATATATATATATATATATATATATATATATATATATATATATATATATATATATATATATATATATATATATATATATATATATATATATATATATATATATATATATATATATATATATATATATATATATATATATATATATATATATATATATATATATATATATATATATATATATATATTTATATATATATATATATATATATTTATATATATATATATATAATTTTTATTTTTTTTTTTTGTTATTCATCCCATTTAGTTTCAAATAAAATCTTTTAAAAAATCTTATTAAATATTTAGTAACTTAACAAAAATAATATTAAAATTAATAACACTAGAAAAAAATAAAATAAAACTCATGAAATCAATAAAATTGAATGTGTATTAAAAGTCAGTGTTACATTATTTAGTTTTGGTTAATGATGTCAAGTAAGTTTAAATGTAACATTTTAAAGAACTAAAAAAAAAAAACGAACATTATGTAAAATGCAATTGTTTCGTAACAATTTCACAAAAACAAATATTGTCAAAATGTTTGATAATTTATTAACGAAACATCTCCACCCTCACGAGGAAAATCTGATCGTTATGTTACCCAAATGCAAGCAGCACCAAATTGATCATTTTCTGTAAGAAAGAAAAGTTGTGACTTAAACCAGAATTGTCAGATTTTTTTGAGCCTCTGTCGCCAATTTGTTAATCAGAAATCGCAAAAAATCGCCAAAATTAAATTTTATATATTTTTTCGAAAGAAAAACTAAAAACAACTAAAATACTAGAGCTTCAAATTTTATATAATTTTAAAATGTAAATTCAGCTCAGAATTGCAGCAGGAAAAATTGCTGTGTGTGATCCCCGACTTAGATCAGGGGTTTTTACAAACTCTTGCTTCGTGCCTTTAAATTTGATAATTTATTTATTTATTTATTTATTTATTTATTTATTTCATAACAAGTAATATACAAAAGCCTTCCAAGGCCAATAAACATATATTACAAAAGAAAATTCCTGAGTATAATAATAAAAATTACAATAACAATTCTTATAATAAAAATATAAAAACAAAATAAATATAACTTATTTAAATAAAAAAATTTATAGAAAAAGCTAATGGCTCCCCAGCCGAGAAAGTAGAACAAATTAAAGAAAACAAATAAGAATGAAAGAATGAAAAAGGTATTTCTGAAAATACGTATATTGAATTTCAAGTTTGAATAAAAATGAATATTCATTTGAAAAAAAAGTGATACTTTCTCAATTTCAATTTATTCAAAAAATAAATTAATACTTAAAGATAAAAATTAATGGCATATTCTCAATTTGATACCAAATGCTTTTGTTAAATCAGGCTATATTTAGAAAATATTAAAAACATTTGATTTCAATTAATTATAAATTTATTAAAAAAACTTTGTATTTAAAAATGGATTTTAAAATTGCTAATAAATAGGTTTGTTCGTTTGAAATTCTAGCAAAACTAGTAAAAAAAGAGAAATTTAATAAAAATAATGCTTAAATATAAACTTTTACTTGAAAAAGTAAGAAAACGGAAAATAGTAAAATAAATTTTAGTGTCAATAAAAAATAAAATTTTTATATAATTTTTTATTTTTGTTAAAAGGAAACTTGGAAACATCTCAAAAATACTGGCTTATGTTCCTTTGCAGGTAATTTTCACATATTTTCTTACAGAATTTCTTTTATCTAATGACATGTATGATTTTAGCCTTGTTGAATATCATCAATATTACATGTCCGCCCATGTAAACTACAAGTGGATTTGAAAGATAACTTAATGCAATTTGGTACATAGAATTTTTAAAATCCAGAGACGAAGCCTATTGTTGAAAACGTGTCCATTATTTCACATAGCTTCCAAATGACAAACGTCTGTCTAGAATTGAGTTTGACCCCTATAATTCTCTTAAATATAGTAAAATTCAACACAAATAAAATAGTTTGTAACCTTAAACAACCACATCAAATTTTTTATCATTGGACTTTAATTAACCACAAGCTTCATACCTTTCCTAAATTACTTAAACATGGCCTTTTCCGAAAACCCCTTAAATGTGTATAAATTAGTATCACAATACAATTTTGTTCACGTAAGCTTTATAAAATTATTAATCGTAAATTCAAAATTTGCAATACTTCATTCAAAATTGACCGCAGGTTTCAACAAAAAACATGTAAAAAATTAAACATATTTTCTAATTGTTCTGTTTTAAAATAGAATCAATAGAAATTTGAAAATAAAAATGTCTTACTACTCGTAAAAAATATTCAAGTAAAATATAGCAAAAGAGAAAAATATTTTCTTTTGAAATGTTTACTACTTTTACTATTTTTATGTGCACAGAAACGCTTTTCGAGTAAAATACTTGCAAAAATAGTAAAAATAGTATACAAACGAACAGACCTAATGTCTTACAATAGTTTTCCAATTTTTACTCTTTATTTTTTGCAACTTTATATACAAATGTGTGTTATCTGTTTAAAGAAATACTTTAATTTTATGTTCAAGGAAAAGGTCTTTGCGACCACCTAAAAATCGTTATACGGACCCCTTGTTGAGAACCGAGGATCCCCATTTGAGAACCGCCGTTTTGGATAGAAAAATACTAAAAATAGACGTTGGCTAGTAAGAAAACGTAATAGTTTTACTATGCGAATACCTATTTAATAAAATTTAAAAAATTAGCCAAATAAATCGCCACCTTGTTAAAAATCGCCAAAAAATTCGCCATGTCGCTAAACGGAAAATTCAATCGCCAAGAGAAATTAAAAATCGCCACATCTGACAGCCCTGTCTTAAACTCCTAAATACTTAAGCCCAAATTACATTTGCGCGTAGTCAGCAACAGTATCAGCAAAAATATCAGCTGTTCACTGTCAGTACAACATGTTTCTGCCGTTATAATTACAATTCAGCGTAGACAGCTACAATTAACAACGACCATCTAGCTTTATTCTACTTGTGTATTTTAGCCTCTCATTTATTTGCTCACTCTCTTTGTCTCGCTCTCAATCTGAATGCAGCGCAGTGAATTTAGAAACAGGGCTAAATGAAACTGCACTGCAAACTGCTGCTGACCAAATGTAATCAACACCATAACAAAGAGTGCATTCTAAATGATCAGCTGATTATGGCAGAACCCACTGCTGCTGACTACGCGCTATTGTAATTTGGGCTTAAGTATTTAGGAGTTTAAGACAGGGCTGTCAGATGTGGCGATTTTTAATTTCTCTTGGCGATTGAATTTTCCGTTTTTATTCTCATTCTCACACCTTGTCTGAGCAGTATTAACAAAGATGTCGTAGAGATGCCCCTCAATAGATTTAATGGCAGGTTCACTGTCATAAAAAAATCTTGATGACATTTCAAATAGATTGCTGCCCAGAACACTGCATACGTCCCGTAATCTCAAAGAGACCTTATTACCGTATTCTTCGTTCATCTTTAATCCATACAAAGTGCTATTTTTACATATTTTTAAATGAAAAAAAAAACGAAGTGTAATAAATGATTTCTACACAAATCTTAATAAATATTATTCATCTGATATTATCGGCTTAAAAAAAATGCGGTTGTTACATTTGACCTCTTAGTTTGGTTAGTTAGTTTAGTTTGATGTTATTAATAGCACTAGTCAACAAAAAATGTTCCCCAAAGACGAATATTTAAACTTGATGCATTTTGATGTGCTAAACATGAATCTGCTTTCAGTTATTTTTTTTCCACCAGGTATGGATTTTTTTTATGGGCGTGTCTAATATTTCGCCCATAGCAAGGCCATTACTCTAGTATATTTCCTCATAACTCAAGAACGGTGTGTACGATTGACATAAAAAATACTATCAAATCCCCCAAATTAATTTTTTTATATGCTCAATAGTGTCGGAGTTATTTTAAAATAAATGTCAGAAAAAAAAAACTTTTTTATGCAAAATTTTAGATTTTTTGTTATTAGAATTTCTTTTTAAAAGTGAAAGCATCAAAAATGTTTCAGTTTATCATCTTTATCTTAAAGGTGGCAATGCTGCGAATAAAATAAGGCATAAATCTTCAAAATTGATGCACAAATCTTGATTTGTTCGGACACTTATTTCGAAATATCTCCTATACTATTGAGCGGTTAAAAATGATAGTAAATCGACTTAAAGCTAATTTTATTCCGCATATGGTGTATCATTTATATAAATCGTGCATACCGTTCTTGAGTTATAATAAAATATACTCGAGTAATCGGCTTATTTAGGGCGCAATATTAGACACGCCCATGAAAAAATCTCGACATGATGAAAAAAACTGAAAACAGATTCGAGTTTAGCATGCGGAATTCCATCTAGTCCACATATTTTTTTTTTTTTTTTTTTTTGAAGGAGCACGTCTTTCTAGACGTTTTTTTTTTTGGAAAATGTTTGCACTGGTTTTTTACAGTCCTTATTTCTTATATCCTGCGCTTCTCCGGATAATTAACCAATAGGAACAATACATTATTTGATGATACATTTCCCGTGAAATTTTAAGCTTGCATATCGAGACTTAATGATGAAAATCTAAAACTAAAAATCATTTACATCATCTGTCAAGAGAAGGAGGTAAGAAAATATTTGTAGAACATTTAAACCCATTAAACCCAAGTTTTAATCTACTTTCATTTCATGAAATATTCTCCGTTAAATTTTTTAAATATTTATGCAAAAATAATTTAGCTTCGATCCGCAGTATACTCTGGCACTCACTGTGTTTCAAGTTAAAATAGAATCTATTATTTCTATTGGGCGAAATGGAGGAGCTAAGATTTCTTAAAAATGGATTAAACGATTTTTTGCACAGTTGACTTTTAATAGTCTCAAGGTGGTATACTTCCATTTCCTATATGTCTGATCTCTTGACACTGTGTTCCAAGTTATAGTAGAATCTATAATTCTTATTGGGCAAAATGGAGTAGCTTAGATTTCTTGGAAATAGATCGAACGATTTTTTATACGATTGAATTTTTATAGTCTCTATCCCAAGGTAGGTGCGTAGAGAAGGGTTACACAGTACTCAAAAGAGTTCCTGAAGCAAGGGAATGATCAGAAAGCTGATACCAAGAAAAGAACAGAGAAGAATTGAAAAACTTAGGATAGAAGGAAAAAAGTACTACCGCCCTATTTCGTTCGCTCTAAGCCAACGATACTCCCTTAGCCAGCCTACTCCCATGACGAATCCAATCAAGTTACCCAGATCGATCTTTGATACGCTATCTAATTCGTCGAAGAATCTGCCTACTTAGTTGTACATGGACAGTGACATATAATATGCTCCAGCGTCTCTATTTCCTCATTATCTTCACACATTCTGCAAAGACCGGAGAAACCTATCTCCCAATTCCCTGTCATTTTCCCTATTGGACAATGACCTGTCAGAATACCTATCATGGTTTTAAGGTTTCCCCTTTTCATGCCTAGAAGTAGATTTGTATCTGCCATATCAAATTTAGGCCATAGGACCCTTGATAATCTGCAGTCCATTCTACGATTCCATGCATGATTGGTTCTATCCCGAATCCACTCTCTAATCAACCTGAAGTAAAAGCCTAGAGGTGGTCTCACACCACTTTCACTTACAGCTCCATTCAAAGCTGAGCCGTTCCTAGCTAATTCATCAGCTACTTTATTGCCAGTTATGACCCGGTGCCGAGCAGAGTCTAATATGGTAATTGCTCACCAATCTCCTAAGAGCCTTCTTACAGTCGCTAACTAACCTAGACTTGACAAAATGTCCCTTCAGGGCCTTTAGCGCCGCCTGGCTATCTACATACAGAGTTACTTCTGTATTCCTTTAAATGTTCCTTGCTATCAATTCCGTGGCCCTAAGAATACCTAGAATTTCTGGCTGGAACACACTACAACTATCCGAGAGCCTATACGATTCCCTGACGTTCTCCTCAAACAGATAAATACCTGCACCAGTGCCTATATCCATTTTGGATCCATCAGTGAATACCGATGCTCTACTAAATAGTTTCTCCTTTCCTGACCATTGGTCCCTATTTGGGATAATTAGTGTAAGAGTTTCCCCGAAATCAATCTCCGTGCACATGTAATCCGTGGACCTGGAGGGAGCAAGGACATGTCCACCGAGGATGATTTCGTTTAGAAGTTTGGAATGTCCTATTCTAATTGACCCTATAAGTCCTAGTTCATTAAGTCTAAGCAGACTCCTTGCAGCCATTCCCATCACGAAGTCCTCGATGTGTAGGAGATGCAGAATGACGTCAAGTGCCGCCTGAGGTGTGCTTCTTATGGCGCCAGTGATGCCAATCGAAGCACATCTCTCGACTTTATACAAAAGATTCCTACGAAATCAGTTTCCATAAGTAAACTCAGAGACTCTGAGCAGGTCTCCGTCCATGAGTTATCCGCATGCTGAATATATCCAGGAGCACTTGGATTCTTGGATAAAATTCGCCTGAATCTGGATAACTCATTTACAGAGTCGATGGACTCACAGTAGTTCCTCCATGAGTCCCACTTTGCTCTCTTTATGTCTGACCTATACCTATTGAAACTTCCCTATAGCTGTTCCAATCCTCACACCTACGTGTTAGTTTTGCCCTATTGAACAGCTTTCTAACAGTTGACCTTTGTTTCCTAAGTTCCTTGGTCCATCATTTTGGCTGTTCTCTCTTTCCCGGAAATATTACCGGACAAATTAGTTCATAACTATTCCTAACCTTCCCTGTGAAATCCTCCAAACTCTCAACTCCGTCTGATGACAATTGCCATCCTGGAGCGGCGTTTAGTTCTCTATTCATATTGGCCCTAAAGGAGTACCAATCGGTTCTCCTAGAGTTCCTATATGGATCTATTATGATCCGAAAAGGAACATTGGCTATCTACCCCCCAGTTCATGACATAATCGCTCCTAAAGTTTGTCAGTGTTATATCTATAACTGCCTCTCTATCTTTAGTTCTGAATGTGAGCATATTGCCCTTGTTGCAGATAAAAAGATTGTTAGTAGTTATAAAATTGAATACTGACTCGTTTATATCAGCGCTGCCCCACTGGCTGTGGAGTGCGTTAGCATCGCAACAGAGTACTAGGTGTGTGACACTTCTCTTTGTTACTCCGTTAATTTAAGCACCATATCGCCCGGTGGGTTGGCCGCTTCGTAGGGCATATATACCGAGGCGAGTGCGAGTTTTCTCCCGTTTCTATCCTCTCTTTGTACGACCGTTAGGTCTCCATTGTTGAAATAATGAAAATTTATACCCTTTGACACTTAATCCACATACCCTGGTGTTGTTGATCGAGGGCTCTTGGATTAAGACCACATCCACTTTGGAGTCAGTAAGGTTCCAGAGAAGTTACCAACTTCCACTGATTTGTATCCAGACCCTCGTTCTGGTTGAATAATACTGTCAGTATAGTTTCCACCGGTTTTATGGGTGGTGGAATCCACAATGCCACTATCGGCCTCAGGGCAACTCAGTTTCGCCTCTGGACAAAAGTCGCCACACTTGGCAATTGTGGCCTTGAGAAATTCAAACGATTTCTTATTGCCGCAATTGACAGTTTTGACTCCCTTTGACCAGTCTGCGCCTATAAAGGACACTTCATCCGGTCTTCCCTTCATTAAGGCGATCTCGTCGATGAGCCTATCTTCAATCGACCTCCATAGATCCGTTCTAATCCTCCCATCTGGGTCAGCACGGTATATGACAGCCGCTTGGAGATATGCCGGCTTTGTCGACTCCTTCACCTTTTTCGAGGTAGAAGGCTTGTCGTCACCAGATCTAACTCTCTTAATGACTTCCTTTTGGGGGCCATTAAGAGATCCAGCCGGTGTGTGACTCGCCTTCTTAGCAGTTGAAACAGGTTGGTCATCGCCAGACTTAGCTCTCTTGAGGATCACCGTAAGGAGGTCGATGGCTGGATGGCTTATGACCAGCCTCTTTCGATGTAGAAGGGTGCTGGCCCACACCTCTTCCAGCGTTCTTTATCATCTTCTTCAGAAGACCTTTAAGAGAGCTGGGAGTGTGGTTTGCCACACCTTTCTTACTTGACGAGGGTTGATCGTCACCAGACCTGGCTCATTTAGTGAATGATTCACCAGAGTTGTCGGATGGTTTACGATCAGCCTCCTGTTTGGCGATGATAGGCAGCTTCCAGGTTTCAACCGATCGTTCCGAAGACGTGATCAGTTCTTTTGATCGACTACTATCATTACCATTATTCCTAGACTCCAATGCGACCCGGTTCCTGTACTCTCACGAGCACTTTCCGGAACGGTGTCAAACATCGCATTTAGTCTCTCAGGATAAGACATTCCCAAGATAGCAGTAGTAGAGCCGTAGATTTTTTCAAATCTAATCACACTCTTCCAAGCCTCTTGATAAGGTACATACCCCTACCACTGAATGACGACAGATCTTTCTTAGCCATCTTGTTACGATAGACTAAGGAAGCTCTGACGCCATTCTTAGCTCTCTCCTCCATTGTTCGGCTGTCGATGACGGTAGTTATACTTGTTTTTACCACGTCTTGCTGAACTAATTTTGAACCCACCTGTTCACTATCTCGTGCATCACTTCGGATACTGTAAAATCTTCCACTTGCTCCTGAGCGTGAACTGAAATCATGGTGATTTCGTGTTCCTCATCAGAACCAAGTGAGAGATCCTCCAATTTCTCAGTGGCGCCCGTCTCTACGAGAGAGTCTTTAGGTGAGCCCAAGAGGTCGTCCATTTCGGCTAGTTCACTCAATAACTGTCCCTCCTGAACAATTATGTAACTGTGAACTCCTAAAAGATCAGAGATACTGTCCGAAACTCCTACTGAATCGACCTTAACCTTCTCCACATCCTTAATTTTATCTATTTTGGTCCCACGAAAATGCACGTTCTAAGTAGACCATCTCGCGCAGTAACGGCGTACGCGGATTAGGATTTAAAGAAATTACAACCAACCCGTGATATGGGCGTTGGTGGGGAGCTGTTAGCGATTAGTTTATTTAAGCACTAACTAATCATGCAGATCCTCAGCACTGCTACCACTCACCTTGATCTTAAAAGTGCACTTGATTTATTTAGTCCGTGAGGACTTCTATGAGTCTCTAGGATTAGATATAATGCATAGGATCCGACTATAGTCAGTGCATGGGGATCTGTAACCAGTGGTAAGTGATCTCCAATCCACTGACTACAGTCGGATCAGAAACCTTACATCCGAACCCCCCTATCCACCACCTGGGGACGCGTCCGATGAGAGTAAACAAGTAAAGACTCCACACGGAGACTCTATCCCAATATATGAGAGAATCTATGGCCGAGGTAGATGAACTAAGATTTCTCAAAAACTGATCGACAAACTTTTTGCTCGGAAACTTTTTTATAATCTCTAGTATTCTTCCGCCTAAGAACGTGTTAGTAAAAAAATTTCATGGAAAACAAAAACAATTCTAGTACCTGTGCTTTTTTGAGTGATTTTTTTCAATTGAGTTTTTTAAGATTCATATCTATTAGAGTTGTGTCAAATTGAACTAAATAGTAGACTTGTGTAGTTCATGACCGAACTTGTTCAATTGAACGATTCACCCAAGTGAGTGAAGTGAATCGTTCATTTTTCTGAGCGCTTTTAGATCAATACTATGGTACAATAATACCAGGTAACAGTATCGCTACAACAAATACAACAAGACAACAACAGTAATTTTTGTTGGTTAATTTGTTTCCTTAATGTCAAAAAAATAAAAAGCAAAACAAAATATATAAAAAACAAAGCACGTGTACATTACACTGGGGCCTCGACTAACCGGCAGCGTCGATTATCCGGGAAAGAAAATTTATGTTTTCTTTGTTTGCATCCATTTAATATTTTTCCCTCGTTTTGAATAAGATGAGTCAGAGAAAGGTAAAATCCAAATTAGCTGCATTCATGAAAAGCTAGTTAAGAAAAATATGCACCCCTATCGTGAATAACAAGTGGAATTTTTGTTCCCATGAAATTGTTATTCCCCTCGAAGGGAAAAATGCTATCGTGAATCTCCCGTGAAAAATGTTTCCCGCTATCAGTTCTCAGTGAATGTAAAAAGGAAGAAAATCAAAATAAAGTTTTTTCAAAAATATACACGTAAATACTAATATTTTAAAGAAAAGTGAAAAAAAAAGAAACAAAGTAAAATATTTAGTATTGGAGTGATAGTTTTATTGCAACATTAGTTTATTGTACTATTTAACTTTTATGTAGGAAAATAATTCGGCTAATTTTTGGAAACCCAACAAAAAATTAAGGGTATAAAAAAAATAATTATAACAAATTAAAGTGTACAATATCACCCCTATCGTGAATAACAAGTGGAATTTTTGTTCCCATGACATTTTTATTCCCCTCGAAGGGAAAAATGCTATCGTGAATCTCCCGTGAAAATTTTTTCCCGCTATCAGTTCTCAGTGAATGTAAAAAGGAAGAAAATTAAAATAAAAATCGAAGCATTTTTTTTTTTCAAAAATATACACGCACATACTAATATTTTAAAGAAAAGTAAAAAAAAAACAAAGCAAAATATTTAGTATTGGAGTGATAGTTTTATTGCAACATTAGTTTATTGTACTATTTAACTGTTATGTAGCAAAATAATTCGCTAATTTTTGGAAACCCAAAAAATAAAAAAATAATTATAACAAATTAAAGTGTACAATATGTTTAGAATTGGAAAATACGTCAGTTTGTGTCTTATTAACTGATCGTGCCCTTAAAATAACTTTAATATCCGAATTATAAGAAGATCTACTTACATTTTCTGTTCTGTTCCCCAGCAAAAATAAAGTGAACAAATTAAAGGGAAAAGTGAAAAAACACGGGGGAAAAAAATCATTCACGATTAGGGGAATTTTATTTTTAGCATGAAGTTATTCACGGGGAATTTTTTCACGATAGCAAATTTGGGGAAAGGGAAAACATTTCGAGGGAAAAAGTATTCATGATAGGGGTGTATGTTTAGAATTGGAACAATAATTTTATTTAATGTTGAGCAATGTATCAGTTGGGAATTTTTTCACGATTGCAAATTTAGAGAAAGGGAAAACATTTCGAGGGAAAAAGTATTCATGATAGGGGAAACCACGTAAAATGAAACCCTTATGTATTGTTCAATGTTTTTTCAAAAATTTTTATTTTTTCCTTATATTATTTAAACATTTATATAAAATCCTTGAAAAACTGAATAATATAAATAAAAAATGTTACTCCATTAACCGGGAAAATTGATTAACCAGAATGCGATAATTGAGGCCTCACTGTATTTAATATAAACAAACTGTAAATGTAAACAAAACATAAATATAAACAAAGCGTAAATGTAAACAAGTTTTGACAGAAATATTACAAATTTGAAAGCAGTAAAAAATTATCAGCTGTTTTATACTGTTACATGGTATTATGATCAATACTGAGCTATTGTGCAAAACGTATGAGTAATTTTCTTTTGCACTCATTTCTTTAATTTCAACATTTTCCTCCTACATTTGAAATGTTGTACATAAAAAGACACACTACAAAATTAATTTTGTTATTATCAGTGTATACATTTAGGCTGTTATGAAACAGCTTATTGAGTGAATGATTTTCAGTAAACAGACATGTTGAACTAAGTCTCTCTCTTACTGCTTATTCGCTCATTTGTCATTTAATGAAACAGCTTATTAATGGAAATGTTTACTAAAACTCATTCGCATAACGAGCTGTTTCACTGAAAGTCAACTGAGCGAATGAACTAAAAGAGCGTAACAAAAAGTTTAAAACTTTTAATTGTCAAAAAAGGTTTGGAAAATAATATTTTCAGTGGAAAAAAATATTCTTTGTTACACTTAAATATTTGTGAGAATGTTATAGAAAATATAAATAAGGAAATATAAGAAGTAACTCTTTCAGCTAAAAAAGCGGGATTTCTTTATAAAAAGCGGGAAAAATATTTTAGGCGGGATCGAAGTTGAAAAAGCGGGACGTCTGGTCACGTTATCCATAATAAATTTACCACGTCTCATGTTTCGAAAACAGTTAAAAAATAAAACTGTATAGATCAGACATTGCCCCTTCTGTTTTTTTTTTTTTTTATTTTTTATTTTTTTTCGTTTGTTTTGTACGTTTCAGATTACTTCACTTTAGATAGAACCAATAAATTGCCATACAAATTAAAAATAAATCATAGCGATGGTTAACACTTAAAAACGTTGTACTTTTATTTCTAATGGAGTTATTTGCTATAAAAACACACTTTAGTTGTTTAATTATTTTCCTTTTATTATAAATTTTCTTAAAACATATCTTTATAATAATCCTAATTTACATATATAATTTCTAATAGTTTTTTCGTTCAAATTAAAAAAAAAAAAAAAAAAAAAAGTTATTAAAATTTACAGCTATGTATACTTTTAATTCTTTATTATTTAGTATTAACTTAAATACAGTTAATGGATGCATCAACTGTTTATAATAAAGTCGGTATATTTCATTTTATAAGCTTAAGGCTTAAACTACTATATAACTATTGATTTAAAGGTAAATTTACAAGTATAAACTAATGTAGGGTTTTCGCAAAACTTCATTTACAAAAATATAATTTGAATTTAAGTTAGTTGTAGTAACAAACAATATTTTTTCAAAGTGGAAATATGAAAAAATAAGGCAATTATACATTAGATTAACTTATATTGGTAGTAAGTAAAATAGTTTTAAAGAACAATTTTTACCTATTCTTGATGCAAATTTTAATCAATAGTATTAAAAAAAAAGAAATCATAATATAAATGAACAAAAATAAAGATATAACAAATTTTCGTAGAAAAATTTAGGATAGCCTTAAACTATAGTATAAATGCCAAAATTAACAAGTTCTAAGAAAGTTATTGCCATTGTACCTTTATATGTGTTAAAGGAATGTTTTTCAATTGACACGATGATAAATTCATGGATATTAGCATATTTATACCAAGCTTTTAACAATATAAAACTTTGATAATTGGAAGATATATTTTTTATATAAACATTTTATGTTTTTTCTTTTTTTAATTATAAAAATATTTTGTATTGTATTACATGTATACAAAAATATATCACTATATTAAACAAAATTCTATATTGCAGGCACTTTTATTTTAGTGAGAAATTTAATTTTTAATAATTCAACAAAAACAAAATAAACAAAAAATGTATTAAAGCTTAAAAAATGTTTTTTTTATTCATATAAGATCACGTTTTTATAGTACAAAATGAAAAAAAATATATATAAGGAAATTGAATTAAAAAAATTTTAAAAATATATATTTTATGCAGTTATCTATTTATGTGTGATTGTTGATATTAGTATGTAATAGGATTTAATAGTTAGTTTCTTTTTTTCATATTAATTATCTAAACAAAAAATAAAATATATTTATAAGTAAAGTTAGTTATTAATTTAAAGTAATCACTACAATTCTTTATCTGGTTTCGTTTTCTTGGCTGGCGTCGTTGCGGTTGTTGTTGTTGTTTGGTCTGTACTAGTTTCATTCGCTTTTGTTTCTTTAGCTAATTGCCAACGTTTAAATTCAATCATTTGCATTAAACGTACCTTCAAATGTGGTTTTCTTTGCATTACAGACGATAGTTTAGTAAATTCTTGTGAATACATAAAAACTACTGGTATTTTAACATCATTATTACCATCGCCAGACATGGCAAACATTGGTTGAGTTTCACCCGATGAACCGGGCACATTATCACAGACGATTAGTGCTAAAGCACCAGATTTTTGTGCCAAACGTGCTTTACTTACAAATGTACATTCACCCCGTTCTGCTACTAATATCTTACCACGTACCTGTTCGGCATTTTTCAAGGTATCTTCGCAGGCTCTTAGAGGTTCTGCCATTATAATTTCACCTTCAACAAATTCATCATCCACCAATTCGGGGGTGAAATGTGAAGGTCCCGCCATTAGAGCAGTCCATTCGGTTGATTTATCATCCACGGTATAAGCCACAGCCTAGAAAATTAAATTTAGATTTGAATTAAGTTTATTTTTTTACTTTGTAAATACAGTGGAATTCAAAAATTATAAAAAATAAAATAAATTTTAAAACTTGAAAAAGCCAATTTCTTTGAATAAGAAAAAAACTATAAAGTACTTCGATCGAGAACTATTATAGAGTTCCTCGTCTACTCCTAAGAATCTTAACGCCTATGATTACTTGGAATTGTACTGTAAAAGTTGTCGTGGAGAAATCTATAAAACTAATTTTTATTTCTTGTGCGCCTTAGTTCTTTAAATTACAAATTATAATAGAAGCAAAATATTTAAATTTAATCGAAAAAAATCGGATTTTGTGGTAAATTTTGCAATTTTTGGTAAAATATAAAATTTGTATCAAAATTTCGGATTTTTGATGAAACTGGGTTTATGGTGAAATTTTAAAATGTTTGTAAAAAAGTCCTCACTCATAGAAGTCCTTGCGGACGAAATAAATATAGTGCACTTTTAAGATCAAGGTGGTAGGTAGCAGTGTCGAGAATCTGCATGGTTGGTTAGTGCTTAAATTAACTAATCGCTAACATCTCCCTTCCAACGCCCATGGAACGGGTTGGTTATAAGTTTTTAAATACCTAGTCCTCATATGCCGTCACTACGCGAGATGGTCCACTTAGAACGTGCCAAAATTAGTGAAGAAAAGATTATAATTAAGGATGTAGAGAAGGTGATTCCTATTAGGAATTCACGTTGGAACGGTCGCCAAGGCAAAACTAGAAGATCTGACCCTTTGTTCTGATGAGGAACACGAAATCACTATGATTTCAGTTCACTCTCAGAATCAAGTGAAAGATCATTCAGTATCCAGAGACCAACGGTCTGGCATGGAGAAACTATTTAGTGGTGTATCGGTATTTACTGATGGATCCAAAATGGATACAGCACCGGTGCAGGTGTATATATTCTTGTTGAGAACATTAGAAAATATAGGCTCTTAGATAGTTGTAGTGTGTTGAGAAGAATGCAGAAGTAACTCTGTATGCGGATAGCCAGGTGGCGCTTAGGGTCCTGAATGAACATTTTGTCATGTTTAGGCTAGTTAGCGAGTGTAGGAAAGCTGTTAGGAAATTCATGAGAGATTATCATATAAAACTCTGCTGGATACCTGGTCATTGCGAGATAGCTGGAATGAAATAGCTGATGAATTAGCTCGGCTTTGGATGGAGCTGAATGTGAAAGTTGTGCGAAACCACCCTTAGGCTTTTACTTCAGGTTAATTCGGGAAAGAATCAATCATGCATGGAATAACAGAACGGTCTGCAAAATATCAAGGGTCCTATGGTCGAAACTTGATATGGCAGATACAATACACTATTAGCCATGAAAAGGGGAAACTTGAAAACCATGATAGGTATATTGAAAGGTCATTGTCCAATAGGGAAAATGACATGCAATTGGGAAGTAGGTTTGTCCAATAGGGAAAATGACATGCAATTGGGAAGTAGGTTTCTCCGGTCTTTGCAGAATGTGTGAGTGTTTTAAAAATTGATCTATGAAACTTGATAGGATAAGCCAGGGAATAGGTTGGCTAATGGAATATCATTGGCTTGGAGCCAATGCATTTGTCATTTTTTTCTTGTAATAATATTATATAATAAGTATACTTCAATTTAAAATTTGATTCATTAATTTATATCTTTTAGTTCAAAAGTTACAACAAAAAGTCTAAATAAAGCCGATTTTTCCTGAAAAATAAAAGTAGCCATAACAATTAAAAAAAATCCAAGATATTTTTATTTTAAATTGTAGTATTTTACGTATTTATGAATATCCATTAATAAAAAAATATATATTTTTTAAATTAAAGCTATCACGAATTAATCATCTTTTTGGCTATAGTTTAACCCACTGTGCGTCGCACATAGGAGCAAAGGTGTTTAAACGTGGCATTAAAAAAACCGCGGTGTTTTAACATAAGTGATTGGTATCGTTGAAAAGATATCTCTAGATTTTAAATATCTTTTAATAATATAACCCACCAAACAATATTAATGCAAAAATATACATAAATTTTATTTTTTTTATTTTCTTAATTTTGTTCTTTGGTGAATATGAAATTTTTAAATACTATTTTATAATTCAATTATTAAAAAAAGCTCTAAATACATGCCAAAAATTGTACCATACTGAAGTTTATATATATATATATATATATATATATATATATATATATAAATATAAAAGAGAAACGTGACTGACTGACTGATTCATCATCCCACAGCCCAAACGGCTGAAGCTAGAGAGACGAATTTTGGAACGTAGGTAGGTCTCCCTTCATATAGATCCACTAAGACGGGATTTTTGGAAATTCGAATGTTTAGGGGGTAAAAAAGGGTAAAATCGGTAACCTTATAACTCGCAAACTAATAATGATACAAAAAAAGTTGAATAGTTATCGTTATTCATTTAAAAAATAATTGGACAGGTGTCTGGTACTTTTTTGAAAATCGGCCATTTTAGGGAGAAAACGGGTAAAAACTGTATTTTGGTACTTATTTTTGGTACTTTTTTCATAAAACATTTTTTTATATTTATTGAAATATTCATGAGCATTTTAATATGGGATACCACTACAATTTAGAAATTTATTGGAATACAATTTTTGATACTTCGATGGGTGAAAAAAAGTACCAAAAAAATGGGAAAAGGCGGGAAATTACATTTTATTCAAACTTAATAATGAATTTTCAATTACATTAAACATAGAAACATGAAATTAAGAAAATGTAGATAAGAATTCACAAGAGTGGAATTTGTGGTACTTAAAGATACGTGGTCCTGTGGGTAAGAATTCAAGACGATGGACTTTGTGGTACTTTTTTCTTCTTCTATTGGTATTTTTTTGCATTTTCTGTAATATTTAACCTAGAAACATGAAATTAAATACGCATGGTCCGATGTTGGAAAGAATTCACAAGGCGGAACTTTGTGGTACTTTTTCGTTCTTCTAATGGTACTTTTGAATATTCTGAACCTAGAAACATGAAATTAGGGATATGTGGTCCTTAGTTAATAAGAATCCATAAGAGGGGACGTTTTGGTACTTTTTTGTTATTTTAATGGTACTTTTTAAATTTTTTATAATATATAACCTAGAAATATGAAATGAAGGACATGAAGTGGTACTTTTTTGTTCTTCTAATGGTACTTTTTGAATTGTCTATAATTATGAATCTAGAAGCATGAAATTAAAGATATGTGGTCCTAAATGAATAAGAATCCATGAGAAGGGACTTCGTGTATTTTTTTTTTTTTTTTTTCTTCCAATGGTACTTTTTGAATTTTCTGTAATATTTAACCTGGAAACGTGAAATTAAGAATATGCGGTTCTAAATGAATGAGATCCAAAGAGGCATTTTTGAATTTTTCTTTAATTTTGGACCTAGAAACATGAAGTTAAAGATATATGTCCCTAAGTGAGTGAGAATTCACAGGGGGACTCTAGGAACATGAAATTAAAGATATATGGTCCTAAATGAATGAGAATTCATGAGAAGGGACTTTGTGGTACATTTTTGTTCTTCTAATGGTACTTTTTGAATTTTCTATAATTATGACCCTGGAAACATGAAATTACAAATATGTGGTCCTAAGTAAGTCAAAACTCATAGGGGAGGACTTTGTGGTATTTTTTGTTTGTTTTTCAAATAATACTTTTCGAATTTTCTATAATATTCCACCCAGAAACATGAAATTAAAGATATGTAGAATCCTTTAAAGGGATTTTGTGGTACCTTTTTTATACCCTTCACCACAAGTGTAAAGGGTATATATAAGTTTGTCATTCCGTTTGTAATTTCCACAATTTTCGTCGGAGAGCAAAAAAGTTTATATTTTCGGGATCCTTGTAAGAAGCGATGACGATAGGACCATGTCCGTCCGTCCGTGTGTCGGTTGAAATGGCGTTTATGAAGCCCACCGATAACTGGCATATATAATATATATATATATATATATATATATATATATATATATATATATATATATATATCAAACGATCGGAAATGCTTTCGAGAATTTTGCTATTGAAATTCAGCAAGATCGGTTCATACATTGCGGAGATATGCTTAAAAAACCGGTTTTTAGAACCGGTTTTCCGGTTTCTGAAGCCTCTGTATTTTCTAGGGACTTCGTTTTTGCAAAGAAGGCTTGGACATTTTTTCGCTTGGAAGGTAAGCATTTGCATATTTCAAATGAATTTCACAAAAAATGCTTATATTTTAAATCTTCGCATAAATTTGCATATAATGGATACAAAAGTTAGTTTTCTTAACAAAAACACAATTTTTTGGTGATTTTTTGGAGTTCAATCAAATAATTTCTAAAATTTTTTCGTGAGTATTTTGAGTACATTGTAAATATTGTAAAGAAAAAAAATTCGGAAGCGTCAAATATGATACTTAAAATTAAAATAGTTATATTTTTATAAACATCGAAATCTATTTGATATTGAAAGTTAAAAATGCATATTTGTGTATATTTTCTACACATTAATATATAAGAATGCATAAATTCGTTGGTTTTTATATACATATTCATGCTATTTTTGCATATTTCTATGCATATTATAAAATTTGTTCGTGCTTTTTTAAGCGCATATTTCAATTTTTTTGTGCATATAAAAACTTGCCCTGGTAATTACTATTAGTGACGTTTTTGTTTTTTGTATAGGCAATAAGTTTAGTTGGCAACAGCAGTAATTTAATGAATAACAGTGTTGTTGTTGTTCTTTGTTTATGTAGTCAATTTGTATATACACACATACAATAAATAAATAAATATGGAATTGTTGTTGTTTATTTTTTTAAAGCAAAGGTTACTATGATTGTTTTATTTTCGTATTCAAATTTTTGTAGTTGGAAAAAATGTAGATTTATAAATATGAAATAATGAAAGCATACGCTAAGGCGAAAACTTAATTATTTGTCTGTAAGATGGTGAAGGGTATCAAAGATTCGGCACAGCCGAATCTTTTCTCAATTTCATTTTTATTCTAATATACTTTTTCGTAATTATAATATTTATTTTTCGTTATTCTAATGTTAGAAACCTGAAACTAAATAGATATTGTTATTTGTGGATGAAAATTCTCAAGCTCTATTAGTCACATTCTTTTATACTAAAAATTAATATGTAATAGAAACACTTTGGTAGTGTTCTAACTTTCGAACGTTAAAGATGTTAAAAATTGGTACGTTATTGGCATCCTACGAACTTTCTAAGCCAAAAGCATAGAAATAAATTTAAAATATTATCCTTTTTTTCCGAAATATATCAAACATGCCTTTTGTACTTTTCGAAAATCCTATTTTTTTTTTTATTATAATTTTTGGTACTTTTTTAAGTAAAATATTAAAAAATTTTATTGTAATTATTTCCGACACAACACCATTATTAAAAATGTTCCCACGGGAGTTAAGAATCTTATTTTAAATGTGTTATATAGTATGGTTTTTATAAAAAATTTCCGCTAACGAAGTAGTGGGTTTACAGCTCGTTCAACATAAAAGGAAATTAAAAATTTGGGAAAAATTTATTTTTTCCATGCATATCACGGTGTTGTTTCTGATGCCCCTAAAATTTTAAAAACTTATAAACAAGGTTGGAAACCGATACCGTTATGAATACCGATACCGATTAAATACCGTTTAAAGTTGGTTACCGTAACTGATACCGATACCGAAATTATTATTTTGTTAAAAATACCGGTATTCAAATACCGTTTCCCTCTGTACCGGTATATACCGGTATTATAGTTTCGGTATTTTAAAAATATAATTTTTCAGCATAATATTATTCTTAATAATAAGAGTTTATTTAATGTAATATTTATAGAATTTTGTTTTAAAGAGGACTTCTTTGTTATATAGATTGCAATATTATATATCGTCACCGAAAATGCAAAACAACGTAACATCAAAATTTTCAAATTTGTGTTTTTGATGAAATATACTTTATTTTTCCAAAATACATGTGATCACAAATTTTCAGACTTGTAGCTCAAAAAATAACGATTATATTAACGAAAGCAATAATTTTCTTAAGTCAAAACAACGTAACATCACATTTGTTAAAAAAAATAAAAAGAAAAATTGTCTTTTTTTTTACTAATTTAGATTGCAAATTATTAAAAAATAAAATAGCTATTATAATTTTGGAGAAAAAGTTATCAAAAATTCTTTAATTACAATTTTTGTAAAAATTTTGTTGATGTTACGTTTTTTTGGCTTCACAAAATTAAAATCTTGAAAAACGTAAACCACATAACTTAAAAAATATTAAATAAAAATTAAATTATTCATCATCAATATATTAGGCTATATTTAAGAATGTAATAACCCAAAAATCTTGTTTGTAGGACAAATTGTTTAGATATTATAATGTTTTTTGTGCCTCCTGTAAAGTTGTGAAAAGTGATGTTACGTTGTTTTGCATTTTCGGTGACGATATCTTTGTTATATAGATTGCAATAAATACATTTTTAAAGAAAGTCTGTTCGCAGTAAGAAAAATGTTTTATTGTTATTTATTAATATGATCTCAATTATTTATCATTTGAACGTACTGTTGAAATTATTGATAGGTTCTTGATATTTGCTTCTATGAAGATTTTTTCCTTAATTTTGACAAATGTTCTTCAGAAGGTTACAACATGGGCTTTCTTTGAAGAATGAATACCAGGATTTCTCGGGAAATTTGCGATTTTTCATGTCTTTCTCTGAGGTAATTTTGTCCGAGATTTCCGGGAATTTTAAAAGCACTTAAGTGAAAGAAAGCTGCATAAATTTCAACAATAGGTTATATATTTTCGAAATTTGTTTAACGAATATAATAGAATATTATAAATGCAGCTGGGCCCTATGTATACATATAATTTCATTATTCTTTGAATTGCTTGTAAAGGATGAATCTTAGGTATGGATTCAAATAAATAAAAAAATAAAATGTCATCACTAAAAAGCAGAAAAGAAAAAAAAACTCAAACTTATTGAAAGGATCTTGTAGGCATCTTAAATATACGATATACATTTTTCATTGGTATGGACAACATCCATAATTAATATCTAGAAATTTGAAAAAAAAAAAAAAAAAAAAACATATAGAATATAGATTATATCATTATGTTCTAATTATTATAAGAAGTTGACATTTTTCGAAAATATTTTATTCGATCACTTTCACAATTTAGGTAAGTACGTTTCAATATGTGATACACAGAAAAAAATATTACGGTCTTTTTTTCAATTAACATAGTTGTGTCATTTTGCATCAAAATTAAATAAATTTATTTAAGCAAAAATTAAATAAAAATAAAATTTAACTATACTTTTATATCATATCTACATTTTTAATTCATCCAATCAACTACTTGATTGATTTAATTAATTTATCAATTGGAAATTTTTTTCTGTTTTGTATTTTTTACAGTTTTTAGTAATTCATATAATCATTTTGGTGAGAGGTGCAAATTTAAACAAGTTTATTATTGAAAGAATTATTTTCATATAAATTTCTTAATTGGAGACTTCAACAATGTTGATGGAACATCCCATTGAATCTACAGATAATTTTATACCATTTTTAGTAACATTTAAATTACCTCAAACGGTATCGGGTAAGACATTCATCAGTCACTACTTTAAAAAATATTAAACTCTAAATTTTTAAGTGAATTTTTAATAAAATAATATTCAAAGAGATTTTCGAAGCTTGTGTAAAAATGTTTAAATAAAGTATATGAAATGTCTTTCGTTTTCTGGCTCAAATACGACATTTTTTGATACATGTCTGATATATGTGTGAATAACGATTGTAAGAATATCCAAAAACGTGTTTCACAATGTATAAGTCAAAATTCATTTAATTTCAAAAATTAGTACAATAACAATAGTTTAAATTTCTTTTTCTCTGTACATTTATAACTTTGTTTAAACCTGATATTGGAAGGTTTCATCTCTTATTTGGTCTCAGTTATTAAACTAATGATTGAAGAGATAATTAAAGTATTTAATCCGCGATACCGGGAAGATCAAAAAGTCCGGGAAATTTTCTCCTGAGCGTTTTCAGAGTTTGAATTACATTTGAATTTCTTACTTTCATTCAATCATGGTTATGTCGCGTCGTTTTAATCCTACAACTTTAAAAACTTCTAGTGAGTAAATGGAACATAATTAGTGCTTTTTTGCTAGAGCACTATTTCTCCTATACAAAATCTATCGTCCGAAATTCCTTTTCGTGGTATTCTGTTTTTTTTTTTTTGTGCATCTCCACAGATCTTTCGCATAATTGTACATTTTGCAATTTGTATAATAAAATTAGCTTTTTTTTTTAAACATTTTTGCAAAATAAATGGAACGAAATTTGTCTTTATTAAAATCTGTGGTAAATACAAATTTTGTCCAAATTTTTAACTTCACTGTACTGCAAAAAATTATACCAATTTGTCTTTAAGAAGTCGAGTTTAGGAATAAATGCTTTGTTGCTATAAAACAAGCAATTGTAAAAATTTTATGGCGTTCTCTAACGAAAAATATTCATATTTCGAACATTCAAGAGAAAATTATTAAATTAAATATACAAATTTATTATATTAAATATACAAATATGTAATTGAATCATTTTTTCACGAAATTTAATTAAAAATTATTTAAAAATATAACTTTTTAAGATTTTTCCAGTTTTTTAATAATAACGGTATTTACCGGTATTTTTATTTCGGTACTGGTATACCGATACCGATAAAATTTAAAATACCGTTATCGATACCGTTACCGAAATAAAAATAAATTGAATACCGATACCGTTATCGATACCGTTATTCGTTTCGGTTTCCAACCTTGCTTATAAATTAAAGCTAGTTGTGCCAAATGTGAGCCTAACATTCAAATTATTATGAGGTTTATGCACTTTAAGTAAATTTCGGAAAGTACTTTATATGGACACTGTGGTCTAGTGTGGACCAATTCATTTGAAATTTTGTAGAGTAATTTATTGTTACCAAATATGTAGTATTGCAAAATTTCATCAAAATCATGAATTCATAGACCGATCATAAAAAATTTTAGTATAATATTTTTCCTGTGTCTGTGTCAAAAAAACAAAAAAAAAAATACCAAATTTAATTCAATTATTTTCAAAATTGCGAGCTGCAGGTCTAAAAAATTCAATGATCCATCAAACATTTCAAAATGGTTTAAAATCGAAAATCCAAAAATGTTAAAACGGAATATATAAGTAGACATTCTGGTCTTTAAGGTATGCTATGGATAGTTCTAGATATTTATGTTACTTTTTTGCTTTCAAAAATTTTAATACTCAATCAAAAATAATAGTAATTATACTTTTTTCATAAATTGTCAATTAGACCACTTGACGACTACATTTTTATGCAAAATTTTTTACACTTATTCTTAACAAAATTTGCCATCATAAATAGCAAAAAATATTTTTTTTCCTATTATAATGTCAGATGATATTTTCTGAATCTAATGTGTACATTATGAAAATAAAAAAATTATTAATTTAAAAGTATTAATTTTTTCTTTCACTGGACTTCAGTCACGACAACGTATTCGACGAAAAATGTCGCTTTTAAAGTTATATAGAAATTTTATCATAAATTTCATTTTTGATTTATTGCCAATGATCTCCATATAGCTGACCTTATGTGCGTCGTAGAGAAATTTACCGAATTTTTAAATTTTGATATTTTTTAGATTTTGTAGATCGTCATAGAACTGATTTAACTTAACTTTATTATTACAAAAAAAAATTTTAATTTATAAAATTTTTATAACTGTACATATTTTTTTAACTTTTTAAAACAAAATCTATTTTTGAAACTAAATAATCGATTTCAGTATAAAATCGTTGACATAAAATCGATTGCAAACCACCGATTTTTTCTCCTGAAAATCGATTTTTGACTAAAATCGAAATCGATTTACCATTCCCCAAACTTAACATCGTTACTAATGTAAGTCTTACATATAACATAAAGATTAACTCACCTGTAATTGTGCCAATTGATTCATTGATTGTAATTTTGTTAATTCTAACATTTCTTGCATAAACAACAAGCCCATTTCACCATCTTCGGGAGATTTAGCCTAAATTAAAGAAATAATTTAATATTCGAATTTAGTAAATAAATAAAACCTTTAACATTCACAAACAAATACAAACAAGCGCGAATGTTATATTCGGCTCGGCCGAATCTATATACCCACCATCAACTTTCTCAAATTTTACGTTATATGAAAAGTGGGCGGACCACGCCCATTTTTTGTTTTCGAGTTTACATTGGTCCTTAAACTATTTGTACAAAATTTCTTTGACGTTTCACCTTATATGAGAGGTGGGCAGTAAAGTGGGCGGGCCACGTCCATTTTTGGTTTCCAAGTTTATATTGACCCTTGGAAACCAAAAATTTTGTTGTCGTACATGCTTTTGTTTAAGAGATATCAGCAGAAAAGTATGAAATGAAGCTACAACGGACACCCTGTGTTCCTATTATAAACTTTTTTGTTTATTAACCGATTTTGCTCATTTTCAATACCAAACAAACCTTATATAAAATAAATATTTGAGCCAAATTTCGTCTCCCTACGTTGTACCGTTCTAGCCCTATCCTGCTTTCAACAGACAGATAGACGGACGGACATAGCTAGATCGACTCAGAATCTAACCAGGACCCAGAAAATATATACTTTATGGAGTCTTAAATGATTTTTTCGACATGTTACACACGGAATGACAAAATCAATATACCCCTATCTTTTTGATGGTGGGTATAAAAACAAAGTGTAGAATAAGAAACACAAGTTGTAATTAAAAAAAAATAATAATAATAATAATAATTTAAAAAATAAAACACATATGTACATAAAACTACAGAAAAGAGAACAAAAAAAACTTAAAAGAAAAAAATAAGGAAAATGATAACTCACATTATAAAAACTATGAAACAGTCGCACCTTTCCATCGCCTAATGAAACCATTGTGATGCCCATGTCATAAACAGCTCGTAAATGATCAGCATTACTTGCTTGAAAGTCCAATGCCCGTAAACGTTTTGTCGACGGCGTACGCGGACACGAACCGGTAATGAAGTTTCGTAAAGGCTTGCGTACTTTCTCAGGAAAAAGCTTATTCGACGAGGGACAAGTCCTCATAAAATCTAAAACATTATGCTCTTCAGATTGGCGGAAATCTTTATAAAAGAAAAACGTATAATAGTAAAACATGAAAATCATATAACAAAAAAAAAAAAAAACTCACTATAAGTTGAATTGCCTAATTGGGCAAGTGAAAGTGGCAGTAAATGAGCTTCTGTTGTGAAAACAAATTCATCTACATTCAAAATTAAATCTTGAGGATCGGTAAATAACAGATATAGATATTTAAAGGTTTCCGATAATACAAACGAGTCCATACGATCTTCATGTTTACCCGTACGTACATCATTAACAGCAGCATAACCACAAGGAACTTTGGCATATTGTTGTAAAGCTTTTAAAGCTTTCTTACCCACTTGCAGATAATGATGATCACCCGTGGCACGATATAGGAAGTATGTTGATTCTATAAATTCTGGTCTTAAATGATGTTGACCCCAGTGTATTTGAAAATCAACAGTAAATGCTTCTGGTATAAAGGTATGCATTTGCATGACTTGATATAACATTTCATGTGTTTGTACAGCTGGCTTTAGATCTCCAGATAAAACTTGTAAACCTGGCCAAAAGGCTAATAAAGCATCCATAAAATTACGAGATTTGGCATGAGGGCGATGCATTAAAACATCCAAAAGCATAGGTCCTTCGCTAACATATTTCATTACAGCATTATAGTGACGATTAAAACGAGCCAAATATTTATCATCACCCAAAAGAACATAAGATTTGAAAAGATATTCATAATAGGAATCAATACCAGCACCAACACCTGAATCACGACGTACCCAATCCCCTGAATGAACATTTAAAACGGTACCCATAAGATCTGACCCCCGATGGCGTAATTTCCATAAAGCATCCATGGCTGCATGGGCTCTAACCTCAAATATGGGATCACCTTAAATTAAAAAAAATAAAAACTAATCTTAATAGTAAACGCCCCCCTTAAAACTCACCTGTTAGCCGTGATAAAGCTGCAAATTCCAATAGTATGGTACCCGCGCATGCGGTACATGTTTCTCGTGACTTTTTCAATTGTTCATCTTTCATGCCATATCGCAAGTTAACACGTGCATGTGGTATACCCGTTGATGTATTAAATGCTGGTAATAAACGATAACCCAAATCCCGTGCCATTTCTAATAATTCACCTTTATACCAAGGCATCACTTGGGCTTTCTTTTGTATGTATTCGGCCAATATATGAGCCGATAATAGACCACCCATCATACGGATATTAGTTTCAAACACTGATACAATAATATCACTATCAAATTGTACATCACGTATAACCAACTTAACACCATGTTCAAATTCAGCAAAATCTCCCAATAAAACTAATGTATCCAACGTATCAACTAGAGTCATAGAAAAGCTAAAAATAAAAAATAAAAAATTCAAATTACAGTCGAACACGGCTATAACGAACTTGAAGGGACCGACAAATTTAGTTCGTTATAAACGTAGTTCGTTATATGCGTAAAATTCCATAAAAAATTTGTTAACAAAATATAGGTACGTATTTTATTATGATACTAATATTTGTAATTAAAGCGTATTTCTTTCCTTTTAAAATGGGCTGTATTTATGTTTTAAATGTCAATGATTTTAATATACATATCAGGAAGAATATTGTTTTGAATTCATCAGTCATTGTCCAAGAGGAAACTGAGATTAATTATTTTTAATTATACTCATTCAACGTTTTCTTTTATTACCGAGGTTTTGATATTGTCATGTTTTGAGATCTTTACTCTTTGAGAATTAACGATTTTATATCTTAATTTGTAATCCTCTTATAATTTCAGTTTTATTTTCAGCTATTTTCGTTAATATGTATGTGTTATATTAAACAGCTATAAAAATAAATTTCCTTTATTTGTAGATAATTTAAATTAAAATTAAGGAAAATTATTTTTATTTGTCGAATAATTTAAATTGAAATAAATAAAAGTTAGTTAGTTTTTACATTTTTAAAATATTTTGAAATGTGCAATTTTATTTATCTAATATTTGTATTTGTGGAAGTTCGTTATAAACGTAGTTTTTTGTGTAAAATATTCTTCTTGGGACCTTATAAATGTGTTCGTTATAAAAAAAAAGTTCGCTATAACCGTGTTCGTTATAAACGTAGTTATTTATATGGAAAATGTAGGTAAAATCAATGGATCCGAAAAAAAGTGTTCGCTATAGCCATAGTTCGTTATAATCGGTGTTCGTTATAACCGTGTTCGACTGTATTTATTATATTCTTATCTAGCCATTAATTAAAAAAACTTCACATCATTCAATTTTTCTCTCTCTTTTTTAAACTGCAACAAATCAATTGTTGACAAAAACAATGTTATCTTGAAATAAATAATATAAATTAGTTTTTTACTAATAATCACGTATTTTTCTCGATAAATATGGAATCACTTGAAATACATAGTAATGAATTCTAAATGCTATATAAATTAACTGTTTTGGATCATATTCTACTAGCTTAACATTACAAAATTATGATAAAAATATTGTTGCAAGTAATATAATTTAAAAATTTTATTAATAATACCAATTATTAAAAGTACCAAAGATTAAATTAAGAAAACGTTTCAAATTATGAAAATTTCAAGCTACATACATGTTGAATGTTATTTTTCTGTTAAAAAATATTTAATGAAATTTTAACACGAAATGTTATAAAAAAATGCATGTATAACTTGCCAGATTATTACTCTGAAATATTCTTCAACTTTTTTATGTCTGGTAGTTGCTTTACTGTTGCCCTCATACTTAATATACAATAAAATAGTCACAGTTTAGAAAATGAAGTTTCGTTAAATGTGAAATTTCAGTATATTGGATTTAAAAAAGAAGTTTCGTTAAGTTTTAAATATAATCTTTAAGCTAAAACTGTATATTAAATTTATTATCAGGTTATTTGTGCTTAAAGAATATGAGAAAAATTTGTTTAAATGCTTTTAGTTTGGAAAAGAAAGTTGCGTTGTTTTTTTTATGTCAAAAATGTCTATAATAATTAGTTAATAGTTATTTATGCTTAAAGAATAAGAAAGAAATTTAAGAAAATTTTCTTAAAAATGCTTTTGGTTTTGAAAATAAAGATTCGTTAAGTTTATTTCATTATATTAAAAATTTCTATAGAAATCAAAAACTGGTTAATTATGCTAAAATAATGAGAAAAAATTTTCACTAAAGAAGTTACGGTTTATAAAACTGTATATAAAATTTATTATCAGGTTTTTTATGCTTTAAGAATATTTATTTATTTATTTTATTTATTCCAAACAATGATGCCGCAAGCCCATAGGGCCTAATTGGCTAGACTACAATACAAAAATATTTAATGCATAAATAACAATTTAATAATAATAAAAAAAGTGTTATATAAAAATAACTAACTAAAATATTCGATTTCATAGAACGATAAGTTAGTTCGAACAGCTTATATATAAAAAAATAATAATTTAATTCAGATTTATACCTTATCTTAACAGATTGTTAAGCCTGCCCTACTTATCGTCCTACAAAAACAGGGGGAAATGGAAATTTTGCACACACTATTCGGGGTTCACAATAACAAAAGAATAAAATTATTGGTGAAATTAAAGTAGCCCATGAGATAGCAGAAAAAATAACGTTATGATAATGTCATTATAAAATTAAACAGCAGTACCCACGGTGATTCAATGTCCCAAAAACGACCTATACCTTCATATAGGAAGCAGGAACTTGAATCTATATATATATTCCAAAACCAAACTTAACCTCAAAGGAGGTAAAACGAAAGCATGTGGTCAATGAATCCACACCAACAAACTGTAACTCGGTACAGTTATGTGACGCGCAAACATTAACCAATGCGAGTGAGCCGAAAACACTCAAAAGCCGACAAACACGAACGGACTGATTGCCCTTAAGCGATAATGGCAATGACGCACGAGATGCTTCCCAACCAAGAGACGTTTAGCGACTCATTATTAAATTTAAAGAAAAAAAAAAATGAGGTTGAAGTAAAAATTACTGTTATGTATGAAAAAAAAACTGCTAAACCGAAATCAGCACTATATCAGAGTTGCCAATCTTCTATGATTAAATGATTGATAATAATTCAATATTTGTGGCCACTCAAAGGTTTGCCAATATATATTTCAACTGTGTTTTGTTGCTCCCATTGATTGATAACGTTAACTGTTAGCAAAAAAAAAACGACACTAACCCGATTTGGGAGCAATGCTGATAATGTATGTGAGAATCTCCGATGTTCATATGGTATAATTGTATTCCATTTACACGAAACGATCTTGCCATAATCAATGAAACATGTGCAGGACAAATTAAAGAGTGAGTTCCAAGGTAGATTAAGAAGGTAACGACAACTCTATAACAAACAACAACACCAAAAAAAACCCCATGTATTTTGTTTTTGCATTGTCATCTCTTATGTCAACTTTAATTTTGTCATTTCACATGTTTCTTTACAAAAAACAATGAAACATGTGCAGGACAAATTAAAGAGTGAGTTCCAAGGTAGATTAAGAAGGTAACGACAACTCTATAACAAACAACAACACCAAAAAAAAACCCCATGTATTTTGTTTTTGCATTGTCATCTCTTATGTCAACTTTAATTTTGTCATTTCACATGTTTCTTTACAAAAAACAAAATCAATTCATGTAGTAAAAAGAGAGGAGAAAGACGCAATAACACAAAAGTATGCAAAAAAATGTAAACATAAACAAAAATTTTGACACTTCAAATTACAAAACACAGGCAGCCATATTGATTTCAAAAAGAAAAAAATCTCAGCTGTTTTAATGTCGTTACCTTCTTAATATACCTTGGTGAGTTCTATTAGATATAGACAAATTAAATTTATCAATTAAGTAGGAGGGATTTTCATATTTAACCATTTTATAAAAAAACAACATTTGTCTCAATTGAACATACAGTGGCTCACAGCTTATTTCAACCAGCACCTATTCAAATATTTAAATGACTGAGGCTCTCGAACCAAATAATATATACAGATTCTTTAAAAGCAAATTCATAGATAGAAAGGATCTAACATCAAGTTTAAAAAAAAAATCAAAAAATTCTTTATAACTGACCTGCAATGATAAAAAAATCTATTGTGTTGCATTTTATTTTGGTTTTACGCGTCAAATATCGGTTTTTTTCTTGTTTGTACTTTGTTATTGTTTGTAGAACAATTTATAGTAACAACTTGACAGTCAACTTATTTACGTGAGTTATTTTTTACAATGGGACGATGTACAACTATTGAGCAGTGAGAGTTAGTTTTAAACCATTTTAAAAATGGTCATTCACGCCGGAAAATAGCAGAAATGGTATGTTTAAGTGACTCAACTGTGCAGAGCATTATATCGCGCTTTGTACGTGAGAATAGAGTTCACGACAAAGGCCGAACTGCTCCAAACAAAATTTTTACCGCTGCGGATGAGCGTTATATTACCCGAAAAATAAAAGAAAATCCGAAGTTATCGACACCTAAACTTGCCACTGAGATAAAGAATGAGTTAAGGAAATCTTGTAGTGCAGAAACCATCCGTCGAGTACTACGAAACCATGACTTTAAAGGTAGAGTTGCTCGCAAAAAGCCTTTTATAAGTAAAAAAATCAACAACTGTATTTAGTAAAACTACAACCTAGTAAATCAATATAATATTCCATGGCTATCAATACGAAGTCCATAAATGTATCGAATTACCCGATTAAAACATACTTTTAATCTATCCAAGTTCATGACAGAAGTGCCCGAATAAACTTCTATACCATAAATTAATAATGGAAGACACAAAGACAAGGCAACGCGACGTTTTACCGATAAGGGCAGATAAAAGGCAACACTATACAATCTTCTCAAAGTTAACTTATCATCTAAGATAATACCGAGTTTCCTATAATGTGGAACAATTTCCAATAATTCGTTGTCAAGCTTAACGTTTAAGACAATAGAATGTTTGGAAAATATCATAACCTTACATTTCAGCGGATTCAATTGTAACCTATTGCGCTCAGACCAGCTAACCAAATTAGTAAGTTCAAAATTGATACGTTCCTCTGAATAGCGCAGTGATGAAATATCAAAGGATGCCATTAATTGAATATCATCAGCATAAGTGTAACACTTAAGAAATTATAATTCTTTAAATATGTCATTCATATATAAAAGAAATAACAAAGGAACCAATATGGAACCTTGGGGCACACCTCGATGAGTTAGAGACTTCCTGCTCTACCTGAACGTATTGACTACGCCCAGCTAAAAAAGAACATATAAGTCTACAAGCGCTCGAGCTAAATGCAAAATTTTGCGAAAGCTTTATTATTAATATTGAATAGGGTGATCGACTCGGTTATCCAACCGGTTTTTAAACCGGTTTTTTCAGTCAATGTGCTGTCGGTTTTTTCAAAATGTCCAATTTTCGAATGTCGAATAGACCGGTTTTTTTAAACACAAAAAACCGGTTTTAAAAATACCTTTTTATTTCAAAAACCATGCACTAAATATTGATATTTGAAACGAAATTTATGATAATTTTTTTTAATATTCATAAAGTATGATTTTTAATGGCTTAAAAATATAGTTTAAGATTAAATAAATAAGTAATAATTATCCTTAATGTAATATTTTTGCACCTAATTTAAATGTTTTAGTTTATTTTGTTCAGCGAAGAAATTGTTTTTCAAAGATTTTGTTTTAAAAGAGTTTCACTTGCGGAATCCTTTCAATAAAATTGATTCTTGCTTTTTTCATATTAACCCATGGTTTCTTTTTATGCTAAGTAAATGTTAATATAATTTTTGATGATTATTTTCTTACAATTTTTATACACTACATGCCTATTATGCATTTGTACTGATGTTTGTATCACCCAAAAATATTGGTATAAGACCCACCTTCATTTGTACCAATCGGCTTTAAGTCGATTTAACGATGTCCGTCTGTCCATTCATGTAAAAGTACAGGTCGCAATTTTGGTTTCTTATAGTCCATGAACGAAGCGTGTTGAAACTGGTTATGATAGGTCCATTATTTCCTCTAGCCCCCATACAATAACCTACCAGAAAAGGGGTTTAGCGATCATAAATCCCTTAAATGTAGCAGTAATTTTTGCACATCTAAGTTCCATATACGTTTAAACCTGTATGCCGAATTTTATGAAGATCGGTCCATAATTGGCCATAGTACTGGTCCACAGGTCTAGAAAAAAGGACCCCTCCCCGAATTTTGATGCACACAATGGTGTAGGTTATTGTCGGCCTTGACCGACCATATCTTTTTTTTCTCGTTCTTAATGGGTTAATAGTTGTTTCCAAAAATAAAAAAGATTTATTGATTTTTCTTTAAGAAATGTAGTTTTTTGATAGAAATATTAACTTCTGCAAAAAAACCGGTTAACCGGTTTTTTCTGAATTTAAAAAAGTGCAACCGGTTTTTTCAAAATACAAACTATTCGAACTATTCGAAAACCGGTTTCTCCAAAAAGTCGAATAATCGATCACCCTAATATTGAATGACTAATAGAATCAAATGCCTTACAATAATCCAAAAAAATCAAAATACTTGCTCAATCCCTTTCAAAATTTTCCCTAATTGATTCTGTAATATCCAATAGAATACCCGTAGTACTATGACACTTTCTAAATCCTGATTGATATGAATGAATCATACCAAGACGATTAAGATGAGATAACATCTGATCCCTTATAACAATCTCCAATACTTTAGAACAAACAGACAGAATACTAATAGGACGAAAGTCCGAACAATTTTTAGGGGTCTTAATCTTCGGAATCGGCACTATCCTTCCAACTTTCCAAATCCTAGGAACAACAGACGTGGTTAATACTTTATTAATAATATAGGTCAAATGTCGCAAAATTGACATTATAATAAATTTAAAAAAAAACGAATGTGTATCCCATCAAGACCTACCGCCTGAGATTTTATACTATTCACTGCATTCAAAACTTCATTTTCGGTAACATTATCAAAATGAAATCCTTCCGAAAAAGATATATTAACCAATGTATCGCTCAAAGTACCTGTCCCTAAGCAAATGGGAAACATTGAGGTCCCCTCAGACTTAAGAATTCCCACATTTCTGATTTTATGCCATAACTGTCGTTGATTACACGTAGCGAAAAAACGTATACAATATTTTCTGCGTGTGGATCGAATAACAGATTTCAATTTGTTTCTGGCCTTGCAAAAAATTCTAAAATTACTAATCGAACTGTTCTCCATGTAAGCTCTATATGCCAAATCTCTGATGCGCTTGGCAATACGAATACAATCATCATTCATCCAATCGTCGGTACTATTTCTAACAATTCTACGAACTGGTACATTATCTTCGAAAACCTGATGTAAATTGGCATTTACATTGAAGTAATCAACACTATCATTAATTTCCAAACTTTCGTAAATACCCGAAAAATCCATTGACTAAGCTGAGAAACACAACGACCATAGTCAAGGCGTCCATAATCCCTATAAAAAAAACATGTCCGAATTATGTTCTCTACAAACACTATTCGATATAAAAACTGCTGCATGATATGAATTAAGAGCGGGAATCTGAAACTAGCCTTTTCTATCAACCAATTCAATGTCCGAAACAAGATCAAAATCAATCAGCGAAGTTGAACGCTAATGAGGAGAATAATGCGATGGTAACGAATTATGAACCACATATAAAGATAATCGCTCACAAGACTCCCTAACCACAGAATTGTTGGTAAAAATATTTGTGTTGAAATCTCCCATAACAATTATATTTTCATACCTGGAAGAAAAATTACTCAATACTTGCTCACAACATGGAAACTGGCCATTAGAAAGATAAATAACACCAACTAATACTAAAGAATTATCATCTAAAACAACCTCTATAAAGAGAGATTCAACATTATTATCATATTGTTGATCATAAACTGCCCCTGTCCTTAAATTATCACGTATGTATAAACATACACCACCACCTCTAAAGTTATGCCTAAAACATCAACAAAACATCCCTCCATCAAACAACGTATCTCATCAAATTTAGAACTATTTTCTCGCGGAACTAAACTTTGTGCATTAAAATGCAAAATATTTAAATTCCTTGAGTTAACCAACGAATTGATAATATTGCCATCAGAGGCTACTTCAACTAAATTTTCATTCATGTTCATTATAAACCCTAGAAAAGTGTGTACAAATAACAAAATTCCCAATAAAAAAATTTAAAAATATATTCATCTTTCGTATTGTAAAAAATGTATAGTTAATGAGGTCGCGAAAGAATCAAAATTATATAATAATATAATAAAGTACAAAAAAATGATATCTTATTTAACAATTCAATGTAGATTATTTTATTTTTTAGTTATAACAATCTAAATTTTTGATATACCTACTATAATAAGAACAATATTTTCATAGTATAATTATTACATAATTTTTTTTTTTTTTTTTCTAACATTATTTTTTTTTTTTTTATAATTTCTATTAAGGAATAAACTATTAAAATTTAAATTTTTTATAAAACTGCTATATGGGATATTTATCATATAAATAGTTTGTTTTTAATCCATAACAGTAATAATAGATTTATAATAATTTAAAAAAAATATTAGTTATTAATAGTAACAGTATCTGCACAGTTGTCCAAAAGATTGGCACACTGCTGACAATCCAACAACGAACTTTTACCATCAAGCATCACAATTTTAGCTTTAGGGTTATCCATGTTCAATAGGTAAAATTTTTTAATTTTTTTAGCCAACAAAAGTTTACGACAGAGGTAATTCAGCTTACTAGATGCTGGGGACAAATTGTCATTCAGGTATATTCTGGATTCAAGAGTACCACCAATGACTTTGTTAAGTAGCAACGGCTGTGATTTATGATAATTTTTCATGATAGCGTCACGAAGTTGAACTGAATTGAATTTGACGATAAAATATTTACGATGCTTAATATAACAACAGTGGTTAATATCTGAGTTGTCAATGTCAACTCCAACAAATTTTCCAATTTTAATCGCATTTTCACGAACATTATCAATAGTGCAGTCTAAACCACTAAACGGTATATCCGATCTATTTAAACGTATCTCCAACATATTATTTATGTGGGAAAATATGGGAAATTTTTGTTAAAAATGCTTTGGATTTGGTAAAGTTTCGTTAAACGATACAAAATTAAATTAAGTTGAAAATTTCTATAGAAATCAAAAACTATGCTAAAAAATATGAAGGAATTTTCATTAAAGAAGTTACGGTTTACAAAATAAGGTTTCGTTAAGTTTTAAAAATATTCTTTAAGCTAAAACTTTATATAAAATTTGTTATCAAATTTTTTGAGCTTTAAGCATAGGGGAAAAATTTTGTTTTAAACATTTTTTAAGTCAAAATTGTCTTTAAAAAAATTTAATAGTTATTTATGCTTAAAAAATGTGGGGAAATTTTGTTAAAAAAGCCTTTGGTTTAGAAAATAATGTTTTGTTAAGTTATAAAGACTTTAATTATATTAAAATAATGAGAAGAAATTTTCATTAAAATAGTACGACTTAGAAAATAAGGTTTCATTAAGTTTCATAAAGTTTCATTAATTGAAAAAATTCTACAGAAATAAGTATACCAATATCGAAAATACCAGTAGTCAGTTTCTAATTTCTTTAAAACTGACTACTAGAGATGCCAAACGAGACTGGATTTTGTAAATCCCGTGATTCGATCTTAAATATTTTTTTTTTTTTGGTTCCTGGTATATGGTCAACTACCATGTTTATAAAATAATGTCTCGAATTTCTATACAAATGATTAATTGGCAGATCAAATCCATTCATAAAATATTTTTTCTACCTAGATAATATATCGTCACCGAAAATGCAAAACAACGTAAATTGTTCCATCCTTAATTATTGCCTAATATATTGATGAAGAATATTTTAATTTTTACTACATATTTTTTAAGTTTTTCAAGATTTCAATTTTCTGAAGTCAAAAAAACGTAACATATTACGATTTATTTTTATTGTATATTCAGGGAATACTTTTGTAATATAAGTTTATTAGCCTTCTAAGGCTTTGTTATATTACTTGAATTTTTAATAAATAAATAAATACAAATTTTAGAAAAATTGTAATTATGGAGATTTCTGATAACCTTTTCTCCAAAATTTTAATAGATTTTATACTTTTAATAATTTATAATCTAAATTGGTAAAAAAAAAGAAAAAAAAAATTTTTTTTTTTTTTTTTTTTAACAAATGTGATTGATTTTATTTCTTCGTTAATATAAACGTTATTTTTTGAGCTACAAGTCTGAAAATTTGAGATCACACGTATTTCGGAAAAATAAACTATATTTCATCAAAAACACAAATTTTAAAATTTTGATGTTACATTTTTTTACATTTTCAGTGATGAATATATATATTTATTTCCTACGGAGGCTACCCCTCTCTCTATAGCTAACATATCGGTACTCATTTACCTCCCTAATTCACTTAAAATCGTAAATATTTAAGGTGTCAATTAAAAGCTCTTAAGGTTGCATTTACAAATATAAAATTAAAATAATATAAAAGTTTCATAAACACAACTTTTGAAGTATTTTATAATTTCTTGTGGAAAAAAAATTTTTTTGTGGAAATAATTTTTCTTAATAGCCGGCCTTTGGCCGTGCGGAAGGGTTTTTATCTCTGTGGTATGTCCAAAAGCGGCTTCGCTAACGAAATTCTTTCTTTTTATCCAACTTTTTTTATAACGAAAATTTTTTGATACGAGTTTCTTAGGAAAATTCGATTTTCAAAGCCCTATAACTTCCAAAATATTTATTTCATATTTCAAATCACTGAAAACATTCCGAGATTTATTAAACTAAAACAAATTTAATATTTTAAACTTAAAAATCGAGCTTAGAAATTCATCATATTAAATTTATATAACACTTTACTTACTTTCCCAATATATCATCCATATCTCCACGAGATGGTGTAACACCTCTATATCTGCCTTTACATGATAAGGGCATTAATTCATCTGCCGGATAAGCATTATCCATATATGCATGATAAGCATGATAAAACATATCTCGAGCTTCTTCTCTATAATATAAAAACAAAATACACAACAATTATTTATGTGTATCATAATTTATTCAAATAAATAAAATTATAAATTACATACCTTAAAGCTTCTCGTTCTTTATTCGACATGTTTTGTGTTGGAATGGTTTCACAGATCACCATAGCGGTAAAAAGGCCTAAAGCCATAGTTATGGAAATTAAAAACTTCAAGGGCGACATTGTGGAAGCGGAAGTAGTAGAAGATAATGCAAAGTTCGTTGATGATATGTTTAGGGATCTTAGGCAATTAAAACTGCCTAAAGTTTTCATAAAATTTGGCATTCTCAATTAATGAGGAATAAAGTTATCTTATTCCTGCACTAAGCTTTTATTTTGTAAAGTTTATATTTCTTTTTTAATTTTTTTGCGTGTATTAATGATTGGTAGTTGCATTGACCTTCACTTTGAACGTGTTTTTTCAACTTTTTTTACTTTAATTGTTGTTGGTATGTGTTTGGTTCAGTAAAATTTTTCTCTTGAATTTATTCATTTTTTTTAATATAAATTTATTTTTCATTTTATTAGCATTTCGAATTAATTAAGCTGCTATTAATTAATTATACACTCTTAATTTGTAATAATTAAACAAAATTTTAATTAAGAACAAGGCTAAGCAAAAAACAAAAAAGGCAAAACGATATTAAAATTTATTTAATTTCTTCTTTTTTTTAAGTATATTACTTTTTATTTCTTTCTAACCATATAAAAATTTATAATTTTCGCCACATAAATCTTATTATTTCTTATCTTTTTGTGTGTGCGTTTTTTTATCAAAACTTTAAATCTTTTCTTTGTCGCACAAAAAGTTTTTATTTTGTAAATATTTTTATAATTATTGCCGTCATTTTTGCCTAGATTTCTTTGCTGAAGTCTGAAGTTTTTTTCATTCACAAGTGTGTCACTTTTTTTTTCGAGATGCAAAAATTTATTTGGCTTTTTCAACTTTACCCAACAAGAAATTTTGAAAATCTGTATGCTTTCTTAATATTTATATGTTAAATTTTTCACTATTAGTAATTTTATATCAAAATATTAAGTATTTTTATTGCATTTTTGCTACTTTTGTAAAGAAAATATAACTTTTTTACTTTTCTTATGACAACTCAACTAGTTCTGCTAACTGTAATTGGGGGTAGACGTCAGTTGTTTTATTGCAATTGACAGAGTTGTATTGAGCGTTGCCTGATAAGACAAATTGGGAATTTCCATCTTTATTTGGGGACAAATTTTCGAAGAAGAAATTGTAGTTAAATATGGGGATTTCTTTATTGCTTTATAAAATTTTAAATGAATTTAATTTTTTTAGAATATCTACGAATATTTTTTAATAATTTCAATGAATGTTATATTATGTTCACATAAGTTAGTTTTAACTCGTTTTTTGAAAAACACAAATTATAAAAAAATAGTCGAGGTAATATTTCCTAAGTCGGCTCAGGGAATTTTTGTATGAAAATAAATGGAACTAATCAAGATAACCGGAACTATAATATAATTTTTTACGTAAATAATGCTTTTACTGTGTTGCCGGACTTCGGCCGGGCTTAAGGACTTTCTCCTCTGGGTATGTCGAACATCTGCTTAGCTAAGTCAGGTTTTTTGGAATATCAAAAAAATGTTTAAGTTTTGCCATTTTTATACAAAATGTAAATTTTGTTCCCAAGGAATTAATTAATATGGACGTGTTATATATCATTAAAATGGTATTTATAAGTGCTTTTAAATGTAAATATAATTAAGATCGGAAAATTATTAATAAAGATATTCAGAGAACTTTTAAAGGCTCATAACTCGTAAACCGAGAAAGAGCGGACAATATTTTTATATCACTATAATCACAAGTAAAAGTACTCTTGAATCAGTATCAAAATTATTATCAATATCAGTAATTCCGGTGATCTTGATTTATGTCATATTAACTATGGAATTAGTTGTCGTCTTCGAAATAAATATGATACTATTTTATTTTATTTATTTCAATTTCAACAGAAAATATTGCAATTAAATTCAATAGAAAAATGTGTAAAAACTTTATTTTTAGCGAACATAGGGACGGACAATTCAATTCGAGTCAAACCAAAGCTAGTATTCTTAACTGTAAAATTTGGGTACAGAATTCACTGTAGACGCTAACCTCGAACCGTGAGGGCTAGCTCAGAAAACTGTCAATGGAAAGGAGATTTTTCGGTAACTTTTTAAATAACAGAATAATTTTTAACAATTTTTTTCTATTATATTATATTTTTTGTTACATGTATACAATCAAACATGGTGATTCCATCTTAAGATTTTGGTGATTTTAAATATATTTTAATATTTAAGTTAATTTAAGTTTAATGTTTTTTTAATACAAGTATAAAAAATGCAAATAATTGCGGTTATAAAATTTATTTTTATAATATATACAGGAAAATAACTAATTTAGCAAATTCAAGAACCATTTACAAAAAGAATAAATTTACCAAAAACTTTCTTTGTAATTTTTTTTACTATAGGTACAAAAAACTAGGTAATATTTCGAACATAGAAATTACCTAAGAAACTTTATAACTACAATTATACCCTTTTGCTCAGTAAATTTTATATCAAGATTTAAGGAAATGTTACCTATGGATTTTTTGTGTGTATAACAATTCTAAATTATTTAAAAAATAGTGAGGTTTTCCCTAAAATCGAATTATTTTTATCTCAAGTTTGTAATTCGTTATATGTTTGTATTATAATATTTTTAGGGATCTGGCATCAACATATCGCAATACTTTTTTGATGCTGGCAACTTATAAACAAAAACTCTTCCCATATTTATGTCATTGTTTTGTTTACATTTTTGCGAGCGGATTTTTCAAAACAATAACAAATATTGTGAAAATGGTAAATATTTTTAAAATTTTTATTTTATGAATTTTTATTAATTTCATATTTTTTTGTTACAATACAGCGTCGCAGTTTAGCTCCGAGCCAAAATCCAACAAATAAACTAAAACCTAGCCTTAATTTTACCACACCATTTCAAAATAAACGCAAACGAACATGTGTCCAAGAAAATATTCAAATACAAAGATTTCCACCTTTATCCCAAACAACTTCCTTAATATCTATGCCTCAAAGTGATTATGAATTAGCTATAATCAAAATATTGTCTAAACCATTTAAAGTGCCCATAGCCAATTACATACCGGACTATAATAGCGGCAATCGATGTTTGGGTCTAAGAAGAGCCACCGTGCGAAAGGCTTTACATGATCCCTATGCTTGTAATGCTCTGGTATTGTACACACCACCCAACTATACAGAACATGAACGTTTATCGATGGATGCTAATAAGATATTAGTACATGTAGTAGTTGATCCCATTTTGAGCAATATTTTAAGACCTCATCAACGTGAAGGAGTGCGTTTTATGTATGAATGTGTGGAGGGTAAAAAGGGACCATTTAATGGCTGCATAATGGCAGATGAAATGGGTTTGGGAAAAACATTACAATGTGTTACTTTAGCCTGGACTTTGCTAAGACAGGGTCCTGATTGCAAACCCACTATATCAAAAGTGATAATAGTTTGTCCTTCATCTTTGGTTAAAAATTGGGAAAAAGAATTTCACAAATGGCTTCAGGGGCGTATGCATTGTTTGGCAATGGAAGGTGGTTCTAAAGAAGATACTACCCGTTCTCTGGAACAATTTGCCTACAATACGAGTCAACGTTGTGGTACCCCAGTTTTAATAATATCCTATGAAACTTTTCGTATTTATGCAGAAATTCTTTGTCGTAATGAAATTGGTATGGTTATCTGTGATGAGGGTCATCGTCTTAAAAATAGTGATAATCTTACTTATCAAGCTTTAATGGGTTTGAAGACAAAACGACGTGTTCTGCTGTCTGGTACACCCATACAAAATGATCTAACCGAATACTTTAGTTTGGTAAACTTTGTTAATCCGAATATGTTGGGTTCAGCAACTGAATTTAAGAGAAACTATGAAAATGCCATTTTAAGAGGACAAAATGCCGATTCTAGTGATAAAGAAAGGCAACTAGCGGTGGAAAAGACACAAGAGCTTATAGCTATAGTAAATCAATGTATTATTAGAAGAACCAATCAAATTTTGACTAAATATTTGCCGGTTAAGTTTGAAATGGTTATTTGTGCTAAAATGACTGCGCTGCAATTGGAGTTGTATAGGAATTTTTTAAAATCAGATAAAATAAGAAAAAGTTTACAGGGTAAGTTTAATTAAATAAAGCATACTTAAAGAATTTTACATTAAAATAGAATGTTTCAATAAGATTGCAACGAAAAAGCTTCAACATTAACGGCCTTGGCTGATATTACTACTTTAAAGAAATTATGCAGTCATCCGGACTTAATCTATGAAAAGATATTGGCACGTGAAAATGGTTTTGAAACAGCACAAAATATATTGCCAGCCAACTATAAAACCAAGTTAGTTTGTTGAAAAAGTATAAAATGATTTTTAGTTTTAAACCAAATTTTCTTTATAGAGAATTTAATCCAGAATTTAGTGGTAAATTTATGTTATTGGATTTTATGTTAGCTACCATACGGGCCAATACCGACGATAAAGTGGTTTTAATTTCAAATTATACCCAAACCCTGGATTTATTTGAACAATTGGCACGGAAAAGGTATTTTTTTAATTTATTAGAATGTTATTATTTTAAAAATATTAAATTTGTAATTTTCCTCTATTAACAGAAAATATCCTTTTGTGCGTTTGGATGGTTCCATGACCATTAAAAAGCGCAGCAAAGTTGTGGATCAATTCAATGATCCAAATGTAGATTGTTTTCTTTTTATGTTAAGTTCTAAGGCGGGTGGTTGTGGTTTAAATTTAATAGGCGCCAATCGTTTGTTTATGTTTGATCCTGATTGGAATCCTGCTAATGATGAACAAGCCATGGCTCGTATTTGGAGAGATGGTCAAAAGAAAGCCTGTTTTATTTATCGTTTAGTAGCAGTAAGTATTTATATAATTAATAGGAAAGCACATTTCCAATTACCTCTTTTAACCTCACATTATACAGTAGCGAGCATAAAAAATGCAACGCTAGGCTATATGATTGTTGATCGTATTGATTAGAGCTAGAACGTCATTAAATTAGCCAATTGTTGTGATTTTATTCTTTGCGGTCTTAGCCAACTGTTGTTTGTCATTTTGTTCCAAATTGTTACGCATACGAACAGTTAATAAATTTTTTTTTTTTTTTTTAAGTTGTAAATTTAAGGGAGCAAAAAAAATGCAACTCCTAAAAAAATCACCGGAGTTTTTTTAAATTTTAATAAAAATAATTATTGAAAAATGCTGAAAACTTCGATTTGGTAGTATTACCACTAATTACTACCAATACATATAAATTTAAGGTAATTTTAACTACAAAGGATATTAATAATATTAAAAAAAAAAAAACACTATTTTCTCCATACTTTTTAAGAATTTTAGAATATTTTTGGATAACATTCTGATAATGACAGTGAAATAATATTAATATGTAGTTCTAATATGAAGATTCTTAAAAATTATCTTAAATAAACAATATTGAAACGATCATGCCTGTAACAATTGGTACAAGTCATTTAACAGCAATCGTTGATTTAATGATGTAAATATGGAAACTGGATATCCTTCTAACATAACACATATTATTTACTTATATAAATCTACCACCTTTACTTTAAGAGGCAGGTCCTTTATTATTTTTACGAGTACTATATAATGGAAATAAAAGCCTATTACGATAACTTGAATTAATTTGACTCTAAACCCAATTTTAGACGGTTTAGGTAGACATACTTACTTAAATATTTATTTCCAATAGTAAACAAGTCCAATAGTCCAACCATCACGAAGGATGTACTTTTAATTTTTCAGCATGTGAAGAGTTCAAAATAGGTATATTTCTTAACTGTTTTTCCTTGTGTTAGAATTTGTTCCAGGACCAAAATCAAGTGATATTTGAACATTATAGCGATACCGGGCATTCGATAAAGTCATATCATTGCGAAAAAAAATATTTTAAGCTGTTGATTACATCTCAATAACGATCGAAAGTGGTTGCGTTATTTCGGTCGAAAGGTCATACTCAATTATAAATTATGAAGTTAAGCTAAACTATGATAAATATTTGATCGCTTATTTATATAAAATGTTTGTTGGTTTTAAAACAACTAACAAAATAAATAATAATTCCAAAAATATCAATCTCTATTGAAAAATGTCCAAAACAGTTCAGAAAAATATCAAAATTTAATAAAATTGGAATTTATTGCTAATATTTATATTATTTGTAGATTTCATGTATCTTAGACAATATGCAACGATAGAAAATCATATTTTTTAACAACACTATAGTTTCCAACCATTTCCAATCAAAATTTTTATCAAAATTTTAAAAATCATGTTTATTTGTTTAGAGTTGAATTTTTTTTTTTGCTCGCTCACATTTTCAACAGCTTTTACTAAACGTTCAATAATTTTCGTTACGCACAAAAATATTCAACAAAATTATATGCAACAGGTATCTATTACCACAAATAATAAAATCACATTAGTACTGTTACATTTGGACTTGCTATAAGCAAAATATATGCGTACAAAGATTATATCACATAGCGTTGCATTTTTAATGCTCGCTACTGTATATCCGATTTTAATAAAAAAAATATAGCATTAAAAAGGTATTTTTCCGTTCAATATTTTAAAGGTAAAGAATTAGAATACATATCGAGGGCTTATATTCAAAACGGGCCTCATGCAAAACAGCATTTTGCAATCCGTTCTTCTACGATTTATTAATATTACGTCTACTAAACCTCACACTAAAATATAAATCTTTTAACTCCATTATTCGCGAAGTTAAGGTAGATAGCCCGTTTTGTCTTAATTATTTTTAATGTTTGTTATAAAATGTTCATATAGCCCGTTTTGTTTATTGGAAATTAAAGAAGTAAAACATAATATTTTTTGAAAAATAAAATTGACAATATGTTAAATTTATGATATCATACCAATCAGGAGATAAAAAAAGCGAAATTTTATGGTTGGATGGACCATTTTTAATCGTTTGAAATTTCAAATAACAGGAATGTTTACTAAAAGGACAAAAATGTGTTCAAAATTAAAATTATAAAATAAATTTTGAAAAAAACTTGCATGCGAAAGAAAAAATTGCAAAAAAAATTTTTGCAAAAAAAAATTAAAACAATTAAAATTGTATTAAATTGCATGTCAACAACTCAAAAATTATTAAAACCTTTAAAGACGATGTTTATTGCACTTTTTATTTAATTATAATTTTTTTAAGAAACTGATTTTGGTATCTAAGATGTTTTGCTTATAATTACGAATTTTATTAAAATTTATTCATTCCTGTCTTTAAATCTAGCGTATAGTGCCTACCACTTAGCTTCGTAAAATGTTGATAGGTGTACCTGCGTATGATCAATAAGCATCTAAAAAAAGGCTAAATATCTAACTTCAATGTCTTTTTTCTCCAGACTGCATTGAGATAACAAAATTTTTATGAGATATATTAAGATTATAATTCAAAATGTTTAAGAAAAGTTCAAACCGCAAAGAAAATTCTCATTATTTATCAATTTTTATTTTAACATTTCTTTTAAAATCAAACAAAAACTTGCACATAGCCCGTTTTGCCTTAAAAAAAAATATACTGTTTGTAGATAGCCCAAAAACAAAAAGTGAAAAACATAGTGTTAGAATTTACCTTTGGCTCCAAAATTAACACCATATATAAGAATAGAAAACTGAAGAGTCTGACGCAAAAAAAAAAAATTTCCTAAATCTGCATGAGGCCCGATTTGAATATAAGCCCTCGATATACAAAACTCACATAAGTATAAGAATATAAGACACGAACAGAATATAAAATTCGACAAAATAGGAAGAAGGCAAAAATGGGTAAAAATCGCAAAGAGGAAAAATATATTAAAAAATGTAAAAAACGAAAACATCGCCAAAATTTAAAAAAATTGAAAAAAAGCCAACACGAAAAAAAGTTGAAACGAAATAACGTCAACATAAAAAATTTACCAAAACAAAAAATAAATAAAAAACGTCAAAAAAAATTCCAAAACAAAAACGCGTCAGTACGAAAAGACCGTTGAAACGAAGAAATGTCAAAATGAAAAAAAAAAAACGTTTAAAGAAAAAACGCGCACAAAAAATCACCAATACGAAAAATTCACTGGAAAAAGATTAAATATACGCCAAAAGGGAAAAATTTCAAAAAAAAAAAAAAAATCGCCAAATAAATAAAAATCAAATTGGCGATTTTTTAATGTGATGTTTTTTCGTTTTTTTTTTCAACTTTTCAACGATTTTTTTCGTATTTTCCATTTAAAAATTTTGTATTGTGGTTTTTTATGCGTTTATTGTATTAAAAAAATATTGCATACAAAAATCAGTTGTTCGGGGAATACCCCAGGTATAACCTGGTTTTATTATTTTCCCAACTTTTAATTCATTTCCTTAAATATATTAAAATTATTTTTACAGACTGGTTCTATTGAAGAGAAAATTTTACAACGTCAAACCCATAAAAAATCCTTATCCAGTACTATTATTGATAATAATGAAAGTGAAGAAAAACATTTTACTCGTGATGATTTAAAGGATCTTTTCAGTTATGAGGATAATATTATATCAGATACCCACAATAAGTAAAACAATTTCAATTAATTTTTTTTTATAAAAATATTATAATTAAACAAATTATTTCAGATTAAAATGCAAACGTTGTGTTAATAATATACAAACTCAACCACCACCTGATGATTCAGATTGTACATCTCATTTATCACAATGGTATCATTGTTCCAATAACAAGGGTCTACCGGATAGTACCTTATCACAAGCTTGGCAAACTAGCAAATGTATATCATTTGTATTTCATCATCGTTCTCAGGGTGAGATTAAAAATAAAATTTCCTCACAAGAAGAGGAGAAATCTTTATCGGTTACTAAAGACAGAGAAAAAGAAATGTCAGAATCAGATGAGGAAGAACAAGAATTTAATGATGATGAAGTTATAGATGATAGTAAAGATAGTGATTTTGAATAAATTTTAAAATGTAATATTTTATGTTAAAATAAATTATTTTTGTTATAAAAATATAAAATATGCGTTTTTAATATTTCCTAATTAAATCGTGAGTTTGAAATAAAACCCAAATATTTACGTTTTATAATTATGTATATATTTCTTTTAGTTTATTTATTATATATGTATAATAATTGCTTTAGTTTTTTGTTGTTGTTTAGTATTTTAATTAATTTTAATACTTTTGTTTTTTAAAAAATCTCAATTAACAATATCATTTTTTAAAAATTAAAATATTTACATTTTAAAGCTTTTTTAGTAATAGAATTTGTTTAATGATTTCCCACAGCCTCTCTCATTTTTTTCTTCTTTTAAATATTTTTTGAGAAATAATTTTTCCCTATTTAAAATCCTAAGGAGGATTTTATTTAACAAAAAAATTTCCTGTTTTATTTATTAACAAACTTTTCATTTCGTTTTGGCAGTTTAAACATATTTAAGCATTTAATATATATATATAAGATGAAGTTAGTAGAAAGTTTAAAGTTAGAGAACATATCTTGATTTAATTTTTTAGAGGCTTTTTTCAGTTGATTTAAGTAATTATTCTATTAAAAAAACATAATAAATACTAATAATAAAAAAAAATTTAATTAAAAAAAATGCATTAAAATTCTTAACAAAATGTAAGAATAGTATAGATAGAAAACTTAACAATTATATAGTTTAGGTGATAGAAAATAAAAAGAATTAAACATTTTAAACATCTTGGATTTCATTCCAAACATTACTCTTTTCTGGAGGCTTTTCCAAGGGTGGCACAATATTTTGACATTCATTGAGAAAGGATTTTATACTCTGGTAATAACTAAAAAAAAAACGTTTAGATATAAAAACAAATTCTATAAAATGAAGGCAGAATAATGAACAGAAACCAAATAAACATTTTCTAAAGGTATTTTTTTTTATATATATAACATATATAGCTTTATTTGCTTACCCGTCTACTATCCAGGTATCATTGTGTGAACCTCCCACAAATTCCAATATACGTTTACGATCACTACCACAGGCCGTGTATAAGGCTCGCATCATACGTGGTGGCACTAGATTATCCGCCAAACCGGACACAAATAAAAATGGCACTGAACATTTTGATATTTTCGATAAAGAATGAAACTGAAAGGTACAAATGGAAAAATTTTAAATAAATTGTAATTAATTAATTGTTTTTAGTCATTTATTTTCGAGTAACAATTAGCTTTGACTTTTTATACTCTTCACATAAAATGAAGGGTATATTCAAAAAGTGCCATATGCAAAACCCCAATTGTTTAGGAGTGCATAAAAACTGTTTATTTCAAAAATTTTTTAACACTTTTCAATCCGGTCTTCTACGATTTATTAATACCCAAAAGACCCAAAAGGGATATATATTCTGGATTCTTATTGATAAGGAAGTCGATATAAATATGTCCGTATGTGTGTTGAAATAAGTTTTTAGAAAGCCCCAGTTATCGGATATATATGTTTTATACATCAAATTGTAGGTAACATTTCTTAGAAGATCGCTAATAAAAATGAGCAAAATCGGTTTGTAAATAACCGAGATACCGCCAAAAACCTCTAAAAATTTTTTTCGTTGTTGGCTTTTCTAAGCTCCTTTACAAGCTGGCGACGAAAAATTCGGAAAGTTGATCCATGAGTATCCGAGATATGGGCCAAAATGCATTTTTAGATTTTTTGAAGCTCTTATATAACCTTCGTTCTTAAACAGATTAGTCATTAATATTTTTCTAAAATATCGATTTTTTGAAACGAGCAAATCAGTCCATAAACAACCTTTTTATTGGCAAATTATTTTTTAATTTACAATAAAAAATAACAACAATTTGTTTTTTTTTTTTTTTTTAAATTTTTTTAAAGCCCTTGTAAAATCTACAGAGCATTTGAGTCTTATCTAGAAAAATTGTGATACAAATATATTGTATTAATTAGGTCCCCATTATATTAGGATAGATGTTACTTCCTCCAATACATAGCAGTAATTCAGAAATGATAATAAGTCAAACTAAACCTAGTATTAGTATTTTTTAATTTGGTACTTTTTCAAAATTATATAATATTTTGATAATATGTATTTCATGTTTATATATGAGACCCTCAACGCTTAAATTAATATATAAAATATGTTCTTCACTTATCGGATACCATGCATACTTCAAGTAATTAAAATACCATCCTTTCTTAAAAGATATAAAAGCAAAACAAAATAAATTTTATACACTAACCTTATTCTTATACAATATATGAGGTATATATTTAACCGAAGGATGCACTAATTCCACTGCCATTTCCGGTATACTCGTAAATGTATTCTCAACAATAGCACACATTATCTTCTGGCCATAAACAGCATCGGCAGCTACATCTATAGCAACAGCGCCACCCAATGAACGTCCAAAAACCACAATTTGTGTATGATCTAAATCATGACGTGTATATAGATAATCAATGGCTGCTCTAGCATCTGTAACAAGACCCTTCTCACTAGGTGCACCAGTGGATAGGCCATAGCCTCTATATTCCACCATTAAAATATTACAATTCAAATGATAGAATATACCCCAAACATTTTGCATACGATGACCCATATTGCCAGCATTACCATGAAAATAAACAAATGTCGGTACATTCTTGGAACGTTCTTCCGGTTGACTAACCCAAAATGCATGTAGGGTAACTTTATCGGGTGTACGTATACTCACGGTTTCATGAGGTAGATTATGCATAGTGGGTATGGGTATATAAATACGAGAATTTGCAGGTAAATCGGGATGATAGAGTAAAACATCTTGGGCGTAATAAAAAATACCTAATCAGGAGGAAAGAAACCTTTAAACAAACATAACCTCCTTTTCAACGGATGAAAAAAAAGCTTACCCAATAAAACGGAACCGATTAAGGCCATGGTTAAATAACCACCATAAAAATAATAAAATATAAAGCATAGTAGAAATGAGGCCATACATATTGCCCACACACTACGCGATTGTGGCAATTTGACCATGGCTATTTCCTTATTCAAAGACATGGCTTTAATATATTTTATATTATGTTTTCTTTTCTTCCTTTATTTGACTTATAACTAAAGCGTCTTTGTTTTAGTTTAATTTTTTACGCTAGCACATGTTAATATTTAGAATCAATAACATTTTGGACACCAAATTAGAGCAATATTTTTCGTTAATTATCGATTCTTATTACACGCCATTCTTAAGGAAATCGTTGTTTTTGTTTTTAGTTAATTTATGTAAGCATTAAGTTTTCTTTATAAATTATTTGAATTTTGTTTTATTTGGTATTAAAATGAAATTAACTTCAGATATTTTAAAAATTCTTTGAAAAGTTTGACTTAATTAGTTTTATCTAGGAAAAAAAACTATTTTTATTTACAATTTTTTTTCAGCCAGCTGTTAATGTTGTTGTTGCCAGTGTGTAAATATTTGTTGTAAAAATAGTAGGAAGAGTTTATCAGTAGATAGCATTGCCAGATGAAATGAATTGAGAAATGATTAACCCTAATAAATATATAAACAAAAAACTGTAACAGGGTAAGGTATAAATTAAGATCACCGACCCACTTGATTTTTGAACAATTTTTATAATGATTCAATACTACTTTTACTTCTGATTAAATTAGTTTAAAAATTTACGATACGAACTTTTTTATTTTAACGAACAAAAACAGGTATTATATGCTTCTAGGATTAGAAATAAAAACATTTTATTCTTATTCGGGGATTTCCCAATTTATAAACACCAAAAATTAAAAAAAATAAAAATTGTTCACGTTTTTGAGCTTTCATGTTTTATTTACGTTTTAGAATAGTTTACATAAAAAATTTGTTCACGTTTTTTAGTCGTTCACGCTTTCGATTGTGCACGTTTTCGGGAGTGCACTGTATTTCAAAGTCAGAAAACATCTCGATTCGAGTTGTTTCATTAATTAACACACAAAAAATAATCAGATGATCTTATAAGATTACCTTATTTAAAATTATTATACCATGCAGAAAACAAACCAAATTTCCATACAGATGTTAGATGTGAGCAAGTGTGAATACCACATTAATTAATTAACACACAAAAAGTAATCAGTTGATCTTATAAGGTTACCTTATTTAAAATTATTATACCATGCAAAAAACAAACCAAATTTCCATACTGGGAAGAAATTTTCAGTCATTTTAGTACATAGAAATTTGTTGGAAAAAGAATTTGAAAAAATTTTTAAACAGTTTAGAAACAAAAAAATAAAAAATTATTAATGAAATTTATATTGGTTCATAAATTTTATTTGCTCCAAAACTTTATTTTTTGAACTAGAATGTGTTTGTATGTGAAATTTTTACTTAAATCAAAAATTTGTGAAAATATTTTGACAGACAAAAAACATGCCAAAAGAAAAAACGCAATAAAATTATATGTGAACGGTGATGTTTAATTTGTGTTTTCCAAAAAACAAGTCAAAAGGCAATGTATGTGAACATAATATAAAATTCTTATAAAATAAAAAAAATTTTTTTAACAAAAAATTTTTGCTATGAATTTCTTAGGGAAGTACAATTTTTAAAGCCCTATAACTTCCAAACTTTTGAATTGGACATTGAATTGCAGTATTAAAAGCACTATCAATGATTAACAATTTAAAAAATCGGAGCTGAATCAGAGTATTTAATTTATACCAAAAATATTAATTAGTTTGGCCAAAAGTAAAAATATTAAAAAAGAATGAAAAATAACACAAAATTTTTAAAATAAGCGCCCATTTAAAACTACTGCATAAATCAAGATCTTCGGCACAGTTGATTTTCAAACAATTTTGATAGTGATTCTATAGTACTTTTACATGTGATTATAGTGCAATAAAAAATTTTGTCCGCTCTTGCTCGGTTTACGAGTTATTGGCCTTCAAAGTTTCAATATATTTTCCTGAATATCTTTATTAATAATTGTCGTATCTTAATTATATTGATATCATTTAAAAGCACTTATAAATACCTTTTCAATGATATATATCATTACCATATTAATTCATTACTTGAGAACAAAATTGACATTTTGTATAAAAATGGCGGAACTTTAAAAAATTGTTGATATTCGAAAAAAGATTTTTTAGCGAAGCCGGTGTTCCACATACCCAGAGGAGAAAGTCCTTAAGCCCGTCCGTAGGCCTGCTACACATAAAAACTTTTATTAAGGCGAAAAAAAATATAATAATTTCAAGTGTGCCGAAGATCTTGATGAGTGCCTATATATTTAATGAAATCATAAAAAGATTCGGCTATGCCGATACCCTTCACCATCTTACCGACAAATAATTAAATTTTCGCCTTAACGTATGCTTTCATTATTTCACATTTATATATCTAAATTTTTTTAAAACTACGAAAATTTGAATACGAAAAAAAGCAGACATAGAAAGCTTTGCTTTCAAAAAATAAACAACAACAACAATTCCATATTTATTTTATTTTGCATGTTTGCATCATAGATTAACAACTAGATATTTATGTGAGAGAAAAAAACCTAATTCAATTGTCAAAAACCTAATTCATACAAAAACAAAATACATGTAGTCACATATATTTTGTTTTTGTATTTTCAAAAAAATGAGTAAATTTTTAGAAAATTTAGTATAGGGTGGCTCTCACATAAACTTCTAGTTCTATTCTATGGTTTGCATTGTCATTACAGTGCTTAATATACATGTTGTGTGTATATTTATATTCTTAACAGATTTGTTTTAGTTTTTGGCCCATAACTCTGTTGATTATGAACGAATTTGGCTTATTAAAAAAAACCGAAATTATATAAAAATATTTATGACCGACGAAAATTGTGGAAATTTCAAACGAAATGACAAACTTATATATACCCTTTACACCTGTGGTGAAAGGTATAAAAAAAACAATAGTTTTCACAAACACAAAAAATAATAAATAACACTGAACAATTTTTAAAATAGTCACCTATTTAAAAATAAGCAACTGGCATTAAAATCAGAAAAAGTATAGAAAAACCACAAATTAAAAAAAATGCAACAACTATAAAGTACAAATTTTTAAAAAGGAAAATTTTAAATAAAAAAAATTATTTTCCGAAAAAGAACAACTCTTGCAAAAGGGCAAATATTAAATAAAAATAAATAAAACGCGGGATTGTTGGGTTCATATATACGAATTGATCGATATAGAATCTTTCCGAAATAAGATGCTAATCATTTTTAAAATCCACCGATTAAAATAAAAAACTACTAAATTCTATAGACCCTTTTAATAATATGGCAACATCAAAAAACGTATTGTCTGTTAATCTGGGATCTCCACATGATATTCATAATTATTCGTACAAAATGGCTGAACACGAGTGAAAATTAAGCAAAAGAAAATCCACAAGAAACTAAATAAGTACGAAAGTAAACCGCAAAAAATTTCAAAAACAAGTAATCAAAAGCAATCTAAATAAGATTTTAATTAAAAATATATAAAAGTGTTGTGAAAAAAAGTGAAGGAAAGATCCAAACTGTAGTTAAGCAAAGTGCAAAAAAAAGAAAATACCATATACATATGTATGTATGTATGTGTGATTGTAATGTTCGAAAACCTCAAAGAGACGCTGGTGACCCTCAAACTAATGCCGCTATAAATATGGCAACACTTTAGTGTACCGGATTTATTTATAACAAGTTTTAGTGTTGAATTCATTATCATTTTCATAAAGAATTTAATAATTCCTTAAAAAAATGTATATTGTTAATTAATGCAAGTGTATCTTATTAACTAAAATATATTGTTTGGAGTTTTTTCTCAAAAACGGTTAAGAATTTCCTTATGTTTATCAAAAAAATGCAACCCTGTTATTAAATAACCCGAAAAAGTAGCTAATATTGAGTACTGAGTACTTAAATACTCAATTTTACAATTATTCGTTTGAAACAAAATGGCGATTTTCCACAAATGACTTGTGAATGGAGGACGAAGACGACGTGAAAAATTTTTTTGTGCTGAGTTGGAGAAAAAATTTTCAAAACTTTAAATATTGAAATTTTGTGCATAAATATTGAAAAATAATTAATTTTATTGCTAAAGAAGTGAATAATTAATGTCTGCAATAAGAAAAACGCCTATGGTTATTAAAAAATATCATGAGCCAGGTGAGTCTAATATGAAAAATGTGAAATTGTGATGAATTTTTGTAATTTTGGCGGCTAAAAATGTAAATATTGAATTATTTTCAATATTTTTTAATAAAATATACATTATTTTATAAAATTTATATAAAATATTGTGTTCCCCTCAATGGGTGTGGCTGCAAATGAACTTAGAAATATGGTGTCTCATTTGAGACTCCACTGGGTAAAATGTTTATAATTCTATGATATATGGGGCGATGATAAAAATTTGCAAATTTTTTAACTATATCCTTATTGTTTCACTATTTTCTCGTTTGTTTTGGATTCTAGAGGAATCTAGGTTCCAGAAAATGTAAAAATTTTGAAAATCCATGAGGGACCCATTTTAGAAATTTTAACTTAAATTTCAATATTTTGGTTTATTTAAGACGAATTCTATATAAAAATGTACAAAAAAGTATGTCCTTTTTGTTAAAATCTTCAAAATTTCAATTTTTTTCAGTGATTACGTAATCAATTTTAGTATGGAAAATTTTTCAAATATGGTCACAATTGGATTTTCTTGAGTTTTTAATGATTTTTTAAGAATTATTGGGGATTTTTAAAGAAGTTTATAGAGATTTTTAAAAATTTTCTTTTGATTTTAATAGGAAATCTATTTTTTTTTATATTTTTTCCTATATTTGAGAAGTTTTATAAGTTTAAATGTCTAAATCTGTTTGTAATCCTCTCCAGAATCCGAATTTTTAGGTATTTTAGAGAAAATATTGGATCTCGTCCTTTTGCAAATGTTTTAAGGTCCCCCAGTCTCCTTAACTTAAGATCTTTTAATGTATTTCATAGTTATTTAACTTGGAAATGGTAATATAGCCATTATTTGTTGATTATTTGTTAGAATCCTACAATTTCTGGAGAGGATTTTCTTAGCTAGCAATGACAATACTATACCAATGCTGTTTATTCTTAAGAATTATAAATTCCAACAGTTTTTTATAATCCAAAGACTATAAAATGATTATATTATAGCTATAACTTTCTTACGTTTTCCATTAAAATGATAAAATTATAGATCTGGCCAGGATTAGTAAAGCTATTGGAGTTATTTGTTAGCTGGTGTAATTTTGTTTAAATGATTTTGATAGTGATTTCCAATTACAATCTAAATATTTATAAGTTTTTCCATAAAAACCTATTATTTAGATTTATAATTCCATCAAAATTTTGGAATTTCCGGAAAGGATATTCCAAACTGGACACTATTTTTTAAAACCATAATAATTATTTTTCTTAATAATTTATTTTCAGTAGCATTAGGAAAACTAATAAACTAATTTATTATGTTAAATGAATCACAGTTATTATATTGTTATTTAAAAAAGTCTGTCCATAGGTGGACAGGATCATCACGCTCCTAAAAGTTCCATTTATAATTTTTTGTATTTTAAGTTCAATGTTTTTCTTCCAACTTAAATTTATAATTTTTAAAGTTTTAAAAATAAGAAGATAAATCAAATATTTCAGTTTCAACAATTTAGACTTTTTAATAAAATCCTGGTATTTCTCACAAGGATTTTATTTATTATTCATTAAATTTATGTAATATATAAATCTGTTTAAAATATTATAGGATTAAATTGTTGAAATAAATTAATACATCCAGTTTATAATAATTTAAAAAAATGAATTGAATTCTTAAATACTGAGTCCCGGACTAGTTTCTTGAGATCCATATTTATAAGTCTAGGATTCAATTACAATTTTCTTAAGAGTTTTTAGCATATTAGCATAATTTTATAGAGCATAACTCTTCTTTAATAATAATCACAAATTTTTTTCAATTATATATATATATATATATATATATATATATATATATATATATATATATATATATATATATATATATATATATATATATATTTTTGTGAATTTAGGTTTTAATATTTTTTTCGGCTGCGGTTTTAATCAAATTTTCAAAGGATTAATACATTTATAATGATCACTATGTTATTTTGTACTTTGAAAACAGAACAGAAGTGATTTTGTTTGAATTTTTATTTGTGTAAATAAAAAATATATATTTTTGTAAAATTGCAAGAACTTTTTGTATAATATAATTTTGAAATCGTGTGAAAGTGGAATTGAAAGAAATTTTTAAAGATCTATAAATTTATCAAACATTTAAAAGGTTTTATGTTTTTAAAATATTTTAAAAATATAATTGATTTAAAGAATAATTAATAAAAGAAAAAATGTTAACACAAAAATATATAGCATTATTAAAATTATCATAATAGTCTTTAAATCTATTTCGATTTACAGAACATGATCGATAAATGAAGATTTAAAATATAAAGTCCTTTTAACAAACAACTGTATAAAGGACCTAAGCTAATATAGGTTGAATTGTAAAGGAGCGAACTTTATCAAAAAAATTTCATTTCTATAAAATTATTGGAATTCATAATAGTCGATTACTTTGCAGTATTTTGACGACACGTATTAAATACATTGTTTTAAAAGTGAAATTTAATTTAATTTGATTGAATTATTTAAGATCTTTTACGAAGTACTGTTTTTTCCGACTTTTACTAATCCAACCATGAGAATCCTTCCATTTAGATCAAAAATTTTAGTTTATTAAATATTAACAAGTATTAAATTAACATATTTTTTTTATTAACTTATTGTTAAAAAAGGCTCAATAAATATTAGTATTAACATCTTTTAACGACTTGCAGTGGCCGTATCAGATAAAATAAATTTATTGTAAACTTTATTTTATTAGTTACCCAGCAAAAAAATAATTAGTAAAATCATTGATGTTACTGAACCTGAAGTAGTTCCATTTCTGGTGAAACATCAATGAATTTAACACGTGGTTGTCATAGGACGGAAGTGATCCAAAAAGCTGAATAGTATGCGCTTTTGAAGAACACTAAGGTATTATGTGATTTCTTTTTTCATTAGTGAAACAATTTAATACAATTTAGCATACATACATATACAATATACAATGCTTACATACAAATCATATACTTTTTTAACATATTGGAATGTTGCTAAAAAGAACAATTTTAGAATATGAAATTCATAACTTAAAGCTACGTGGAATGTAATGAAAATGCTGTGATTTTAGAACAACTTCTGAAATATTTTGCTGGGTATTCTATATTTTTATTAACTATTGTATATATTTTTTAATAAATGCATTAAAAATAAAAAACAGGAGTATATTTATAAAAAACTGATTTAGAACGAAAAGAAGGAATCTGGAATATCTTTCTGATCCAAATTGAATAAATTTTTAGAAAAGTCCTTTCTTTGTGAAATGGAAAAAACATCCGAACCAACACAAAATGTTTGAAATATGAATATTCTAATAAATAATATCGAATGTTTTTCTTTAACTATGATCAAACATACACCAAAGGATGGAATTTGAAGTTTGAATTAAAATTTTAAGTTCATTTAAATGATAAATTTTGATAAATGATATTTTAAAATTTGTTGTAAATCCAAAAAAAAAAAAATAAACAGGTAAGTTGGTAAGTAATAAAGTTTGTGAATATGATATCTTACAACATTTTTTAGGTGCATCAAAAAGGGGGAGTATATGAAAAAATGTACCAATACACTCCGTAGCAGAACTATAAATACATTTTTTTTGCGGATTTCTAAAGAAATAAAAGTCGTAGAATAATGAAAATTGGCAGTGTGTGAAAGCAATTGAAATAGAAAATATTTCTATGAACATTTTTTCCCTACTTCGAATTTTACTATGTATTTTAAAGTAAAAATTACTTAGTAGTGTTTCATAACTATAAAGACACTTAAATAAAAACTTCAACATTTTTAAAACAGAAAAAACAAAATATAAAAAGAATATAAATTAACTGCCTGTTTCTCCATGTCGAACGAAAAATTCGTTTCGAATTCGAAACGAATTTTTCGTTCGACATAGAGAAACAGGCAGTAATAATGACTATGTTGAGTTGTATTTTTAAATATTGAAAAATATTCTCACCGGCGTCCAATTTACCAGTGTTGCCATCATGTTTTCGCTTAAGTATCTCCAGCTTCATTTATTAATTATTTTGGTTGGAAAGCACTTTTATATTTCCGGTTTTCAGAATAAATCTGACCGAATAACAATCCCCAAATATTTCCAATTGGGTTTTGATCCGATGTGCAGGCAATGAAAAAAATCATATTTTTGTAATGTTTCTACATTTTTGTCAGGCAAATCGTGTCGTCTGAAGCATTTGTTTTGATGGAAAATTGGGTCTTATCTATAAAAATTTTCCTTGAGAGGAACATGTTGAACTTATTACACTATAATTTATTTTAAAAAGTTGATGAAATGGCTAGAATATGCCAGCGCAACTATTATAAGCACAGAGAAAAATCCCAATCCCATTGAAGATTCACACCAAGTTGTATTTTTGTGGAGATATGGAAAATCCTTTCGCAGGTCTCTCTAATAATTACTAAATGCTACGCAGACGGGTTACGTTAAATTTCTCTATTTCTCTAGATTTGCATTACTTTTGACGTCTTCCTATGTTGAAGTAATGTTTAAGCTGGGGCTTATTTGCACCAACGATGATTTTATGAAGTACTAAGATAACAAACTTGTCCCTTTCGTAGACAATTTTCGCAGATATGATCCAATTTTCGAACAAAAAAATGGTGCAATCTACCCGATTCACCTGTCAAAAATAGCGATACATTACAATAATAGAATATATTTTGAATCACCCACTTGATTTTCGGATCAAAACCCAATTGGATGTATTTCAGGATTATTATTTCGTCGGATTTACTCTGAAACCTTCAAATATGAATGTGATTTCCATCGAAAATAACTAATATTTTAAGCTGGAGGTCCTTAAGCGAAAACATGATGGCAACACTGGTAAATTGGACGTCGGTGAGAATATTTTTCAATATTTAAAAATACAACTCAACATAGTCATTATTAATTTATATTCTTTTTATATTTTGTTCTTTCTGTTTTAAAAAAGTTGAAGTTTTTAGTTAAGTGTCTTTATAGTTATGAAACACTACTAAGTAATTTTTACCTTAAAATACATAGTAAAATTCGAAGTAGGGAAAACATTTTCATAGAAATATTTTCTATTTCAATTGCTTTTACACACTGCCAATTTTCATTATTATACGACTTTTATTTCTTTAAAAATCCGCAATAATAGAGTGTATTTATAGTTCTGCAACGGAGTGTATTAATAGGCTTCGTACTTGACATAAAATAATTATTCCTGATCAATTTAATTAAGATCTTTAAAATTGTGGCCTGTATTTTATTCAAAAGTTTACAAAAAAAAAAAAAAAAAACTATAAACATATTTACAAATAACACAGTTTTTTAAAAGACTAAAAGTTAAAGTTTGTATATTAAAAAAAACTTGGGAAAAAATACAACAATTTTCATATAATAATGTGTACAATAATAGCAATATGTTACTGTTTTGTTCAAATTTGTTTTATATTTTATATTTTCTGTAAAATTTAACAGTATTGATGAGATTAAATTGTTAATTGTCGTCTCTAGAATAGTTTCCATTTAAATTTTTGGACTGCCCAATACTTTAGACTACAATAATTTTTAAACCGCATAAATGATTTTTCCTTCTTAGAATTAAACAATTTGTATTTAATCAATCCTATCGTTCAAAAATTTTTAAATATATTTTGCACTTTACTGTTTCTAAAATATTGAAGTAAGACATTTTTCCATGAATGATGAAATTTTTACATCTTGTCCTTAACCAAAATCATTTTTTTGGAATTGTGTGGTTTAAGATATATGTACACCTAGACAGTGCACCGGGTTAAAATCCTAGTAAAATCCTTTATTTAAAAACTTAGTCTTATTATATTTAAATATAAAATAACGAACCTTTCGGCAGAAGTCTTACTACATATACTAAAAAGACAAAATTTAACAATTTTAGTTTTAACGTATCTGTATAATATTTATATTTGTGTAAATATTTTTAAACTGTATACATATTTTAAACTATTTTATATTTAAATCATAAGCATAAATAGGAAAAAGTATACTCTGGGTGTTTTTAGATTAAAATATCAACATTCCGGCTGCCGGCATTTCAACCCAATGTTCGCCACAATCGCATATGTTCAAAATTTTAATTGTTTTCTCTTACCACGTAAATCCAAATAGTACATTCCAAATACAAATAGTACATTAATATATATATACGGCTTAAATTAAGGTGTAATCAATATATCATATCACTTTATCACAGTATATTCGTTATTCATGTACCCGAATAATTAAATCCAACAAAAATTAAATAAATCAGCAGAAAAGTATGAAATGAAGCTAAAACGGACACCCTGTGTTTCTAGCAGAGTAGGTAGAACGCTCATTTTTTTGATTCGTTCGGAACATAATTTTTATCAGCGAATTTAATCCCAATTTTAAGAACGAATTTTATTTTTTTGTTTGCAAATTTAATTTTTAAATTTGTTCGAAGTTCAACAATTTTATTTTCGAAAATAAAAATATTATTCAGGAATTAACCCAAATCGAATGAATCGAATTGAAGTCGTGTAACGGTATAGAAATGTGAATTTAAAATAAAATAAAAATATAATATAGTTTTTATAGTAGTTTTTTTTTTCAACAGTTCATACCGCTAAAAAATATTTTTTTATACATATCCACATGTATGTATAAATGTACATGTACACAACGAACCTTTTTTTTCAACCACTTTTTTGCGCACATCATTGCACCTTGTGTGTGGCGACCAAACCGTTTGTAATTGTAAAATAACAATCTTCCACATAAATACAAATTTAAAAAAAAAGTTTTTTAGATTATTTTCGTAACTCAAATTAAAAAAAGTATGAAATACAAATTTAATCCAAAAAGTGAATTTTATTTTTTAATTTACGAATAATATTTAAAAAAGCGATTAAAAACTTAAAATTAAGGTAAATATTTTAGCCAAATTTTGTCCCCCTAAGTTATCACGTTCGACCGCTATCCTGCTTTCAACAGACACAATTTTCGGTGGATCTAGACTTAATTGCATAAAATGAGAAACTGAAAAAAAACTTTAAGATTTATATAAAAAGAATCCCACAATTCCCAAAAAAATCGCCGAAAATCCCAAAAATGGGTTTTTTTCACATTTTCGGCTATAAAATCCACATTTTTCCGAAGTCCCGTAGATTTTGATTGAAGATTTTTAACAACATATTACAGACTCTTAAACTGCATTCCGTTTGCCGATTCGTGCTTTAGGATTTGAGAAAATATAGGCTAAAGTCAAAACTTTCATATAAAATGGGTCGAATTCGGAAGGGTGTGTACCTAGACTATTTGAGTTATTGGTGTTACTTTTTCTCTTAAAGTCTTCTCTGAAGATACCTTTCAGAGAAATATAAAATTATTATATGTTGCTAAAGAAAATTTAATGTTAGAGAAAAAAGAGTGATGATACTTTTTCGGCCAAAAAAAAAAAAAAACACAAAAAGCTTTGAAAGCTTTTTGAAATTTTCAAATTCAAAATCGCTTATTTTTGAACTCGGTAAAGATATCGACTTCAAATTTTCTTTGTTCAATAGATAATTTTGTTCTTTAATTAGCTATGTCTATACCAAATTTAATGCAAATCCAACCAGCCGATCAGAAGTTACAGATTTATTTCCAAAAAATTTCGATTCTGCCCCACTGTGCAATGTTACATTCATCACTTTTTCTGCTCTTTTTAGGACTGATAGTTTTATAAGTAAACCGAATTTTAATTTTCTATCATGTCTGGGAGGTTCAGAAAGCTCTGAAAAGAGAATAAAATGCTTAGAAAATGACACATAAACCCGCTTATTTCCGCTCCCTGATAGAAATTTCAAAATCCGACTCCGTTAGGATTTGTAGGGCGACATAAGTAAGAAAAATTTTTATTTTCTACCACGTATGGGTGCTTCGGAAAGCTCTGGAAAGAGAAAAAATGCTTAGAAAATTATATCTATATATATAAAAATTAATGTGTGTTTGTTTGTATGTATGTTTGTTTGAAGTCTATAGCCGCCTAAACGGCTAAACCGATTTTCTTGAATTTTTCACAGTTTGTTACTATATGCCTGGAAGGAAAAATAGGCTACTTTTTATTTTGAAATTCCATGTGAGCGAGATGCCACGCCCACTTACTAAATAACTAAAGTAATATATCTCGGAAATTGGGAAATTTTGCACGAACAACTTTGACACCTATATGAACATTCTGGAAAAAAATAGGCGAACTAGCAATAGGGGGTGTGGCACATCCCACGCCTAATATTGCTTGCCAATACCAAATGCTGTAAATTTAGGAAACTATTACAGTTACATTTCCCAAATTTTGTACAATAAATTTAAGTGTCAATGTGAACATTTTGTGCAAAAATGGGCGGAAAAGAAATAGTGGGCGTGTCATCTCTCATATAAAGTTAATACCAAAATTTTTATATCTGGGAAACTATAAAAGTTAGATAGCTCAAATTTTGTACGACTAGCATTAGCTGCAATATGAATATTTTGGACAAAAATTGGTACACTAGTAATAGTGGGCGTGGCACCTCCCATATAAAGAAAATATTAAATTATCATATCTGAGAAAATATAACAGTTAGAGTTCTAAAATTTTGTCGGAGCCACTTTGGTATCAATATTAATATTTAAGAAAAATATGGGCGGACTAGAAGTAGGGGGCATGGTACCTACCATATGAATTAAATGCAAAAATTCGTATATCTGGGAAACTATTGGAGTTGGAATGCTCAAATTTCTATTTTATTGTATTTGTTTAAGGGAACAGATGTATTGCTGCCACGTATTCCGATGACAACATCGGAAATGCCATTCGATTTCAAGCGCTTGCAATTTCCTATTCGCTTAGCATTTGCAATGACTATTAATAAAGCTCAAGGTCAGTGTTTGCAAGTTTGTGGCCTAAATTTAGAAAATCCATGTTTCTCACACGGACAACTTTACGTCGCATGTTCGCGAGTGGGAAAGCCCGCAGATTCATATGTATACGCACCAGAAAGAAAAACAAAAAATATTGTGTATCCCAAGGCATTAGAATAAGAATTATTTAATAAGAAAAATGTTATATGTTAAATGCTTATATTTTATTACAATAAGGTCAAGTATGAAAACTATATATATTGTACATCAAAAGAATTTATAATAAGAACTAATTTTTAAGAAAAATTTTAATTAATAAATAAATATATTTTTTTAATCCTTTAATTACTATGTATTTCATTTCGGGTGGTGGCGAAGCACACCGGGTATTAGCTAGTAGATAATAAAAATAGTAAATTTTTTTCAAAAGATTTGTAGCTATTTCTTCCAGAAATTTCATAAATTATTTTCGTTTTTGTAGGAACACAATGAATCCTTTAACAGTATAGGATCGGAAGATAACGATGATACTCGCGAAGAACGCAATGGTTCAGGAAGTGGTAGCGGTAGTTCTTCAGAATCCGATTCCGATTCAGACAGTTCATCATCATCGTCAAATTCCAGTGACGGTCACACATCACCGGAACCACCCGATCGAGAAGAGGACGATGAAAATGCAAGAGATGGACATCATCAACTACAACAAGAAAATCATTATGTTACACAACAACAAAAACAAAATACAGAAGCTGGACTTCCACCAACAGCAATGGATGCACAAGAAGATACAAAAACCAATGGTTATTCAGACGACAATGAAAGTGGTAGCGACAGTGGTAGCAACTCAGATTCCAATTCATCAAACGATGACGATGATGATGAGGAAGAGGAGAAAACAAAACATCACCAGGCTGAAGGCGGTGAAGAAGGAGGCAGTGATTGTGGAGAAGGAAGAGAAGAGGGTCATGATCAACACCAACAACAGCCGCAACACAATACTACCAATAACACAACCACAACATCTGCCACCACGGATAACAATACCTCACATACAACCAATGATGAAGATGATGATTCCAACGATTCAAATGATGACGATGATTCCCATAGTGACGAAGGAAAAAATCATTCAAACTCAATGGCTAAAGAGACGACGACGACGGCACCAGCGACGACGTCTGAATCTATAAAAAATCACAGTGATTCTGATGATGATGCATCTGATTCAGGTGGATCTTCAAAATCATCTAATTCTTCTGCTCAATCAGCCTCGGAATCGAGTAGCAGTAGTAGTGTAGGTTTAAATGATGACAACTAAACTAAAAAGTGTTTGAAAATTTTTAAAATATAACAAAATAATAAACATTTACAGGAAGATTCTGAAGAAGATTATCAACCTAAAAGAACTTCTGGCCGTCAAACTCGTAAACCAGCACCTGCCGAAAGAGTAAAGAAACCCGTCAAAAAGAAGAAGAAAAAACAAAAGTAATTGATTGATAATAGAAATGTGTTTTAGAAAAAATTTAATTGAAATAAAATTACAAAAAATCTTTTAGTTGGGATTCGGAAGGCAGTGATGAGAGTGATGGTGATAGTGAAGATTCAACACCGCCAAGACGTAAACCACCTGCCTCTAAACAACAGAAACGTAATAAAAAATCCACCACCTCCGATGATAGTAATGATGAGAAAAGGTAAATTTTTTATTACAAACATTTTGTATTTCTTTTTTGCTATTTTTTGTTAGATTAGTTTTGGAATCAATAAGTAAAATTTTCGCTTAATATGTGTCCATTAGATTTGGTACTCGACGGGCTGCAGCTGCTGTTAGCTATAAAGAAGCTTCCGAAGATGATAAAACTGACTCTGAAGATTTATTAGAAGTAGAATACGATGAGAGCCAAGCAGAGGCAGCTGCATTAGCGGCAGAGGAAGACGAAAAATGTGAAACCATTGAACGTATTTTAGCGAAACGTCGAGGCAAAAAAGGTTGCACTGGCAATCAAACTACCGTCTATGCCATCGAAGAAAGCGGCTGTGATCCTAATGAAGGTGTTGATGAAAATGATTTAGAAAATACCGAAATACAATATCTAATCAAATGGAAAGGCTGGTCTTACATACACAACACCTGGGAATCAGAAAATACTCTCAAAGAACAAAAAGTTAAAGGCATGAAAAAGTTGGATAATTTCATTAAAAAAGAACAGGAACATGAATATTTTATGCGTCATGCTGGTCCCGAAGACATCGACTACTATGAATGCAAATTAGAATTGCAAAATGATTTAGTTAAATCATATAATTATGTTGATCGTATCATATCACGCAATGAAAAACCAGAAGGTGACAGCGAATACCTATGTAAATGGCAATCACTGCCCTATTCCGAAGCCACTTGGGAAGATGCCAATTTAGTTTTGCGTAAATGGCAAAGCTGTGTTGATCATTTCAATGAACGTGAAAATTCCAAATGTACACCCTCACGACATTGTAAAGTTCTCAAATATCGTCCAAAGTTTTACAAATTAAAAGGTCAACCCGAATTTCTACAAGAAGGTTTAACGCTACGAGATTATCAAATGGATGGTTTAAATTGGCTTTTGCATTCATGGTGCCGAGAAAACTCAGTGATTTTGGCCGATGAAATGGGTTTGGGTAAAACAATACAAACAATATGCTTTTTGTATGCCCTCTTTAAAGTGCATCATTTATATGGTCCATTTTTGTGTGTGGTTCCACTCTCAACAATGACTGCATGGCAGCGTGAATTTGAATTATGGGCTCCAGACATGAATGTGGTGACGTATTTGGGTGATGTTAAATCACGAGAAATGATACGTCAATATGAATGGACATTTGATGGTTCGAAAAGACTGAAATTTAATTGCATTCTCACTACATATGAGATTGTTTTAAAGGTAAGTTTGGGGAGGGGGGGGGATGTAATGATGAGGGTTGATGAATAAGAAACAGTGGGAATGATTATATACAAAATTATAGTTATAATAAGTAACAGTTTTGAATGCGGCAGTGGCTTAAGATTATTGACGAATAAAACCATTGGAAAACCTTTTTTTATTAGATACACAACCTTGGTCTGCAATTTATTTCAGGTTGTTTTAAAGGATAGATAGTTCCATAAATTTTTTTTTTTCTAAAGATTTTCTTCTATAGTAGTTTTTTCCAGGGACAGAAAATAATCATTATTCTTGAAATTTTAAACAAAAAAATCAGATACAAGGAACAACCGGATAAAAGTGTTAAATAAAGAAATGTAATCTTCAGAACAGGTTCTATCGGAATCCGGAATGATTTTTATTTTTTTGATTTTTATGAAAAAAATCAATATTAATGATTATTTTTGATTTTTACTTTTTTTGCTCACAATAAAAAACTTAACATGAGAAATAAAACTATTACGCAATTTTTAATAAAAAAGAATTCTCATCGTAAATTAGATTTATTTACTAAAAGGCAAGTGTGATGATATATTTTTCATCAGATTTTTTAAAAAATATCAATTTTTTTTTTTTTTTATAAAAATCGAATTTTTTTCTAAAATATTTTTTTTAAAAATCAATTTTTTTTATTAAAAATAAAATTATTTGCAATAAATTAAAGTTTTTACTTAAAAAAAATTTTTACTAGATAAAAGTTTAATTTCTCATGTTGAGTTTTATATTGTGAGCAAAAAAAGTAAAAATCAAAAATAATCATTATGAGTTGAGCAAAAAAAAAAAAAAAAAATCAAAAATAATCATTATGAGTTAAGCAAAAAAATAAAAATCAAAAATAATCATTAAAAGTTGAGCGAAAAAATAAAAATCAAAAATAATCATTATGAGTTGAGCAAGAAAATAAAAATCAAAAATAATCATTAAAAGTTGTGCGAAAAAATAAAAATCAAAAAATAATGATTTAAAAGCAAAGCTTGCTATGATTTCGTATTCAAATTTTCGTAGTTTGAAAAAAATGTGGATTTATAAATGTGAAATAATGAAAGCATACTTTAAGGCGAAAATTTAATTATTTGTCCGTAAGATGGTGAAAGGTATCAAAGATTCAGCACAGCCGAATCTTTTTTAATTTCATTTTGTTTCAGCGTTTTGGATAACCGTGGTATTTTTTTTTTTTTTTTTTTGTTTTAGCGTAGTGCTAATTTATTTTGAAAAACAATTTATTATTTTTTTTTTGCGTTTTTTCTATTTTTTTTATTCAGCGATTTTTTATTTTTTTTGCTTCAGCGTTTTTTTTATGTTCATCAATAATTAAATTTTTAATATCCAACTCAACTCTTTTCGCTTTCCCATTTTTGATGTGCTCATTATTCAAAACGTTAAAACCAACTTCTTATTTTGTAAAATAAAACTCGATTAACGAAGAAAATATAACGGTATTTAAAAAAATCATCATACAAGAGTCCAACGTACAAATAATTGTACAAAGTACTGATGTACAAATACTTTTGTCCCAAAGATTTTTACTTAAATTGTACTTTTTTTTAACAATGTGTTATATATTAATTTATTTTTTATCAAATAATTCAATAAAAATGGACCTGAATTAAAACTACATATAATAATTTTTTATTCTTTATAAATTATTGAAGATATACGAAATGCATGGGTGTACAAATAGTTTTGTCCCTAACTATATATATATATATATATATATATATATATATATATATATATATATTTCTTTCGTTGTAGCTTCTTTCCCTTTTAGTCGGATATATATATATATTTTTTTTTTTTTTTCGTTTTATCTACTTTTCCGTTCTGTTTATTATATTAGACGTTTTTTCCATTTATATATTTTCAATTTTGGCGATTTTTTTTTTTTTAATTTTCTTATTTTAGCGTTTTTTTTTTTCCTTTTTTGTTTTTGGTATTTTACAGCATAATCTATTATTTCAATAATTTGAAAATTTTAGTCTTTTGTTTTTATGATAAAATACCTTTCTAATTATATATTTTTTCAATCGGATGCATACTGTCAGCTTAAAATGTTTACCTATTATATAGATATTTTTTTTACTGTTCTACCCCACTGTGCAAAAAAAAATGTCAATTAAATATTAGTCAATTAAGTTTTAAATTTAAATCATTTTCTTATAGGATAAATTATTTCTGGGTACATTGCAATGGGCAGCATTGCTTGTCGATGAGGCTCATCGTTTGAAAAACGATGATTCTCTCCTATACAAATCGCTCAAAGAGTTTGAAACCAATCATAGATTGTTAATTACGGGTACACCACTACAAAATTCTCTCAAAGAACTTTGGGCTCTACTTCATTTCATAATGCCTGAGAAATTCGTAACATGGGAAGATTTTGAGGTAGAACATGGTAATGCCGCCGATAAAGGCTATACCAAATTGCATCAACAATTGGAACCCTACATTCTGCGGCGTGTTAAAAAAGATGTAGAAAAATCTCTGCCTGCCAAAGTTGAACAAATTTTACGTGTTGAAATGACTTCGTTACAAAAACAATATTACAAATGGATACTCACAAAGAACTTTGATGCCTTGCGCAAGGGTAAGAAGGGTTCGACCTCAACATTTTTGAATATTGTTATTGAACTGAAAAAATGCTGTAATCATGCCGCCCTAATAAGACCTTCAGAATTTGAATTGATGGGTATGCAACAGGATGAAGCTTTGCAAACATTACTAAGAGGTTCGGGTAAACTTGTGCTGCTGGATAAGTTGCTGTGTCGTCTTAAAGAGACGGGGCATAGAGTGTTGATCTTTTCACAGATGGTTCGCATGTTGGACATATTGGCAGACTATTTGCAAAAACGTCACTTTTCATTCCAACGTTTGGATGGCAGCATTAAGGGTGAAATTCGACGACAAGCTTTAGATCATTTTAATGCCGAAGGTTCTCAAGATTTTTGTTTCCTGCTTTCAACAAGAGCAGGAGGTTTGGGTATTAACTTGGCCACTGCCGATACTGTGATCATTTTTGATTCGGATTGGAATCCTCAAAACGATTTACAAGCACAAGCTCGTGCCCATCGTATAGGACAAAAAAATCAAGTAAATATCTATCGTTTGGTAACAGCACGTTCTGTGGAAGAACAAATTGTCGAAAGGGCTAAACAAAAAATGGTTTTAGATCATTTGGTTATACAACGTATGGACACTACAGGGCGCACAGTTTTAGATAGAGGAAGTTCTGGTTCTTCCAATAACACTCCTTTCAATAAAGATGATCTCTCAGCTATATTGAAATTTGGTGCTGAAGAATTGTTTAAGGATGAACAAGAAAACGATGAAGAATTGGTATGTGATATAGATGAAATCTTGCGTAGAGCTGAGACACGCAATGAGGATCCCGAAATGCCTGGTGATGATTTACTGTCGGCATTTAAAGTGGCTAGTATAGCTGCATTCGAGGAGGAGCCCGATACCTCTACCAAGGATAACGATAATAATCAAGCTATAGAAGAAGATACAAAAGATTGGGATGACATTATTCCCGAAGATTTCCGTAGAGTTGTGGAAAATGAGGAAAAGGCCAAGGAAATGGAAGATTTATATCTGCCACCCAGAAGAAAAACAGCAGCGAATAGTCAAAATGATACGCCCAGTAGAAGAGGAGGCAAAAAGGGTCAAGCAGAAGATTCTAATGATTCCGATTATGATATTGGTTCGGATGCCAGTAATGATGCCGATGGAAAATCTAAATCCAAACGTGGTAGACCAGCAATGAAAGAGAAAATAAATGGTTTTACTGATACCGAAATTAGACGTTTCATAAAGTCCTATAAAAAATTTCCTGCCCCATTAGAACGGCTAGAAGCCATAGCCTGTGATGCTGAGTTACAAGAAAAACCTTTGGCTGAGCTCAAGCGCATAGGAGAAATGCTACACGATCGTTGTGTTCAATTTTTGGAGGAACATAAAGACGAACTGTCAGGCAATAAGAAATCAACAGAGGCAAATGCTAATGCAGCTAATGCTACTGATGAAACCGTTAGTAAACAAAAGCGTAGTAGAGCTACATTTTCGGTTAAGTTGGGTGGTGTGTCGTTTAATGCCAAAACCCTTTTGTCATGTGAAGAGGAACTCAAACCCTTAAACGATGTAATACCCGGCACAGCAACAGAAAGACTAAGTTGGTCTTTGAATATTAAAACACGGCCCGCTAATTTCGATGTTGAATGGGGAGACGAGGAGGATTCTAAATTACTCTGTGGTATCTATCAATATGGCATTGGTTCATGGGAACAAATGAAAATGGATCCTAGTCTTAAGTTAACAGAAAAAATTTTACACAATGATGATCGCAAACCTCAAGCTAAACATTTGCAATCGAGAGCGGAATATCTACTTAAAATCATTAAGAAAAATGTGGAAACTAAAAAAGGTGGAGAACGCAAACAACGTAAACCCAGAAAGCCGAGAGAAGTAAAAACAGCATCTACCGCGGTAACACATAATGCTACACCCGAGCGTAAGTCTCGACATGTTTCCGAGGCAGAAGAAGCATCACAAACAGGTGACAGCATACCGGCTGCAGAGAAAAAGACACGTAAAGAAAGAAAAGAAAGTCAATCGAAACCTGATGCTGTTGAAGATGCCACATCGAATGATGTGGATACCCCCAATGTCACAACTAAGAAAAAACAAAAAACAGCTAAAGAAAAAGATTCAACAGCTAAATCCACAGCTAAAACTAAGAAATCTTCAGGTGCAGATTCAACTAATAAACCCATGCATTTTACGGCTAACAATGAGCCAAGAGCCTTGGAGGTACTGGGTGATTTAGATCCTAATATATTCAATGAATGCAAAGAAAAAATGAGACCAGTTAAAAAGGCTTTAAAAGCTTTGGATCGTCCAGATTCCAGTCTTTCAACACAAGATCAAGTAAAACATACCAGAGATTGTTTAATTTCCATAGGAAGACAAATAGACGTGTGTTTAGAAGCCTATACCAAAGAAACAGAGAAGAAAGAATGGCGTTCAAATCTTTGGTATTTTGTTTCCAAATTCACAGGTAAAAGAAAAAAAATTCTTAAATCCAAAATTGTGCTTTTATTTACTTAACCCCATTCTTTTTTTTTTAGAATTTGACGCCAAAAAACTTTTTAAAATGTACAAAGCTGCATCGAAAGATCCTAAGGATTCAAGTGCAAATAAAACTGCCAGTCCAGATAAAAACTCTAATAAGGTCTCACAATCGCCGGTTAAGAAATCAAAAGACGCATCCTTAACACAAAATGGCAACGATGATAAAAATAAATCGGTGAAAAAGAAGAAAAAAGATAAGGATAAAGAAAGGGATAAGGAACGTGATAAACCTAAATCTGAAAGATTTATGAAAATTGATCAGGGCAATAATAAACCTCTTATGAATAAACATAAACCTCCCACGGGTGCGGGTATGACACCGGGTAATAATAATTCACCTATGAAACGTAAACGTGATGAAAATGATGTCGCCGGTGGTAGTACACCAATGCAACAGGGTGGTGATATGAAATCAATGTCGTACAAAAGACTGAATATGGAAGGTGGTCCGGGAAGGTAAATTTTTAGTTATAAGTTTAACATTATAGGTTTTTTTATTTGTTTAAATTGTTATTTAGAAATCGTGATGAACGCAACAAACGTCAACGCGATGATTATTATGGTGGTGGAAATAGTCATGATGGTTTAAATACTAGTAGAGGTAGTAATAACAGTGATCGTCGCAATTCTATTAATTCCCCTTCTACACCAAATAATCGCTTGCATCCTAGCAATTCCCGCTTACCGCCTGGTGCCACTTCATCACCTTATATGGACGCCGGTTCTGGTGGTGATCGTTGGAGTCATAATCGTGATCGGTATGCTGAATTTTTTTGTTTGTTTTTAATTTTTAATTATTTTCTACAAAATGAGAATTTATTTCACACTTTTCCCAGCCAAATATATTTCATTTAGCTCATAAAAATGTTTTTTTTTTTTTTTAGATATGGCAGCTCTGATTATAAACGTGATCGGTACGATAGTTACAACAATCGTACACCGGGCGGTGGTTATCATCGTGATCATAGAGATCGGGATAGAGATAGACGAGGCGAGAAAAGAAGGTAAGTTAAAAAAAAAAAAAATTAAATATTTTACAAAAAAGAAAAAACAAGTAGGAATTTTATATTTGGGTTGTAAAAATTTTTTGTACCAACTGCCAACTTTATTCCAAAATTCATCTTATATGGGAGGTGGACAGATCACGCCTATTTCTTGTTTCCGAGTTTATATCAATCCCACAAACTATAATTGAACTGCTGGTTCAGAACTAGAAATTAGTTAGAGCAAAAATAAAACTGATATAGATCAGAAATAGAACTGTATCAGAACTGAACTTGAACTGATTTACAACTGAACTAGAACTGAACTCGAACTGAACTTGAACTGAAACAGAACTGAATTTCAACTGATCTAGAAACGATCTAGAGCTGCTTTATAAAAGAAAAATGTAAATTTTAGTAAAACATCAAATTATAGCTATTGATGGATTCCTTTTTTATTTTTTCTTCATTTTAGATATGCACCCTCACATCCGCCTCCGCATGGTTATCCAAATCATTATATGCCTCCGTATTATAATATGCCACCAAATGGTGTGATACCTCCTGGCATGGGTGGTCCTCATGGTAATTATGGTGGCGGTGGTGGTGGTAGAGTGGGTAATACTGGTGATCCCCGCTATCATGGTGATTGGTCTCGTGAATATCCCCCTGAAAACTACAGACGAGGAGGTGGAGGTTCCGCGCCACCTGCTGTAAACAATTCTAATAATGCCCCAAATGCTGATTATGATCGACGGCCTCCGCCACCACAAACATAATAGCTACCAACAAAACAAGACTAAATGTTTAATACAACAATAACCAACTAACTACTACAAAGTAACATGCGTTATAACTGCAAGTTTTTATAAATCTTGATTACTCTACTTCAACATTTTCTTTATCCTTTACACTTTTCTCATCCCCCCCACCATCTTCGTCATTATCTTAAAAATATATGTGCATATAGTAGTTTTAATTACTATACTTTATTAATCCTCATTGTGTAAAATCATTATACATAACAACTTTGTATTTACTATTATATAAAAGAAAACAAAAATATATTATTAATATAATGTGTATGTATGTTGTATTTAGTATATAATACTGCAAACAAATAAACAAACTCCTATTGCTAGCCAATCATTAGAGAATGAAATTTGTGAAAAAAGTACATTTCTTTGTTTCATGCATCCACTTTGTTTTAAACTGAAAACCATTTTATTTAAGCAACTATTTATACTTTTAAGTCTAGTTTTAAGTTACTTTCATATGAGTTTTTTTTTATCTCTGTTAATTTTTTTTTTATATAAATATAAATTCATAAAAATATCTTTAGAGTTAACTATTATAGAAAATAATTTCTACAAAAATACTGTATAAAGTATATTTTAAGTTAAGTTAAGGACATTTATATAAACTATAAAAAGAAAAATACAAAAAAAAAAAAAAAAAAAAAAACATTTATTTATATTAATAATTATTAAATTCCAAATTGGAATTTTTAACACTTAAATAAAACAGAAAAAAATAATATTTAAACAAAAAATTGGACTTTGTTAAAATGAAAAATAAAAGTAAATTTATTTATTCTCTTCAAACATACACGCAAATGAAAGATTTTGAAAGTGAAATTTGGATATTATTAACACAAATTATAATAAATATTTTCTAAATACAAAATATGGGGTGTTATTTGATTTAAATGTAGATTTGTTCGAATATAAATTCGAACATTTGTAGTTGGTTTATTTTGTAGACTTTCTAACAGAAATCAATTCACATTTCATTTCCTTTACCTTTAGTTAATTTTCATTCTAAATAACGTGAATTATAATAAATTTTTCATAAAAATTGAACAAAATTACAAAAGAAATTATTTCACACTTAAAACAATTTAACAACATTTTTTTATAACTCATTTTAATTAAAATATCTCTCCTGGCAATTATTTTGCTAATACAACATTCTTAAAAAACTTTATGCATATATTTTTTAATGGAATGAAAAAATCAATAATTTATATCATTAATTTCTTGATCTAAATACCCATGATCAAAGTTTTATTTAATTTAAACTTAGCCAAACCATAAAAAATAATATTTTATTACAAAAAGAAAAAAAAAAAAAAAACATTTTATAGTTAATAATGTATACTTTGGTTAATAAGTCGTAATAACAAAAAAGTTTCCTTTATGTAAATTATAACCATTTATCCTAGTGTTTACTTTGTACAGTCATAATTTCTAAGCGGAAACATGTGTTTTATAATTTAGAGTTTAATAAACAAAATAAAAATATATATATAACATGTAATAAAAATTATAATATTTTTAAATTTCAAAATAAATAAATAAAAAAATAAAAAAAATGAAACAATACAGAAATCATAAATAAAAGAAATACTTTATTCGCGAAATATAAAAAAATACAAAACTTGTGTTTTTATTTAAACATCTTAATTTAAAACATGAGACTTATCATCTTATTGGGTTTTATTTTCTGAAGAAAGATTTTACCTTTTTACTGTTTAACATTTCTTGAAGATTACCTCTTCATGATTATGATTACAATAGAATAAAAAGATGTGAGACCGATTCTGGCAATCACGCGATTGTCATTTCACATGAGGTTTCAAAATCGCGTAATTAATTTATGTTCAGTTACTCTCAATTTGACCATCTGTGCATATTAATTAAATGTAGTGTTTGATCGAATGTTCGGGTTCAGCTACTGGCCCAACTTTACCAAAGACCGCACTTTTTATTAAATCTAAATTTAACATGTTTGTATTGGTATTACCAAAAGCATAAGAACAGTACAATTGCAATTATAACAATCAAAAGTATGAAAAAAAAAAGTAAAGGATGAAAATAAGTTTAGTAAAGAAAATTAAATTAAATTTGACTACAGCTTTAACTTCTCAAAATACAAATATCTATACTTAACGTCTTGAAAGTACTTTCCGCTATTTTCGTTAATAATTATTTTTTGTTAAAAGTTAGATTTTTTCGTACTTAATTCTCAAATCTAATTTTTATTTTTGTGGGATAATCTGGTTTCTATGCGCATTTCACTTGTTGCTTATGCCAGATCAGGAAACCTTTCCCAGTTTTTACAAAAGCTAAAGTTGTCTATACATATAAAAACTTATATGAGAGCTCATAAAATCTAAATATACGAAACAACAAAGCTTAATAAAGCACAATAAAGCAAAGAGTATATTTTCGCTGTGACTATAAAAAATATATTTTTAAAACTTTTTTGAAAAAAGTCAAATTTTCGGACACCCTAGTTGGAACACGATGTATTTTAAGCGGGTTGAATAGTACTCATTCTTACTAAAATTTTATGAAGAATTGATGTATAAAAGAAATTTTTTAAAAAATCAATTGGATTCGTCTCTGCGCAATATGGCACTCAAAATGTGCGTTTTTAGCCGAAGATATGCAGGGGAAGGAGTTGGAATTTTAAAAAACAAAATACGCCATTATTTTTACTGATGTAAAAACCTTCTAAAAAGGTATGATATCTCAAAATCAAAATTTTGAAATTTACCCTAATCTATATATCTATGTATATAAAAATTAATGTATGTTTGTTTGTATGTATGTATGTTTGTTTGAAGTCTATAGCAGCCTAAACGGCTAAACCTATTTTCTTGAATTTTTCACAGTGTGTTTCTATATGCCTGGAAGGAAAAATAGGCTACTTTTTATTTTGAAATTTCATGTTGGTGAGGTGCCACGCCCACTTACTAAATAACTATTAAAAGTAGTACATCTCGGAAATTGGTAATACTAGAGTCTTAAAATTTTGCACGAACAACTTTGACACCTATATGAACATTCTGGAAAAAAATAGGCGAACTAGCAATAGGGGGTGTGGCACATCCCACGCCTAATATTGCTTGCCAATACCAAATGCCGTAAATTTAGGAAACTATAACAGTAACATTTCCCAAATTTTGTACAATAAACTTAAGTGTCAATGTAAACATTTTGTGCAAAAATGGGCGGAAAGGAAATAGTGGGCGTATCATCTCTCATATAAAGTTAATACCAACATTTTTATATCTGGGAAACTAAGTTAGAGACTTCAAATTTTGTACGACTAGCATTAGCTTCAATATGTATGTTTTGGACAAAAATTGGTACACTAGCAATAGTGGGCGTGGCACCTCCCATATAAAGAAAATATTAAATTATCATATCTGAGAAAATATAACAGTTAGTTCTAAAATTTTGTCGGAGCCACTTTGGTATCAATATTAATATTTAAGATATGAACTGGTTTGGATGCCACGCCCACATTTTACGCCCACTTTTTAAAACTCAAACGGCTGCACCGATTTTCACGTAATTTGACACACAGATAAATAAATAAATAAATAAATAAATAAATAAATAAATAAATAAATAAATAAATAAATAAATAAATAAATAAATAAATAAATAAATAAATAGTGCCAGTGCGGCTGATCATTATATGCTACGTAAGAACTGGGTTCGACGCCACGCCCACTTTTTAAAATTCTCAATTGGCTGCACCGATTTTCACGTAATTTGACACATAGATAGTACCAGTGCCGATGGTCGTTATAGGCTATGTAAGAACTGGGTTGGATAACACGCCCACATTTTACGCCCACTTTTTTAAATCTTAAACAGTAGTAAATACATATTTGATATCGCCTAATAAGGGTTAGCGCAGTGCACCGGGTTACGCTCTTTTGGTATAATTTTATGTAACAGTGAATTTGCGTTTTTTTTTGAAATTTTTAGTTTACAGTGAATTTTGGGATTATTAGTGAAATTTTCGATATTTGGTAAAATTTCCCTTCTTGCTATTAACAGCATTTTCACCTTCTTTGAGGGTAAAATATAACATATTTTTTAAACTATTAGAATGGAACTCAAAAGACTTCTATTTTATTGTTTCCAAATTTATATAATAATATTTAATAATTAACAGCCGTCAATAAATAAAAAAATCGCATGACATTTTTTTAATATTCGATAAACATGATTTTTTTCCCTAAAATTCACCCGTTTTTACGAGAGCTGGATGTAGGATGCATATCTAAATCTATTTAAAATTTCTTTATTAACCTTTTATGAAAACTTTTCTATTGATATATGTAAAGAAAAATATTTTTTTAAGAAAAATTGCTATATTTTTGTTAAAAATATTCCACTTTTTGTACTGTTTTCACAGTATTAACTTTAAAATTTTTTCAAGGCTAAATAATTGATATAAACTAAAAAGTATCCCAAAATTTTTCCTCACATAATACCTTAGGATTTATTCCCTAAAACTAAATAATGTCGAGGAAAAAATCAAAAATTCAAAATACAAGTTTAAATTAATTTTTAAACAAATTTTATTAATATTTAACAGTGTTTTAAATATTTTTTGTAATAATTTTAATAATAAAAATGATTCAAAAGTGAAATTATCACGTAATGATAAAAAGAAATTATGATTAAATACATATATGTATATGTAAATGAGCGTGTAAAATAACTAAACAATACAAACACAAATTCGAGTTAAAATATGGCAATTACATAAAAAAAAAGAAATCTTAAGTTAATTAAATTTAGTCACTGGTTAAAATAAAATCAAAGGAACTAATCTATCTCGTTTATATAATTCTCCTTTAAATTATTCCTCTTGGCCTTTTTTGGCCGACCATTGTAAATAATTTGGTTGTGTGGCGGCTTCATATTCTTGCACTAAACAATCGACCACATCACGAGAATCATCCAACTCGGAAAGATCATCTTTAAAAATATCTTCACGTTTAAATTGATCCAAAAAGGCGCCACGTTTTTTCAATTTATCATATTGATTGAGAGCTCTTTCAAATAGAGAGCAAATACTGGTGTGATTAGCCAACATAAGACCCGAAACACGATGGCTACTTTGAACATAAGGTGAAGAACGTGAAAGGGCTACTTGTATACTGGTGGGACCCCAGGGTATAAATTGTGCCAATTTACGTTCACGTATACGCTGCAATGACTTGTGTACCTGAGTGGGATCTACTTCACCTTGTATAATATTTAAAATGGAAATATAACAATGATGGTTGGTTTTGTCGGGACCAGTGGAGACCATCATGTTTTTGGGTTGCAATAAACGACGCATAACATCCAAGACAGTAGTTTTGCGTACATTAACAGTTTGCTGTAAGAATAAATTTAATAAAAAAATAATAATAATAAACAATCAAATATTTATACTTACATCATTGTCTGTGGTCAAAGGTGTATAGCCAGTCATTAGAAAATGCAGTTGAGGTGTTGGTATAAGCGGAGCAGTTAGACCGATTAGATTATTGTTCATATACGAAGGATAACGTAAAGTTGTGGTACTAACTGACATTATAGTGGATACCAAAGTATTAATTTGTGAAAAACTGGGATTTTGTATGTGCAAACGATCAGTGGCTATGCGATTTAGAGCGGTATTATCTAAGACTACTACACAATCAGCACAGCTAGTAAGACGTCGTAAAGTTAACATTGAATTATAGGGTTGAACCACAACATCACTGATTTCATCTTGATTGGGAAATACACTATAAGTTTGTATAAGTTTTTTGGGAAAACGATCAGACAAACGTTCCATAATATAAGAACCCATGCCTGAACCTGTGCCACCAGCTATGGAGTGGCAAAGAACAAAACCCTCCAAGGAATCACTGCCATCGGCTTCACGATCTATAATGTCAAAAATTTCTTCTTGTAACTTTTCACCCTGACTGTAGCCGGAAGCCCAATTATTGCCAGCACCGCCACCATGTTTAGATAAGTATACATTTTCCGGATTGTATAGCTAAAGAGAAAAAAGGATTTAATTCTCTTAACAAAATACATAACCTTAAATAACTTTATAAAACAAACCTTGGCATAAGGGGAACTCATTATTGTGTGTATAACCCGAGGCTCTAAATCCAACAATACAGCACGTGGTATATAATGATCATCATCGGCCTGATAGAAAAAAACATCCTTACGATCAACACCATCGGTGGCGAAGTCTTCCAACACTCCACTAGGTGAAATGCCATGTTCCAAACACAAACGTTTCCAAAATTCAAAACCAACTAAACATTTTAAAATAAAATTGATTAAAAGTACCCCTCCCTAGTGAACATAAAGGCCTTATAGCAAATTTATGAATGAACTTTCTTTAAAAAATATAAAAAAACTTACTCTGGTTGCCGCACTGACCCAGCTGTAAAGTAATTATTTCACTTGGCATTTTCAAGTATTTTTTGTTCTTAGAAAATTTTTCTTAATCTTCACACAAATGAGTGGATAATTAATTAATTATTGTACTTTTAAATACTAAAAAATTTAAAAACAAACGACAAATGTTTTGTTAATTAATGCAATAAGTTCTGTGTAAATTGTTGTTGTGTGAGAGAATTGTTTTTTGCGGTTTGTTTTAAATTATATTCGCTTCAAGTTTTTGTTTTGATAAATTTTATGGTAACCATGCTAAGTGAATGTAAAGTATAAAAGAACAAGCATTTAAAGGAGAGTGATTCACATAAATACAATTTCTAAGAAACGTTAATTTAAATTTAATAATGTAATGACAGTAAACTATTTGAAAAGTTTACTAGTTTTAATTTTCATGGAAAATCCAGTAAATCATTTGCAAAAAAAAAAAAAAAAGAAATGTAAACAGAAAACCAAAATGTTCGAAAAATTAAAAAAAATATATATTTTTCCATTAAAATTTTAATAAAAGTACATTATAAACAATTAATATATTTATAACAAAATGAAAAATAAAGTTTTTACTCATTTAACTCTATTGTTTTGTGTTGGTGTTTTATGCAGGGACCGTAACAGTTATGACTTTTATCCGAGAATAACAGTTATTTTTTGATTTTTATATTTTCGAGCGAAAATAACTGTTATTTTTTGATTTTTATTTTTTCGAGCGAAAATAACTGTTATTTTTTTATTTTTATTTTTTCAAGCAAAAATAACTGTTATTTTCAGATTTTTATTTTTTCGAGCAAAAATAAAAGTTATTTAGTGATTTTTATCATCTTTTAAACTAGTTATTAAGAAACGCCAAAAATATTCATCATCCCACAGACCGAAGGCCTGTAGCTAGAGCGACGAAATGTAGAACTTAAGTGGGTCTTCCTTCATATAGATCCACTAAGACGGGATTTTTTGGAAATTTGATTGTTTAAGGGGTAAAAACGGCCACCTTATATGTTTTAAACTAATATAGATACCAGAAAAGTTGAACAGCTATTGTTATTCATTTAAAAAATAATCGCACAGGTGTCTGGTACTTTTTTGAAAATCGGCCCTTTTTTGGAGAATGAGGGTAAAAACCGTGTTTTGGTACTTTTTTGACATCATATGTGGATAATAATTGATAAATATGTGTAATTTCATGTTTCTAAATGAAATATTATAGAAAATTCAAAAAGTAACATTAGAAGAACAAAAAAGTACCACAAAGTCCATCTTCTTCAATTCTTGTATCCATGTATCTTTAGGTACCAAAATTTCCACTTAAATTATTATCCACATATGACGTCAAAAAAGTACCAAAATACGGTTTTTACCCTCATTTGGGATTAAAGAAAAATAAGGGGATTCAATTAGTGGTGTAGTTTGTTCGTATAACAACAACTTTTCACCTTTTTTTTGCAGGGCCAAACCAGAAATGAGATACTTTATTAGTTTTTCAGTTCAATTTCAATTTATTATAATTTTCCTTATATTTAAGTAAATTATATTAAAGTAACTACTAGTAGTTGTTTGGTTCACAACTTGATGGCTCGATGAAAAAATGGCAAGTGACTTTTAAATTCGTTTGCAAAAGTCTTCTTCTTCAAATTAGTTAATTTTAAGTAGCATAATCTGCGCAAAATGATCTTATATTTATATAATATAATTAATATAAAAATTATAATTTTATTATAATTTAAGTGTGCAATGTGATTGGACAAAATAAATATATACATGCATGCATACACACATAAAAAAAAAGACATTTTTGAAAAGTTTTTCAAAATAACGACTGTTTTGGTGACGTCTTGGTGACGTAAATCCCTTGTAATAAAAATGTTAGACAAAATAGTTCTTATATTTTGTGAAATAATGTAAATATTTTAAAAATTTATTTTTAATGCCAGCTTTTTTTAAAAAAATGCAAATTTCAAAAGTACTGTATTCTACGATTTAACACCCTGTTAAAGATCGTCTGGCATCTCTGTGTTTTATTAAATTACATGAAAGCTACCACTTCACTATGAGTGCCAACCAATTTTTTCTTGTGAAATATTTTGTGTTTTGTTGCATTTCATTTACTTTTATTTTTATTAAAATAAACAATTTGTATTTTTGTAATGTTTTAGTGGTTAAACATATATATACACGGTCAATACAACATATTTCCAATGTGTGAAGGAGGTGAAATTAATACTTTTGTTGTTTTTGATCTCGAAACAAATGGACTGCCTTCACAACAATTTAACACTTGTGCAATCACGGAAATATCTCTTTATGCCTTCTCTGCAAAATGTCTTACTGATCGCACGATAGACACTAAGCTGATTCTAAAAGATATCACAGAGGAGGATGGAGTTAAGGGTTTTGATTTATTGCCACCAGAATTGCCACGCGTCCTGCATAAATTAACATTAATGATTAATCCAAGACGTATGATTAATCCGGGAGCCGAGAGAGTAACAGGTAAGAGAAGTTTGGAAAAAACGCATTTACGATTTACAAATACATAGAGCATACATTTTTGTGGGGTTTCCCCTATGGCAGATTTTTATGTTCATATCTCATTGGACAATTTTAAAAGATTTATATTGAAACTGATAGCATTGTATGCGGGTGTTTGTTTTTTTAAAGTGAAATTTATTTTTAGAAATTTTTGATGTACGTTACAAGATGACGATTCGTTAAATCTATTCTTCCAATTTTAAGAAGAATAAATTTTTTTAAAGTGAAATTTATTTTTAGAAATTTTAGATATACGTTACAAGATGTTTATTTAATTTATTCTTCCTTTAAACAGGTCTTAACAATGAAATGCTGGAAAATGAATCCTCCTTTGATAAAAACACCGCAGATTGTTTGAACCTTTTTCTGGAGCGTTTACATAAGCCTATATGTATGGTAGCCCATAATGGCTGGTCATTTGATTACCCTGTTATACGTTATGTATATGAAAAAATCAATATGGTAAACAATTTACATTTAAAATAAATATTTATTTCTTATCTTAATTTTCAATATTTCCACTTTAGAGGTTTCCCTCTTCCATATTCTGTGTGGACTCTTTAAAAGCTTTTCGTGAAATCGATGAAAAATATGAAAAAATTGAAAACGCCAAAAAGGTCATTACATTACTTGCAGAAGATGTTAAGGAATTAATCAAATACGAACAACATAACAACAATAAAGCTGATGAAGAAATTGTTACTATAACTGAGACTCTCTCTCAAGATCCTTTAGAAGAAAATTCTCAAATAAATTGGCAGCATGATAATGAAACAACGCCTCAAAGAAAAAAACAAAAGCGTAACTATAACACATTGATAAAAGATGATGCTGTGATTTTATCAAACAATGATCTTGAATCGCCTGCCAAAAAACGTTCTGCCTCTCTAAGTGTTCGTCGTACTTTATTTAATGATAAGTTTACTCCTAAGACAAAATATCCTCCCAAAGGTGTTTATAAATTGGGTAACATTTATAGGCGCTTATTTAATCAGGATCCATTAAATCTTCATCGCGCCGAATCTGATGTGGAAATTTTAACAAAATTAATTTTACATTATGGTTTAGATTTTTTGGCTTATGCCGAAGAACGTAAAGAAACATTTGATAAGGTTCCCAAATTAGGTCAAAGATCAAACTAAGTTTATATTTTTTTATTGTCTTTGTGAGTTTATTTAATTAATGTAAATTTTAATAATTGCGTGTCTTTACATTTTTTTTTATATTTTTTTTATTGTCTTTGTGAGTTTAGTTATTTAATGTAAATTTTAATAATTGTGTGTTTTTACATTTTATTTTATATTTAAAATATATTTTTTTATTTAATTTTTTTAATTTTATTAAGTAAAAGTAGAAATTTTACAATATATCGACCATTCCATGAAAGAACGCCCAAAAATTTACCAAGTGTATTTCGATTTTTATAAAATTTTGCACATAAAAGGTCTATGGATGTCTATATATATTTCCGTTTTCAGATTCGCGAAATTCAGAAAATTCGCGATTTTATTTCGCTTTCTCACTTTCGAAAAAACCTAAAAAATCTCAAAAGTCTTTGCAGAAATTTGTGATTTGAACGGCGTTTGAATTGTAATTATGTCAGCTTAAATATGAATATTTTATAAATAAAAAATATTTTTTAAAAATGCATTTTAATGCAATTGCATTTTTCTTTAAATATGCTATTAATATTTTTAATTTTTTTTAAGTATTTGGAAAGCGTGGAATCTTAACATTGGAATAAAAATCTCAAATTTTTGGGACGAACACATATACTATGCACAACTTCGCATTTTCTTCAACTAATTTAAATTTTTTCATATAAAAATTTTATTTTTCTGGTATTTATTGTGTTACTTTTTAAAAATTCGTTAAAAATACTAAAACTTTATGTACCAGACAAATTATTATTTCAAGTTATAATAAACAAAGCATTTTTAAATACACTTTTAAAAAAATTAAACTTTAATTCGCAATTAACAAAAATGCATCTATAAATTGCATTTATATTTTTAAAATATTTTGGAACGAAAAGGAGATTTTGGAAATGCTGGCAAAACTACACATAATAAATATAATGGCCTTCAAGACTTCAAGAGATATGAATATTTAAAATTTCATACTTTTTATATTTTGTTAACTTTTATACAAATTTTACAGAAAATTCCAAAAACAAGAAAAAATTTTTTTTTTTATATGAAAAATTAGGAACATGTTTTTATAAAAATTGGATTATGCATATAAGATTTTCGCGTCCCAAAAATTTTACACTTTTATTTTAATGTAAAGATTCCAAACCTTTCATTTATGTTAAAAAATTGAAAAATTTTAATAGCATATTTAAAGAAAAATGCATTTAAAAAATGCAATTGCATTAAAAAGCATTTTAAAAAAATCTTTCTTATTTTTAAAATGTTCGTCGAAAAGCCGCCATATGTGAATTTCAAATGCAGCTTAAATCATTAAAATTCACAAAGCCTTCTCAGAGATATTGCTATTCAAAGTTACATACTTTTGAAATTTTTTTTTGTTTTTGAGAAAGTAAAAAAGCGAAATAAAATAGCGAGTTTTTGCGATTTCGCAAAACTGAAAAATGAAATTGATAAAAGACTTAATGGAGTTTGTGTATACAAATTATTATCGAAATTGAAAGCCATCAAGTAAAAAAATACCCTTTTTCGGGCGTTCTTTCATGGAATGGACGATATATTTTTATATAAAGATTATTTTATACAATTAAAATATGTGTGATTTTTTTTAGAAAATATAATATTATTTCAAAATAACAAATGGTATCAATTGTAAACTTCCATAATCATAACACGGTGAATATGCTATATCTACTAGGGGCGTTATTTTTTTAATTTAATTTGAAAAAAAAACATAGTTCGAATTAAAATAATCCCTTTAAAAATTATTAATTGATTATATTTTGTCGTTCGTTTTTCCTCAATATTCACGATAAAATAAATTAACATTTTCTGCTATAATTACATTTTTTTAAATCACCCCCTAAAATTATACAATGAAATCTAATTAGTGTTTCCTTTCCACTTGTTTCACATTATTATAATTGTTATAGAGTTAACAACTTTAAGAGCCCAAACACAACCTAGCGGATTATTTTTTTTATATGAAGTTTTGGCAATTAAAACAACACAGCGGAATAAACCTAGCGGATTATTTTTTTTATATGAAGATTTGACAACTAAAACAACACAGCGGAATCCGCTGGAAATTAAAATCTATTTTAATTTCACAACGGATTCTCAAAAGCTCTCATTTTCTCACTCTCCCTTTCTGTCAGTGTTGCCGTTGTTGCAAATGAATCACATAAGTTTACATTAAATTTATATAAGAAAGAAAGAGATAGATAGATTTGCCTTTTATTTTTCATGTATGGAATTTAAGAAAGATAAATATTTTTTTTATTATATATGTAGTTTTGTTGTTGCCAAACACAAAAAATTTAAAGAAACAAAAACAAAATATATATGAAATCCGCTGCTGGATTCCGTCTTCACTTAATTTGTATTTCTCTCTTAGAGCGGAAAACAACGTTGAAATCCGTTTGGTTGTGTTTGGGGTCTTAATTTCACAACGGATTCTCAAAAGCCCTCATTTTTTCACTCTCCCTCTTTGTCAGTGTTACCGTTGTTGCAAAATGAATCGCATAATAAGTGCATTAAATTTATATAAATAAGAAAGAGATAGATTTGCCTTATATTTTTTATGTATGGAATTTAAGAAAAGGAAGATAAATATGTTTTTATAAATGTAGTTTTGTTGTTGCCAAACACAAAAAATATAAAGAAACAAAAACAAAATGTATATGAAATCCGCTGCTGGACGCCGTCTTCATTTAATTTGCATTTCTCTCTTAGAGCGGAAAACAACATTGAAATCCGTTTGGTTGTGTTTGGGTTTTAAAGTTTGGGCAAGTTTTTCAAGCTTTTCGCTTGGATATTTCAAAAAAATTTAACAAAAAATACTTATATTTTAAATCTTCGCATAAATTTGCATATAATGGATACAAAAGTTAGTTTTCTTAACAAAAACACAATTTTTTGTTGATTTTTTGGAGTTCAATCAAATGATTTCTAAAATTTTTTTTGTGAGTATTTTGAGTACATTGTAAATATTGTAAAGAAAAAAATTCGGAAGCTTCAAATACGATACTTAAAATTAAGATAGATATATTTTTATAAACATCGAAATCTATTAGAGATTAAAAGTTAAAAAATGCATATTTGTGCATATTTTCTACACAATAATATATTAGAATGCATAAATTCGTAGGTCTTTATATACATATTCATGCTATTTTTGCATATTTCTGTGCATATTATACTATTTTTTCGTGCTTTTTCAAACGCATATTTCAATTTTTTTGTGCATATAAAAACGTGCCCTGATAATAACAATAATAATAATAATAATTCAGATTCATTCAATATAAAAAATTCATTTTATAAAAATATAATAAAAATTATGCAGCGTTATGCTAATTTGAACAATTTGTATAAAATTTAATTTGTATTTTCCCCTACACGTGGTACTTTATCAAACGTCACCTTACGTTCTTCTGCATAAGCAAGAAAACTAAGACCATAATGTAATATCAATTTTGATAAAGCTATTACATCACCTTCTGCTTCATGAAGTTTATCGGCTTTCTGTTTAAAACAACGTTTATAAATATTTTCCAAACCATAAGAACCTTTGCGGGGATATTTTTTTTTAGGTTCAAAATCATCAGTAAATAGTTTTCGACGAACATTTACTGTTGAATTTAAATTTGTATCCTCAGTATGAATTTTTTTGTTATTAGGTCTGGTTTCAGTATTATTTATACTTCTATGAGGTGTTGCTTCATTACGATTCTGCCAATTTATTTGAGAATTTTGTTCCAATGTATCAGATACTAAAATTTCGTTTTCATCAGCGTTTAATATTTGATTATTAAATTCTGTTTCAGTTTTGTTTATATTTTTATGTTTATCCTCATCAAGGAATATTTGGTTATCAGGTCTGGTTTCAGTATTATTTGTACTTCCATGAGATGTTGCTTCATTTGTACTTCCATGAGATGTTGCTTCATTACGATTCTGCCAATTTATTTGAGAATTTTGTTCCAATGTATCAGTACTAGTAGTAGGGATGATGTATTCAATAGATCTTAAAAGTTCGTCTTCCTCATCATTCATATCATCAGCGTTTAATATTTGATTATTAAATTCTGTTTCAGTTTTGTTTATATGTTTATTCTCATCAAGGAATACTTGGTTATCAGGTCTGGTTTCAGTATTATTTGTACTTTTATGAGGTGTTTCTTCATTACGATTCTCCCAATTTATTTGAGAATTTTGTTCCATTGTATCAGTACTAGTAGTAGGGATATTGTAGTCAATAGATCTTAAAAGTTCGTCTATATCATATTCTGTATCATCGTTTCTATCCTCAGCGTTAATAAATGTTTGATAATTGGATTCTGTTTCGATTATATCAGTAGTTGTCAAAAGTTCGTCATCATCATCTTCGTCTTCATCCTCATAGCTGTTGTCAATTTCTATTTCCTTGTGCTTTTCATCAATTTCCCTAAAGGCTTTATAAGAATCGACACAATAAACATATGAAGGAAATATCTGTATGTCATAAAAAAAAATAATAAATTAAATAAAAAGGACTTATTTATTTAAATAAAATTTACCATATTAATTTTCTCATAAGTACTACGTAGTACTCGAAAATCATGTTCCCATCCATTATGTGCTACCAAACATATAGGCTTCGGTAGACGTGCCAGATAATAGTTTATACACTCAGCGGTATCTCTATCAAAATGTGTCTCGAATTCCAACATCTCATTAGTAAGACCTACATACATATGAAGTGAGTATAATGATGATATAATGTTCAGAAATTCATATAAATTGTTTTTACCTGTTAGTTTTTCACCTTTAGGACCTATTCGACGTCTTGGATTAATCTGTATTGTTAGCCTATGTAATATACGTGGCAATTCGGGTATTGTTATTACTGAATTGTCTCTATTAATTATAATATCACGATCTTTAAGATATTTAGCTGATATAGCATAAAGGCATATTTCCATAATGCCACAGTGGTTAAATTGATAAGTAGAAAGTTTATTTACTTCCAAATCAATAACAACAAAAGTCGTAATGTCATCTTTTACTGAAGTCATATTTTATGGACATTCGTAGTAGGGGGATTAAATAATTAGTAACTAAAAAAATCATAAAATATTTAAAAATTGATTAAAAAACGTAAACAGTAAATAAATGAAATTGAATAAATTGTTTAAATAAAAGATATAAATAATATTTATTTAGTTAATTATTTACTTATTTATTTTTAATTTATTTACAGTAGGACCACGATTAACCGTAACGGTCGGAACTGGAAGCATTCCTGATAATCAATTTTCCAAGCTAATTGAGTAAAAATTTTGATTAGTATTTTTAAAAATTTTTTATTTATATAATTAAATTATTATTGTTGGGATCATAAAAAAGTGTTCGTTATAAAAAAGTTCGTTATAACCGTGTTCGTTATACACGTATTTATTTGCATGGAAAATGTTGGTAAAATCAATCGGTGTTCGTTATAACCGTGTTCGACTGTACTATTCACTAACAAATGGGAGATATCGTTTTTATTACAAATTTTCTTTCCCGGATATTCGACGTTGCCGGTTACTCGAATCACGGATAATCGAGGCCCTACTGTATTTAGAAAAGTTTGTTTTGAAAAATCAAATTGAAAAAAGATTCGGCTGTGCCGAATAGTTATTACTAAGTTATTACTAAGGTATTTTCCAAAATATTTTAAAAGATTAGATGTTTCTAACTGGTATGTGGGCAGGAGGATAATCTCCGAAAGTAGTAAACTCTTTTTTATTATTTCTTATATAATATCCGAGGTGACCCATTTCGGAGATCCTCCTACCTGCCCCAAGACCACCTAGAAACTTGTGATCCTTCCAAATAGTTGGAAACTACCTCAGTAATAACTATGTGAAATTTCATTGAAATATATTTAACGGTTCAAAAGTTGCACAAAATTATTTAAAAAAACCCGCTGAAACTGCTATGCACTTATGTATATAGAATGCTGCAACACACATTTACTATGGAAATTATGGAAAATGAGCACATTTCGCTGAAGGGGGGTAAAATTTTAGTAAGTATTTAAACAATTGTGTAAAGGATTTATGCAAGTATTTGGTATCATTGGAAAGGACATTACTTGAAAAATAAAAAAAATAAAAAAATAATAAAATAAAAATAGTATGTAAATAATAAAGTATTTGAACTAATTTTTCTCATTAAATTGATCAAAAAAGCAAAACAGTTTGTATTTAGTGTTATTTTTCGAAATAATTTAATATTTGAACTTAAATAACATCTACATTTATTAAGGTATCATTATAAAATTTTAGTAAAATATAAAAAAAATTTCTCTTTAAAATACCCAAAATTCCAGTTTGGGCAAAGCTTCCTTCTAAAAATGACTTTTTTCATTGAAATGGTCACCCTGTCGTTATTAGAGGCGTCCGTCAGAAAATACTTTTTGGGTGTATACTTTACATATAGGGCTAAAAAATTAAAATAATTTTAAGTCGATTTCAGCTTTGCGATTTGAGAACATAACAAAAAAAGAAAAAGCTAAATACCAAAATTGACTAAATTTGGATAGGGCTCGAGGGCAGACCTTTGTCCCTAACTCCTTCGGATTTACTTTACACGCATTTGTATTAAGATTTCTTTTGAAAACATTAAAAAATTATAAAGCGCAGAACAAAAAACTAATTTTATAAATAAATAAATAAATAAATAAATAAATAAATAAATAAATAAATAAATAAATAAATAAATAAATAAATAAATAAATAAATAAATAAATAAATAAATAAATAAATAAATAAATAAATAAATAAATAAATAAATAAATAAATAAATAAATAAATAAATAAATAAATAAATAAATAAATAAATAAATAAATAAATAAATAAATAAATAAATAAATAAATAAATAAATAAATAAATAAATAAATAAATAAATAAATAAATAAATAAATAAATAAATAAATAAATAAATAAATAAATAAATAAATAAATAAATAAATAAATAAATAAATAAATAAATAAATAAATACTGCCACCTTTTTGGAAAAAAACACAATAAATGCAAAATTTGTTTAAAGTTTCAACTTTAGATTAATATAACTTTTTAACGGATTTTTATAATTATATGATTTTTGCAGTAATATTATAATTTAGAATTTTATAGGGAGTCTGGCAAATATTTAAGAAAAATTCTAGGGAAAAAATTAAACCCGCCAAAAAAATTTATTTCTACCCGAATATCTCTTAAACTAAAAGAGATATTCGGGTGGAGGGCCATCCACTTCCCCCCTGGCCCGCTAGGGATCTGTACTCCTCAGCTCTGACCATGTTGAGATATTTATTGAGATACCTCTAACGGTTATTTAGTTACTGAATTATTTCCAAAGAAAAAAGAGTTTTGGAACCACTGTGCACTAGTATTTGATGAATATTTTGTTGAACAAACAAAAATGTTTGCCTAGATAGAAATGTAGCAAGTTTAAAAAAATATTTACCAAACTACAATAGTGTAATATAAAAGTTGCCTAGAAAATTTCTTATTTGTGTCATAGCATTTTGACACAATGTGCAGTAGTGTTTTTGTAAATGCCTAGACGAATATAGGTGACCTCTTTCCTTTTAGTATCTAAAAATGTCAAACTCCTTATAAACAAAATGTTTGCTTACAATTTTTTATTAACAAAAAATTAATGAATTCGCCTATTGTTGTTTATGTAGAACTGCTCACACCTGTTTAATTTCACTATTTGCATCCTAAACAAATATTTTCACTTTATAATAAATAAAAAGCTAAATATTTTATATTCCAAAATTGTCTCAAGTTTTTTTTCATATGTATTTATAAAAATAAAAATTTTTCTTTTAAATTCATAAAATAACTTATAATAATTGAATATAAGCTACTTGTGAGTTTGACCACTGTATTATCAAACAAAAACGAGTTAAATAAATAAGATAACAAACATTTTATTTTGTTCAAATATATATTAAGAGTAAAATATTTGCTTAATATCAACTTAACTTTATAGATTCTCCACATACCTTATAATAATTCGCAAATTTATACAAAAATACTTTGTAGTAAAATCTTTATTATTTCAATCACAATGTTTGGAAAGTAATGAAAAACTAAACGTGAATAAAAAAAACACCGTATATTTCAAAAATGTAAACAAGATTGAGTAATACTATTTGTTTGAACACTCTTTTATAATATTAGAGATTAGAACTTTTGTGTTTGCAAAATCTTTTTAATTTGCAAAAATTGCACACAACTTTTTTTTATATATACACATACACAGTAAATCTCAAATTTATTAACATTTATTGTTCGATGATTAATCATACTCATTGTACTTTCTTTTAATGTTGTAAAAAAAAAAAAAAATAATAAAATTTCCCAGGAAACGAAATTATGGAATAACCAAAAAAATTATGGTACATATAAAATTTCTTTTACAATTTTAAATAATTACTCTCACAGAAATAAAATTTAAAGCTCTCTAATACAACATATGAAATCAGAAAAATAACATCGTGAGAGTTTTTAATACAGTAGAACACGATTATATGTAAATATCTAATTATACCCTACACCACCATAGGTGGTGCGATTGTGCTGATGTTTGTAACATCCAAAAATATTGGTCTAAGACCAATTTATACCAATCGGCTTAGAATCACTTTCTGAGTCGATTTAACGATGTCCGTCCGTCTATCCGTCCATGTAAACCTTGTAATCAAACTACAGGTAGCAATTTTGAACCAAAGTTTATGAAATTTGGTACACAGGCTTCCTATAGTTCAGGGCAAAGCCTATTGAAATTGGTTATGATCGGTCCATTATTTCACCTAGCTCCCATACAAATGTCCTCCCGGAAAAGGGTTTAACGATCATAAATCCCTTAAATATAGCAATATTTTATTTTATTTTTTTTCATATAAGTCTAATCAAGTGTGCCGATTTTTAAAAAGATCGGTCCATAATTAACCATAGCTCCCATATAAACCCTTTTCCAAAAATCACTTTAACGGCCATAAATGCCATTAAAATGTTAATATCAAGCTAATATTCGACACAAATAAGTTTTATATGAACTTAAATGATAGTGCCAAATTATACAAAGATCGGTCTATAATTTACCATAGCTCCCACATAAGGCCCTCTTTCGGGAATCACTCAAAAGTGAATAAATTCATATAAATGTTAGCCTCAACGTAATATTCTGTATTCTTATGTTTTATTTTAAAGTATTGGTCCACATTTGACTCCAAGTCTAATAAAAGACCCCTCCCCGAATTATAATGTGCACAATGGTGTAGGGTATCATATGGTCGTGCTTGACCGACTATAGCTTTTTCTCTCGTTTTATTTATCTAAAACAAAAATTTCTCGAAGTTCCTGTTGGGACCATAAAAATGTATTTGTTATAAAAAAGTTCGCTATAACCGTGTTCGATTGTACTATTCACTAACAAATGGGGGAATTCCCTTATATTGCAATTTAAAAGTGAGTCAGCGTCAACGTTTCTATACTGACGAGAAACTATAATCAACTGATTGAGAACGAGTTTACAACAAAAGCTTTCTAACAATGTTTTATAAACAAAGCGAATATTATACCCACTTTCAAGCTTTAAAAAAAAACTTATTTGCACAACAATAAAATAAATTTTAAATTCCTATGAATTTTAATAATTAATAGGTAATGTAAGTTAATATTTATATAAATAAATAACCAAAAAAGGAACTGAAAAAGTAATGAATTTAACATTGAAAGGAATTACATAGTGTTGAAAAAGAGCTGCAGTTCTTTTTTTAACCCATAGTTCTCATTGGTAGGATGTTCTTCTTTTATACTTCTTGTTCGTTTCTTTTGAAGCACTTCCATTAAAACTATGTTTATAAAATTTGTTAACAAAATTTTCGTTTTAGCCTTCTTTAAAGATAATAAAAACGCTTTAAAAGTTAAAAAAAAAAAAATAAATTTCTTGGAGATTATTTATCCATCTTCCCCTAAAAATTCATTCATTTTAACTTTTTTCAAAGTAATTATTAAGGCTAGAACTGAATTTTTGTTTAAAGAAATTTATAAACATAGTAATAAGGGAAGTACTTCAAAAGAAATGAACAAGAAGTATAACAGATGAACATCCTATAAATTAATTAAAAGAACATGAAATGAAGTCCAACAAAATTTCGTTGGAAATTTGTATTTCAATATAAAATTTTCATAACAAGTTGAAATGGAATTATTCCAATGAATTTAACATAAGCTTATCATTGAAGGATATTGTGTTTTTTGACGTTTATTCACTTAATAGTAAGTAATGTTCCCGATGTTATGAGAAATGTATTTTTATGGTTTTGTGTTAAATCAATGCAAGGAATATCATTCCTAAAGTAATTTTAATTGAAGAAATAAATAATTTTTTTTTGTAGTCAACAATAAATTTTATTTGAATTGCTTTTAAATAACATCTGCGGATGTTGTTAAAATAACTTTTTAAGAAGAAGATGTAAACTAACATTATTGGATACAGGAAGTAATTTATTTATTAAAAAAAATTAAATATATATATAAATAAAATATTTAAATATTTAAATTTAGTCAGTAATTTCATCGAGTTAAAGAACAGTTGGAAACAATTGCTTACGTTCCTCAGTA